>JAFBJS010001197.1:122555-150866 GCA_016785265.1 Paraplagusia blochii
CCCCTGAGTGTTTGTCCTGCTGCTGCTGCTGCCGCTGCCGCTTTGCTGCTGCGACTTTGCTGCTGCCGCTTTGCTGCTGCTTAACTGAGTCTGTAATATTTAAATACCTTCTAATTTCACAATCAAATCAGATTTGGTGAAATAGCAGATGTTCAAAGAACTCCTACAAGCTTTAAGTTGAATTATCAATAAAGTAATTCAATCTTTATGCAATAATATATATATATATATATATATATATATATATATATATATATATATGCATATATATGTTTTTTGTTTTTTTTTAACCTAGTACCTGGGCCTACCAATGAGGTGATTAAACCAGACAGGAAGGTTTGGAGAAAAAGCTAGAGAAGACAGATTGAGATGATTTGGACATGTTCAGAGGAGGGACAGCGGATGCATTGGTAGGAGAATATTGATGGATGCAGTGAGGAAGGACATGGAGGTAGATGGAGTCAGAGTAGAAGATACAGAGGACAGGGGGAGATTGAAAATGTTAATTCAATGTGGACACCCCTGAAAAAGGGAAAAGCAGAAAGTAGAAGAAGTAAGATTTTTTAATTAACTTTTAATAAATTTTGCCAAAACTTGCAAAAATGTTGAAGCTTTTTTGTAGTACATTTTATTAGATATTTTTTAATTCATCTCCAAACATTTTAGTTTTATGAAGAAACTAGTAAAACACCTGTACCTGATACAAATGATGAATGAGGCAGAGTTTTAGTTGTTGTTTGTGAAGTTGCTTTTTTTTTTTTCTACATTTTTTGCAATAGATATACCCTCACTGCTCTTATTTCCTTCACCCGCCCACCTGACAGATGTTTTTTAGAACTCAGTAAGCCGACGATAAAATCATGTCTTTTCAAGTGAAAATCTTACAAAGTTTTCTGCTGAGGACAAAGTGAGGGGCAAAATCCAGATTGTTTTGAAGAACACCAAGAGATTTTTACACACGTCAATCTCATTGTACAACCAGTGGCGCCGCAGCTTTCGTTTCTCTGCTATGTATCTCTGCTATGTATCTCTGATTTCAATACAAGTTTTACAAAGGTTTGTGGGCCGAATGGAAACCACAACGCTACTGATAGATGATATTATCATAGCACGTGATGCAACAGTACGAAATATCAGATCTTTGATCGTTAACCTTGACGAACCGAGTGAGAACTGAGAACTAAATGCGCCAAATAGTTTCATTATTAGTTTTCAAGAATTGTTGACACAGACAGTATTTTTACCTGTTGTATTTCCCCCTCAGATCTGACTGTGTCACCTGCTCAGCTCTTTTGAGCAGGTGCTCCTTCGTGTAAATCAGAGTCATGATTATCTTCATCAGCAGTGTTTTGCATTCCGGGATGCAACGTTGCAGCGTAAATCGTTTGTAATCATTACTATCTTTATTACAGGGCCGTTCTGCACGGTCACCGTAAGTTATGTGCCGCTGTTGCATGTGAACGGTTCTCTGCTTCACTGGCTTTTCAGTTGTAGTGTGGATGTGTGGCACCAGCAAACTGTACAGCTGAGCGCAGCATGTGCCTAAATCAAAAGCATGTGTAAAAATGACTGTGGGAAATGTAATCGTGACATTTTAACTAAAAATATAACATAAAACAACGTGGGATCCTGTGTCAGTGATGACGAAAAAAAAAACTTTTTTCTTCTTTTATGGCTTTTAAAAGAAGAAGGCAGCTTTGAGCAGGACCATCTAATTAGTCTCTGTCACTCCCTGGGCGTCCACTCACCTGTTCTCATGTCATCTGTGCAGGCTGAAGAGGGAGCATTTAGGTCCACATGACTGGCAGTCCATAGCCGTGCCTGGAGGCCATGACTGGATGCTGGTACCTGGTCTGGAGCCAGAGACAACATACCAGTTCAGTGTACTGGCCCAGAACAAGCTTGGCACAGGACCCTTCAGCGAGGTTGTCACTGTGAACACACTAGGTGAGTGCAATGGCTGCAGCTTGACCTTGACGCACTAGTGGAGTAAATGTAGTCAGAGTTATTTAAGAGTTTGGGCAGCCTTACAAAGAGGATAAAACCTAGAGTTTGATAAAAAACCGGGGACAGAAAACCTTCATCATTGTTATTTCACTGTCTGCGTTTTTTTTAATTAGTCTTTGTTTCCACTACATTTATTAAAATACACACGTCTTCAAAAAAAATTTACTGAGTGAATATAACAATCCAAATAAAATCACTGTGGTGTTTCAGTGGTTACATAAAAGTCAAGTCATTTTGCAAAGTTCTGCTGTCAGTGATGTCCGACTAGAGACAGATGCAGTAAGTAAAATAATTGTATCTAAGATCATTCACTCACAACAAACAAACACCTCCTCAAAATCAAAACCTATTAAGTAGAACATGACACTTATATACTCAAAGGAATTGAGGAAAGATGGATCTTCTGCTACTGCACTGTTTCACACTTTTTATAAGTCTTTTTTGTCTATATGTCATTTTTATGCAAGAGTATTCAATGGTTGCATGTCACCGTCACATTGACAAATGAATCCAAATTGCAAAAAAAGGATGTAAGTTGGTACAAATTCGAGATCACAGACTGACATATTGACAGGAATCCTATAAAGAAAATGGTGAGACATTTGGAAATATCTCAGCTGTCCTCTCCAGTAGTTGAAGCCTCAGTTCTTGTCTACTGTTAGTGGCAGATTGGCAAAGTTTCTGTCTTAAAATCCTTTTTAAAGATTAAATATCTCCCACGCACCACCATCAAGAATTCACTTTCTCAAATTGAATGTCCTCGTCATCAGCCATTAGCAGTTTTTGAGGAGGCCAGAGCTGCAGCTACAGGTCCTGGAAAGTGTAGAAATCAGCTGTTTTTGTGAATAACAGCAACACTTGTAGTCAGCAGGTTTATTTCCACGGTCCACTGGCAACAGAACTCCAATTCTGCAGCCAGACAGACGGTCCCAGAACCAAAGCCTCGATAACAAGATACACAGATGGTTAGATTTTAGTATCTTTAGTGATTTATTATACTCTTTATGATGCTGCCTTTTTAAAAAAAACTAAACAAAAAGTGTCACACAGCATGCTAGTCCACTGCACAGTAGCAATTTAAGATTTAATGACCAATTGACTGATTGTTAACAAGCGTCTCAAAAGGAAATCTTTAATATCTTTAATTCTCTTTAATAACCTTCGAAGCCAGGACTTTGAACCAGAAGTCTGGTTATTACAACTGCGATCACTAATGTCTGGTGCTGTAGCAACGGACATCGCAACTCACCTCTCCCTGCATCAGCTGAGCGTCTAACCTCACCACGCTCCCTCATATTTAGATACATGTTTTTGCAAATTGTGGTTTTCCTTAATTTGGGCTCCACCTCCGTCAACGTCTCAGACTTTGTTTTGTTGCCAAGTCAAATGAAAAATGTTGTTGCATGGGATTCTCAGAATGTCTTCTCATCCTAACACAAAACACGGCAAATATATAGAATATGTTTGTTTGCACTTTAACAATGAAATACTGTAGAGTGACTAACTAGACAGACCTTTGATAATGCATTGCTGCCCATTTACAATCTTTAATGTTGACCAGCACATCATTATATTGACAGACTACAATATTTACCTCTTATTGTTGTCTTTGAGATGTTGACAGTAGTTGCTGGTCAGTCCCCCCCATATAGTCTGATGGTCCACCCACTCTCTCCATTCAGTCAGTGAACGTCACAGGAAGACCATCAGGTCATTGTAGGCGACCATAGACTAGACTAGGAGACCAAGGTCTTTGACTGTAGGATACATGGGATGTTTTAATATTGAAGTAAATCTGGTATTAAGTGGTTACCATTATTTTTAGATCTTTTTCGATCTGTTTCTGTACAAAACAAATTCTAATATTCCTGGTTTTGACAAAGGTTTTTCAGTTTGTTTTAATTTTTTTAAAACCTTTAAAGCCCTGATTAGAACCACCTCAGAAAATATACTTACAACTGTCACAACCATCTCCATTAAAAACAACAGCCCAGTATCTACAGACGCCTCAGGTTTGTTCACCCTTGTCATTTACTACAGTTATGATCGGAACCCTGAGGTTAATCAGGTTCACAGTTGTTAAAATGACCTGAACCTGAAGAAATGCTAACAAATAACATTGTGGTGAAAACAACAAGGACAGGGCGCTCAGCACAGAGACTTCCTGTTTTTACTCTTTCTTTTTCGGAAAAAATTTTCATAAACATATATAAATTTATTTAGCATTTATAAAAATATATAACCCCCTCCCTTTGTGGCTTGGGTTTAGAAAGTAATCCAAAATATAGGCTGAGACTGCAGAGAATAAAAAGGGAATTTTTCTTCTATACTCAGCTGGCTTTCAGATTAAGGTTTATGCATTTTGTTGCACAACAAGCACCAAGGTTCCAAATGATGCATAGTAGAGCAAATTGTGTACAACAGTGCTTTACAAAGCTGTCAATTAAGAGAAAAAGAAAAAATAAACCCAGTTAGCTAAAGGTGCTTTTATACTCTGTGGGCCAAAATGAAGGATGTAGCTTAAAACCATGATACGCTGTTTTATAAAATGCAGGAAATTCAGGCAAGTTTGGAACAAATCACGTGTCCTTGTGAGCGCTACAGAAAATAAATGTAAGTAATGTTTAACTCACACTCTTCCTCCACCCGGATGTGTCCTTGCAGTATTTCCTATAAGTACCCCTGAACCATTGGTGCTGCTTACCCCACCACGGTGCCTCACAGCCAATCGCACGCAGCAGGGAGTCCTGCTCACTTGGATCCCACCTGCCAATCACACAGCACCTATCCAGCATTATATCATGGAGTTTCGACTGGGGGAGAGATGGGAGGTCTTGGACGACAGCATTCCTGCTGGGGAGACGGAGTTGCTGGCCCGAGACCTCATCCAGGTAAAACACGGGACGCAGCAGGGACTCAACACCCTGCGGTCGTAGTTAGAGGGGGTGGGTTCGTCAAGCCCTTCGTGATTCTATCACTTTAACAATAGAAACCTACTCTAAACACTTTGTATTGAATGTGATTATGTTCCTGAGTGTGTTTAATGAGGCATGAAAACATCGTTTTGGAGCATTACTGGGATACTAAAACTACAAAATAGTTAAATAAAACTTGTCATAAAAAGAAAACAGAACAAGATTCCATCATGTAAATGTTCGTAGACTGAAGAAATATACAGTCAACCTAATATACCAGGTGAGGTTAATCCTGTCTTTACATTTATAGCATTTTTATGATGTGCTTCTGTCCCATCTTGGTTGTCATAGTAACTGTTGCAGGTAGTTACAACCTGACAATTATACTGCTGTTATTTTTTCTCATTATGACTTAAAAAATCCACAAAGTCAAAGATATTCTTTCTCAAAACTGGAGTCGTGAAGATACAATCTCCACACTAGATTTCCTGTCAGAAGATCATTTCTTTTTTTTACTATAGAAAATTCCAACAAAAAAGATACATGTGTCATATTTCTTGGAATTATTGCACACAACTCCAAGTGCACTTCGAGCACTCATTAGCGCCCCCTGCGCTCCCCCCACACTATTCTGAGTTAGAAATTCTTATGTTAATCTAACCACCACTTTCAGCTGTATGCAGATGCTTTTATCTCCCTCTTCTTCCACTGCACTGCAAACACCCACACACATTACTTCCCAGCTCTCAAACTACAAACACACACGTACACACACAGGCATACACACACTGACACTTTTGCTTGTGCAACTTTTATCCCCCACAAACTCGTCTGCATCAGTCGGGGTCATTTCCACTCAGAGGTGTTCTTTGTTGCGGCTGTCACCTGTACCTTTATTGGGTTGCTGGTTGGATGCTGCAGTGATAAATGACTCCTTCCTTCACAGCCACAGGTGACACGGTGCTAGTGGCTCAGTTTCATGGGAAACCCATAATGCCTTTCACCTGGCAGCGCTGAACACTAGTGCAGAGCCAAAGTATTAGATACCAGATAATGAAACCACTTTATTGCTTTTTTTTCTGTGATGTCCCAGTCTACAAACACACAGTAGTAGGAACAACAAGGACATTTGATCATTAAACTGACATCAGTATAATGAACATTTTTTTTGGTACCATTACTAGAGGCAAGAATATACCCATCATTTTGGTATAACCTTTGAATGACATCAGTGTTAGCTGTCAGAACCAATGTGTCTTTTAATTCTCTGTTAGTTATTTTTATACCAAGATTTAAGTTATCAAATATTTACTAGACAACACCTGATTTCTTTAATTTCATGTTTATTTTATTGGCCTCAGAAAGGTACATTACCTGACGAATTATAATAAACTTGGAATACCCAAAACACACGAGATAGTTACTTCTGGAACAAGTGGATGTAGTAGGTTTGTTAAGGGCAGTGGTGGAGAGTGGTAGACTTGTTTTGTTGTTTGTACCTTTAGTGGGCATTAAAATGAAGAAAAATGGAACCAAACAGCCGGCTTGGTCCACTTATCTCACGATGCAATTTTAAGACCACAATAATCTCAGATGGTAAACCTGTGTTCTTTTGCTTCCAGGAGGCCTGGTATGAGTTCCGTGTCATGGCCGTCATGGACGACATGATCAGCGAGCCCAGCAACGTCGTTGGAGTGTCTAGCACAGGTAACTAACGTCATAACAGCGCCATGGCTTGTTGCTGGCTTGGCTACAGGAACACCTGGGACTCAAACCGACAAATGTTGGCTCCGTAACTCCAGCGCTCTTTAAGTTTCTGAGTGAAGTGGGCGGTGCAGACTTATTGCACACTCAGCCTCTTCAACTTTACATTATGCTCACTCAGCACAATTAAATTTAGTCTTGCAACCTCCTTTGTAGTCCCCCCCCCTGAGAAGAACGACATCATTTTTCTGCTGGTCTTCCTCACATCACATCACGTCCCTCTGGATAATTTGTCTAATTGTGATTAAGGTAATTAAACTTTCTGGGGTTACACCATCATTTAAAAAAGTTTAATTTTTAGACCAAGACGTCCTCTCACTGCAGAGGTCATTGGTTATGCGGCCTGGGGAAAGGACTGCATTTGGAAGCATAAAATGTGGTCTGTATAGCAGCAGGCCTATGCTGCCCCCCAGTGGGGATTAGGATGTCTACGTGATGCTGGCGCTTATTTAAAGTTTGCCTGCTTTGGTTTTGAAGTTGTCTTAGATAAGGGTGTAAAAAAATTATAAAGTGAAAATATAAATAAAGATTATACTTTTCTGAGGACATAATACATTTAATGGAACCATTTAATCTAATCTGGTCACTATGGCACCACTGGAACCAGACTTGGGTCAAGAGGGATACAGGTTTAAATCTACCAGCTGCAAGGTTATCACTGAGGTCTTCTGAGCAAGGCAGTGTCCCCAATTCCTGCTCCCTGGTTGCTCAGAGCTTTCCTTTTTTTCCGAATTAAAGGGATGTAGATTTCTTCAATTTTTCTTGTACAACTATGCCATTAAAAAAGAAAAAAAAACTTTTAGTACAAACTACCTT
Organism: Paraplagusia blochii; assembly: GCA_016785265.1. Lineage (NCBI taxonomy): Eukaryota > Metazoa > Chordata > Actinopteri > Pleuronectiformes > Cynoglossidae > Paraplagusia > Paraplagusia blochii. Next base: position 130,058 of record JAFBJS010001197.1, read on the forward strand.
AGGTACAGTTAAAAAAAAAGCTGAGTTTTGTTTTTTTTATATTTATTACAACGTCTTCTTAACCTCGCTTGTGCCTGCCTCTCATTGCAGACTTTTTCCCTCCTCCAGAGCTGGTGGAGGAGCGTGGACTGGCTCGACCCGTGGTGGCAGGTATTGTGGCCACCATCTGTTTTCTAGCAGCAGCAGTTCTCTTCAGTACCATGGCTGCCTGCTTCGTCAACAAACAGCGTCGCAGGAAGCTCAAGAAGAAAAAAGGTGAGGGAAAAATCTCAGAGCATTGTTTTATTTGGAGCTAACTTTAATGATCTTGGTTTATATTGACCTATCTGTGCTCTCACTACAATGTGTTCATTGTTAACATATTTGTTTTGCTTCTCTCTCTCTCTTTAGTTTAGTGTTTTGTATAAATCTTGTATTCACATTCTGTCTTTCAGACCCCCCTCTATCAATAACTCACTGCAGAAAAAGTGTGGAAACTCCGTAAGTAGCCTCCATTGGAGGGAAAATATTCCTCAGATTATAGTTGCAGTCATAAGGAACCATCTTTACAGATGAGTTTTAGTTTATTCCAAAAATGGATACATTTCTAAAATTCAACAATTTGAGGATTTCAAGAACTTACCAACCCATATTTTAAAGTTTATTCCAAAGATTCAGATGGTAATGAATATATACTAGACCAGGCATGGGCAAACTAAGGCCCGGGGACCAGATGTGGCCCATTAAGCTTTTTGATGTGGCCCGCCAACCTTGTCCAAATGATATTACTTATTTATAACATCATTATACTTCTGCTTTTACCCAGCAATAATGTACTTCCTCAATAGATGGCGTCAAAAAGGGCGTTAGAAGTGTTGAATATTCAGTTTTAAACATCACATTCACATGCCATTTATCTTAGTTCAAATAAGATGTGTCCAATTTTAGGACTATTTGTGGCCCGCAAGTCAAAAAGTTTGCCCACGTCTGTACTAGACTAATAATAAGACCAGTCTAGACTGCAACTAAAGCACAATCAAGTAAGCAAGTTGAAATAGAATAGTCCTTTATTGTTATTGTACAACGGGGTCACAACAATAATGAGGACTACATGAAGCACAATGACAGTGAGTACAACACGCAAATATACACAAGATACAAAAGTAAACCTTACATTACAATCCTATTGGAAAACACACTATGATTATGTTCCTCAAAGTCAAGCAAATAAGTACTCATAAGTCAGTCTTATGTTGTAAAAGTAACTCAGTATTTCCAGGTATTTCTTCATATTTCCAATCAGATTAAACTTGCTAAGTCTTCCCCAATGGTCATTGAGTAGGTTTATCCTCTTGTCACAAAAGAACATTTTTGTGATGAGGTTTATGCAAGAGGTTCCAGTGACACATTGACACATTGAGGTGAGAAGTTCAGCCAAGTGCTAGAAACCATCACCACTAGTGGAATCTGAAAAATGGCCCGGTTTTATTAAGTTGCCATCACAGTTTAACACCAATAAGACCAGTCCGTGTGTCATTATGATGTTATGACATTGGACATCATGAAATTTATTTTATAGAAGACTTTCCAACTGATTTATTGGGAGTGGAAATTCCGCTGCAATTAATGGTAAATCATTTATGCCAGTAGATTTTTACTGCTAGAAAAAATGAAGGTCTCAATGTATTATTTGTATTTGATTTAAAGTTTCATGAGAAATGCTAATGCCTTTGAAGATATTCATTTTGTTGGTTCCTCCATAAAGTATCTGTTTCCAGACTCGCTACATCTTTGTGTTGTTCCTGTGTTTTTTGTTAATCCAGTTTAACATGTTGCTTGTTGTGACATCTGGCTTTTTTTCTCCTATTTTTGTTGCTCTTTCTGTCTTATTTTTTACACATACATCTTAAAAACAGTCTTCCTGATTGCTCCATATTCTCCCTACTTCTGCAGGACTCCAATTAGCTACATTCCCAGCTTTGAGCCATACTGGGAGGGGCAGGATGCTGGCAGGTACAGGCCCCAACCCCCCTCCCTACCTCAGTGAAAGTGCCAATTATTGTCCCCTTGGTCTTGCACACATAAATCTCCTTTTGGCCCTTTGTATGAGCCCCTGTCCCTAAGTCCTGTGAATGATGCTTTATTAATATTAAAGTATTGGTCAATAATGGGATAATTATTGTCCAATGTATATATATTCCATTGTAGAAAATGAGTAAATGTTATGATGAACAACAATTTTTGGCAAATCTGGTCAGAAGCCACTGTGTTGCTGCACAATGAGTCAAAAGAGTTCATTGTTGTGTCTCATCGAAACAGGTAAGATAATAAACACAGTTGAACAACAGAGCGTCACTTAAAGTTGGTTTTGTCTAACAAGTCAACATGTCCTTGTTGGACACGATGGGAGTCAACAACACGGATTACAATCGAGACTTATGTGTCCTTGTACAGTAATTGTGACGACAGCTCCTGAACACAACATTGCTCCTTGATGTTGAAACTATTGTTGTGTATTTTTGACAATAAAGTATTTCCAGCCTTCATCGTCCTCTCATACCCAAATGAGACGACCCTTGGTGACTACCCTCACTTTCTACTCACTGTGTGCTTTGTGAATAAGTGTGGTCTCACATGTGTGTCCTCACTTTGATTCCTCCACTTTGACCTTGCATTTGTGTTTCCTTTGACATTTGCTGTTGCATCTTGTTTGTATAATCTATAACGTTTTATACCAAGCTAGATGATTATTTTAGATTAGTAGGACAGAAGTATCTGGTAATTGTCATATGTTGTGTAGTATCTACTTAATAAATCTAAAGTAGCTCTGCATCATAAAATAAGTAACTTCTTTTATTGTCTGAAAGGGATGTGGTTAAATTTAAATATGGATTTTTTTCTTTGCTATTCTTTGCAGATAAGCAAAATACTTGACTAAAGTAATTTATATTATGGTGGTGAGGTATTTACATGGGATTGGACCTCTCTGTTGAATTTAATTTAGCTATTTTTTTTAACAATGTCTTCATTTTTGTAGGTCATCTTCAGGCAAGGTGAGCCCTGAGAGTATCCGTTCCAAGGCATCCCAATCAGAAACATCCGAGGATGGATATGACCATCGTGGGAAGAAACCTCCTCCGAGTCCTGGGAAGAGGGAAGAATTATCTTTGTACAAGAAGACAAAAAGAGCAATAACTAGTAAGAAGTACGGCACAAAGCACGAAGCTGAAGCAACGACACCGATTGAACTCATAAGCCGAGGCCCTGACGGACGCTTCGTCATTGATCCCAATGATGCTGACATAGCAGTTAAACCAAGGCGGATTGAAGGCTTCCCATTTGTGGAAGAATCAGATCTCTACCCAGAATTCAGGCAATCTGATGAAGAAAATGACGATCCAAGACCTTTGCCACCAGTTATGGCCCCCCTTCGGACACATCAAATTTCCCCTATCTCCAGTCAAGAATCATATCTTCAACCTCCAGCCTACAGCCCTCGTTTCCACAGGCCCTTCGAAGGTATGACCATCATGGAGAGCAGTCGGCTCCAGGCCACAGGGCAGATACGTGGCTCTCTCCACCACAGGGCTTTCTATGGCTATCTAGGCCCCCCTGGGGACCATGATGCACCACCTCCTTTTTACATGCCTGACACCAGCCCTCTGAGCTCTGTCATGTCGTCCCCTCCATACCTTACTGAAGGTCCTTACGGTCACCCTGTGATTCCTGAAGAGATAGGAGAGGGAGATTTCCCACAATATGCCGTCTCTGGTTTCCCGCTTTCCCTGACACTCGCCTCGTCCTCACGTCCCCCGGAAATTTGGCAAGGGGTAGATTTCACTTTTGCAAGTTTGGAGGGACCTCAATTCATTTTTCCACCTCATCACCCTTTGCAGCTCCGTCATGAGTCCCCTTACCCTCCCCCACCTCATGTTCTTCCCCTTAGTGCTTTCCAGTCCTCCACCCTCCCTATGCCCACATACCCAGCCGTCCTGCCACTGGAGGCCCCAAAGAGCCACTCAAGCAAGTCTCCCAGCAAGGCAAAGCCTCATGGCTCTCCAGCCAAGCATTTAACTATGCAAGAGGCACATTTAGGGCAGCTAAGACACACAAGCCACGGTATGGGTGTGCCAGTTTTGCCTTACACTGATCCAATGGCGCATATCGTTCCTAGCACATTCAGTAGCCTGGACACACGGTGGTTTGAGGCCACCCCTCGTTTTAGTCCCAGACAGGCTCGTAGGATGGATTCCGGCATACATCAGGTGGTTCTCCAGCCGTCTCGACTCTCTCCACTCACACAGAGCCCTTTTAGTTCCCACGAGGGCTCCCCAGAGATTGTAGTGCGCCCCAGGCCGCGTCCCAGCATTGTCCAACCAACTATACCACCCGAGATGTCTGAGATTACCCTCCTCCCTCCTTCCACAGCCAGCTTCTCCAGGAGATCATCCCCTTCCTCCTCACCTGCCCAAGGCCAGGGTAGGAGAGCAAGCCCCAGCTATCGTTCCCACATGGCCTATGCCACATCTGCAACCAGCTACCCAGCTTCCCAGTCTCCATCACCTCCTATGGATAGCAGCATCATATTTGGGCAGATGTCATCTCAGAGGAGGACTGAGGAGGAGATCCTTCCGTCTGAGCCTTCTCCACCCCAGTTATCAGCTTCAGGGTAGGTGATTGTGGTATATGTAGGGGGACCATTTGATTCATCTGCCCCAACTCATGATGCTTTAATATGTGGATTTGCTCTGGCATTTGGTTTCTAGAGCACTGTCTAATGCATCAGTTCTTTAAGTCATCCGTGTAGCAACTGAGTTTCTTTGTTGAAGCCTATAGGCACTGGTTAACTTTAAGTTGTTTTAAAATGTTTCTAGAGAAAATGACAAGTTGAAGACAAATCGTAGCTGTTTAAGAGGTTCCAGAAACATTTTACCTTTAGTTTCGATCAAGGCAGTGCTGCTTTCCATGTCAGACATCCAATAAAAAATGTTCACCCCTGCATCTGTGAAGCATTGTTCCAAAATCTTTTCCAGTGAATACTGTTGTATTGAGTAGATTTTATTAGACGGGAAATGATTTGCTTCACAGATGGCTTTTCAGACCTTTTGGGGCTATAGTTGATCTGGCTATAAATCCTGAATTTCATTATCTAACTTGTGTAATTATCTGGCACGAGCCCCTGAAAGCCTGGAAATGTGCAAATATCCCTGGGTCCCTGTTTTGCCATTTGTATCATGTGTTATCTCACCGTCCTCGCTTTCACCTAACAGGAGGAAGTCCATAACATTCATTCAAACAGTTCCCTAGTAAATACTCATTATGTCTAGCTCCAAGCCTTGAAGATGCCTTTTCACATGCAGAGGGATGCTTTAAGAAGAGTTCATCTTGGCAGGCCCTGCGGCCCATCCTCGCCTTAGTAACCTGACTGCTTGAGCAATTTCCTTCACCTTCAGATCTTTCCCTACCCTACTTCCCCTCTCTGTAACCCTTCCACCTGAATCCCTCTTAATTGTCCCCAGGACTTTCCCAGGTCTGACTACCAAGGAAAGATTGTTGGGCAAAGTGTGTCACAGGGCCTGTCCGCTTCTCATGTACTGCAATGTTTCCATCATTGTAACTTAGGGGCAGTATGGTGGTTCTTGATGGCTCCTGGAGTCTTACCTGCTTTGTTTTTGATTGATCTCAGCTATCTGGGCAGCGTTGTTGTGACCAGGTCCTCTACACCGCAATAGGTAAGGGTTGGATCCATGTCTGAAAGGGGGGGGTTAGCAGGTGGGACTTTTTTTGATCACCTCGTCCTTTAAAGGGGAATACAAAATTTAAGTCTTTGCTTAATTTGTTCCTTTCTTAAGTTGACAGTTGTTTCAGTTTTTCTTTTCTCTTATTTATTTATTTTTTTTCAAAATTGCCAGAAGCATTTTAAGTTCTGCAGTCTTTATCACTATGCATTCTGATTGATATGCATATGCCATCTATCAGTAAATAAACTAGGGCAGAGGTTTATTACCAACAATACTTCATGCTTGAGTGGTTTGCTAACTAACCATACTCACATGCAGCCTTTAAATGAATGAAAACGAGCAGATGAGCATTTGTCCAAGTTACACAAAATTGACTTAGTTCATCAGTAGAAAACTATACATAAAAAAAAAGTTTCCTATTCTAAAGCCATTAAAGTTCTACCTATTACCTGACGAAGATTGGATGTATGAAATAACTCAGACACAGACTGATATCCTGTCAGGCGAAAAAAAAAATGTTGAAAATCTCAAAAGGCCTTGCAAAGTAAAGCAAAACAGACAAATGATTTATTTATGTATAGGAAAGTCATAGGAACCTATACTCTGTCACCTTCTCAGTTCAGGGGTCACCACAGTCAATCATCTGCCTCCATCAGACCTCCTCACCTCACTATGTCCACAAGTCTTTCTTGGGTCTTTCCTTCTTTTCCTCCTGCTCATCCTATATCTCAGGATGTTGGGGATATCTTCTCCCAATAGTCTCATCTCCACACATTTATTTACCGACTTTCACTCTTCACCTCCATGAAGCGTACCGTGTTTTCCGAAGACCTTCTTGTGTTTGCCTCCATCTTATCCTGCTCACGGCCCACTGCATGTCACCGTGTGTCAGTCCATAGTGGCATGGCAAACAAAAGTAGCAAGCATCGCGTCTCTCTGATGAGTCCCATCTGTCACTCGGCTTCAAGACTTCACTTTCCTCTAACGTCCCCCAGGACTGTCAGCATGTGAAGATTGCTGTGTTCTTCCTATGAGAGACCTCATCTGGGGTCTTGCTCCGACAACTCTTTCCAACCTCATTATCAGAAATTGAATGAATGCCTCCCATCTCACAAGCATACACACCAAACCCGAGCTTGAAGCCCTCTCTACACACTTTGTCTCACAGGCAGCCTTTCGCATTTGGACCAGCAGCCATTTTAACTATTTTGTTCCCCGAAGGTCACAGTTATCATCTTTTTACCTATCACAGCACTGCCTGATTTATTACATTGTTTCATCTGTCTACTGCAACGTCCACCTGAACAGCACAGTGCTTACTGCTGCACTACTCTTTCATCAATACGCCTCATCAGCCTAATACAATCTCTTTCCAGCTGGTTCTTCTCTTCAGGACAGTAAATGCAAGTCTTTTTTTGTAGTCTTTTTCACTGTTTGCTCAAAAGGACACCTTTGTCACTTGGCCATACTCCTTGCTTTTCAATTTTTTTCTTTTGGTTTTTACTCTGTCCCATTCGTTTGACGCTACTGTACTTTTTATGTCAACACATATCTTGGCTCTACCCACTTTCTTTATCTTTATTCATCGCCTGGAAAAAGTTTTAAATGTCCTTTGAAGCGTCCTTTTGTCTTTTCCATTTAACCGGGTTCTTTGAGTTCACCAATATCTAAAGATTACTTACTCTCTTTACTTTCCCCCGAAAATTTAGAGTCTTCATTTATTTGAAGATTATTTCTTGAGTGTGCTGCCATCTGCTGTTATCATATAAACCTAACAAACATCTGCCAATGCTTAAATACCACACTGTCTGCCTGTCTTCTTCTTCACCAAAACCTGTGTGTTTAAGCAGCAGGAAGTCGCTACTCTGCCACATTTTTCATTCTCTTACGGCTGAAGTTCCACTTCTTGGCACTGGAGGCAGTCATTGCAGACATACTTGGAGAAACTGGCAGTCGCATAATCTTCGCAAGATGCTCTTCCTGAAGCAACCCTCACTATAGACTATCGAGGCTTGGGACTGATATTAGGAAAAGAAAAACATGTTTTGTTAGTTTTTAAAATTTTGGGGGGGTTAAATTATTCCATATTGGTGGTTATAATAGTAGCTTCTGTTCATTGTTATTTTTTTTTGCTTATAAGACAAATACTTTTTGTCCAATTAGTGTGTTTGTTAAATAATAAATGTGAACAAGGTTTTTTTACTGCCATTTTAAAAAACACATTCAGTGATCATAACACATATTATTAGGAATATGTATATAATATAGTAGGTTATAGATTAAGAATAAGTAAAAAAGTCTTTTTAACCTTTAACCGGAAAGCTTTAGAAACTAAATGGGATCAACCCAAAACCTTATTACATTTCTACTTTATTTGTTTGCCTTTGAATGTAAACTTTACAGCAGATGCCAATATAATTTTGTGAATTTTGGGCAAAAGTTAACTTTACAAGGACAAGAATTCAAGAAACAGCACCCTGCGCTTTTGCCTTTCCAAAAGTAAAATCCCGAAAAAAAAAAAGCCATTCTCCTCTTAGTTACAACCTTGCATGTTGTAACAATTCACCAAATTTGACATCCTGGACCACTGAGTGGTGCAGCCATGGAAAGTTGTATCGTTTTATTTATATATAGTGTCAGTATGTAACATGTTTCTTTTCTCATCCTCCACCAGATCAGGATATCTTGAATAAATATTTTTTTGCCAAAAATATTTATATCAAATTATACATAAGAAGAGGTATTTTTTATGTTTGCTTTAGCGTATTTTCTTTTGAAACCTGATGAGAGGTCCAACAGATGATGAATATCATAGATGTGACAGTTAGTCTCTTATTTACAGTCTTCTTAGTAAATAGCAAATATAATAGATTCCTACCTTAGAAAACTTCCCATTAGAAAACTCTTAGCATTCTCCTCAAGCGTGACACGCTATTATTCACAGATGCCTAACATCACTGCTATTGAAAATATTTTGGACTCCAATCTGCGAGAAATATTTTCTGTGATCAGAGTAAATATCCTTCCACTAACGCTGTGTGTCCACTGGAAGGTAATGTTAAGAATTTGATTTATTTTGTCCGTTCAGCACAGACTCTGCTGCATGTTCCCGGCACTGATGACGCTGACGCATGTGTTGCAAACGCATCGTTCTTAAAGTATAATAAGATGAATCTACATAATTGCTTTTACCAGACATGCAGAAGAAAAAAAAAAAAGCCATGGCTACGTAGTTCTGCCCACGAGCATTTGTTTATCCCAAAAGTTTGGAACTCTTCCGTGTGGACACATGGCATTGTAATGAGCATCTGCAGCATGAAGGAAGCATCAGCCGTCACTTGCAAGTTTGGACTGCAGAACAGTTCTTACCCTGTTAGGCAAGTGTCTTGGAAAAAAAAAATAGCGAATGCTCTTCTGTTATTGATAAGGAACAAATGTTTTGCCAAGGGCTTGCTGGGGTGACACAAGAGGGAGCAATGTAGTGGAGGGTGAGATCACCCGTTTATCTATGAGTAAAGTGACTAATGACCTTCTGTCCAATGTATTCCCCTTTAAAGTCGTGTTCCATGTGCAAACTGCCATGCATGCCATCGCTAAATATTGCTCTTCCGTTTCGAAAAAAAGAAAAAAAAAAAAGAAGTAAAAAAAAAAAACAATTCTATGGATAAATTCTTGTTACATTTGTTGTCCTAGTGCTTCGCTTTCCTTTGGCTTATTTTTCATTATGTGACTGTTCCCGAGTAGTCATTTTCCCCTCCCGCCATCTCTCCCCCTGTCAGCATGGTGAAGCCCATTGTAGACAGTATCCATGTCTATGAATACACATTGATGATGCTTTGTTGCTCAGCTGTGATTCTTCTCCTCTACTAATGAACTTCGGTTTCTCTCTGCAGCCACGGTGGGAAGATGGCTTTTTTTTTTTGTTTTTTTTTTTTTAATGTGAATTTTTTTTTGTAATGTGAATTGTTTCTGTGCCTTGAGAGAACTGTGCGTGTGTGGCAGAAATGTGTTGGCTGCCAAGTCATGAGAAACTGCTGGAAGTGATGGATGTCTTAAGATGCATTCAGGGGCAGATGTGACCTTTCCACGCCAAAGAAACATTTGCAACTGTTATTTTCAGAGTGTAGACAGACTTGTATAAGTAAAACAAACCAAATCTTAATGATTTAAAATGGGTTTCTCATTGGATTTATTTCCTCTTGTCCTCTGAAATCAACAGTGCAAGTCTTTTTAAATGTTGTTCCTTCCTAACCAGTGTACTTAGTGTTCTCATACACACCATGACAATTGATGGGTGTCATAAAAAAAAGTTCATTTTCTTCAAGTCTAAATTGTTTGGATCAATTTGAGCAAAACTGCCCTAAATGTTTGTAATTATTAATTCATGACAATAATATATTCTAAACATTAAAATCAAAGTTATCATTTATCTAAAACATTACTGTTTGGTGGTAACGACCTCCAGATGTTTGGCAGTAGCAGAACTGTCCTTTTGGTGTCTCACATTGATCCTTCAGCAATGTCCTGCACTTGTGGCTAAGCACCGCTGGTGCTCGTCTGAGGTTGTGCAGGTCTCTGGTTATTTTGCCCTCGTTCGTGCAACAATACGGTGGAGTGAGTCGATGGCCCCGAGTTACCCGTTTGCCCCTCTCTCTTTTCATCCAGAAAACATCGAGGTGCGCTGAGTGCCCTATCAGGGTCTGAGAGGATTGATGCACTGAGGTACCAACGTATTAAAAAGACCAAGAAGATGACAGTAAACAACAATAATTCCAAGTCCAGGAAGAAAGCAGGTGTGAACCCGGGTTTTCTAATTCTTAAAGATTGTTACTGAAAAATTAAGTGGATTTGTGTTTGTCAAGGTTAGGGATGTCTATTATTATCGACCAAACACTTAATTTTCTGATAGAATTATCAACCGATACCGATATAAATGCCAAATGTCCACAACACAGAGGTACACCTCTTAGAACCGTATGAGTGATTCCAGTAAATCGGTCAAAACCCAGACATTGTTTTATTGGATATTATGTAACGTATAATTATGCTAACATCAGACCAATATAATCGGATATCCGATTTGGGGCAGTTGGTGGCCTAGTGGTTAAGGAAATCAACTGGGGTCTGCAATGCCCCGGTTCAAATCCCTCTACCGCCAAGTTGGGCAAATAAATTGTACTAGCGTCCTGTAGCGGAATGTAAATGTAAGTTTTCCATAGTACAGGAGAAGCAGACTCTGGTAAACAAGCATGGAGTGCCCTCTAGTGTCTGTCATTGTGAAAATAACGAACACAAAGTTTTGTCGCACCTGAGATTAAGTCACAACCGCGCCAAAGGATGAAAAATAAATGCGATATATAGTCCAGAAAATACAATACCTATCGCACTTAAGGTTTTGTGATGTGACGCAAGTAGATGTTAACGCTTGATGTGACATTCAATTCCCTTCCTCCAGGTGTCTCCACCTCTCAGACCCAGCAGGCCTACACCTCTCAGGTACTTCAGCCAGAGGAAGCGCTCTACCTCCGCAAGAAGAGGAAACGGCCCATCCTTCATGACCCATACACTCGCTTTTCTGCTCTGCTGTATCGCCGCCAACCTCGGGAGGACCAGAAGGCTATTTTGGCGAGCATGGACAACATAGACCTAGACCATGCTACTCTCCTCTGAAGGTCCTTGAAGGACAAAGTCACAACAACGCAATACGGCCCTGGTTCTAAACATAACTCTAGCAATTTTTGATGAAAAAAAAAAAACAACCACTATCAAACGTTTTCTAATCATCTGTACAGGGGAATATCGGTAAATTTGACCATTCATTCTATTCTTAAAACACATTCGGTCATTTCAATCGTATTTAGTAACCATTTTGAGAAACAGACTGATCTCTGAGGACTCCAAATACCATGAGTCCTTAATCAGTCGCCAAAGTACAGATTAAATCTGTAGTAGCAGGAATTGTTGGTCAAATCTGAAGTTCCACGATTTTAATGGTACTGCGCCATTGGTGGTTCTGTACACCAAACTCTCTCCCTCCAGGAGCACGAGGAGACGCTCTAGGACAGGGGTCTCAAACCCGCAGCCCGTGGGTCATTTGCGGCCCGTGGAACAATATTTTGCGGGCCCCACCTTGATGTGAAAGTTGAATTTATAATAATATTTTAAAGATTTGATCTCCACATTTTATGGTAAATTCTATAGTTATCAGAACCCTGATCCACAGTCTCCTTCTGGTTCAGTGTTGTATTACACAGAATCTATGGGAAACTGATATTTTATTTTATTTTTTTCTTTTGTATTGAACACTGAAAGCTGTTGCAGCTCTTCGGTGAAATGATAGTGTGGGTGGTGGCCCTCAACTTATTTGAGTTTGAGACCCCTGCTCTAACCAATGGTTCAGCCAATCCCTTGGTATAAGCATCATGTCCTTCCAGATGTTTTTGGTTGCTTTGCAGTTGAGGCAGTTGTTACCAATGCTGAAAAGTGCGATCCTAACTGAATGATAGTTGTGTTTTGACATTTGGAGAAAAATGAGAAAATATGTGTTTTTTTTTATTTATTCTTTTTGTTTTAAGTCTACCCTCACTGGTCTGATTTGTGTTCCGTGAATGAATGAATCATTGATAAACATGCCAAAACTCTCCTGCCTACTCCAGCTTTAATGCTGCGAGAGAAATCATGGTTCTACTTAAGATTGGAACTTTTTTTTTTTTTTTTACTGTTATTCCCAACTGCGCTTAACAATTCTGTGTGTGTTAGAAGTGAGAAATATACCCCTTTAAAACATTTAGCAGCAAATTAGATGAAAATGTGTCACCAAAATCTCACCAAAAGGTCAAAGTTTTACTCCAGTGCAAAAACTTGCGTAACTATATATAGCACTTGATAATTATACATATATATACATATATGAGTGATACTTGATTACTAACCGTCAATACTTCAATGTTTTTATTTAAACCTCCACTCTGACTATTTTTTTAAGTAAAAAATTTCTTCAGGCTTTGGTCTTGGGTCAACAATAAGCTCAGCCAGCGCCCCCTACCATCCCTTCCCCCGGTCTCTGTTTACAGCAACCTCATATCGGATCCTCTCCGCCAGCAACGTCTCTACTCTACTGACAAACTAGCCTCGCAAACTATGGATTTTCTCACTTCCTACCAAGTTTACCTCAGAGCACAGGACACGAGACCACACAACCACCAGGATCAGCCAGCAGCACTAACTAGCTTCTCTCCATTCTTCACATATACATTTCTTTTTTTTTTTCTATAGACTTTTTCTACTATCCAAAGTTAATGTGCTTTCGCTATTTTGTTAGGTGTCACACATACAGTTCACACATGCACTTACATTTTTGTCACAAAAGAGAACAACATATTACTTTTCAACACTTTAGATTAATATTTTCCTTTATATTTTCTCTGTAGACATGAAATATAACCCAGAAAGCTTTTTTTTCATTTAATTTAAAGCTACCCAGAATTTAATTATTTGACTTCAGCATAGTGAGCTTTAAACATTTTTCTTTTTTGCTCCACAGCTCGTCACATGATCAGTTTGCACTGGAGCAAATCTTGTCAATTTTTTTGCAAAATTGTTTTTCTGCATTTTTTATTTTTTTATCAGAGGGCTCTAAATCCTATTCAGAATTTAGTAAAATTAAAGCAAATCAATATCGACTGGAGAATAGGATTTTGTGCCATACAACACTACATACTCTTACTTGGTATTTGGCAAGGAAATGAGACAGGATTTGGCCTTAAGGAAAGTTTGTGGTTGGTCATATGTTTTCTAGTGTCACTTGTGGGTTTTTTTTTATTTCGTTTTGTTTAAACACTTTTTAAAAAAAAAAATCACAGCCTTTGGGTTAAAACAGTTTATGAGAAAAAAAAAACAAATCATAACTTGTGGAAGTTCCAGATGTACAGCACTGGGCTCTACACAAATGATCTTTGCCACGGACAAGAGTTTTGCTCTCGCAATTTTTTTTCTTTTTTGCTATCAAATTTAGTGTTTGAGGCATTAATGTCCAAGTGTCATGACAATATTAATGTTTTTATGCCTGCTGAAGTCGCATTGCACTTAAAGAATTATGGAATTTATCAATTCTTTTTATTTGTTTTTTTTTCCTTTTTATTCTTTTTTGTGTTTTTGTCTTTGTTTTTTTGTGTTTTTTTTTCAGAGCAAAATCAAACACTGGTTTCTATAAAGATGTGGAAAATAATTGATCCTGCTTGTAAGTACGTGTTTGATCAAAAAGCAAAGTGTTTTCACTTTTCTAACCAAGAAGAATTATTGGTCCTTGCAACTTTTTGGATGTGAACACGTGTGAACAAGTGTCTGAGTTGTTGTTGTGCTTGGTGGCTGAAGCAGAGAAAAGTTTGTGCAGTGCTGTGTCCCGTTGAAGAGTAGATCACTTTAAGTTATAAGGTCATTATGACAGAGGTAGGGAGTTATGGGCAGTTTTGTAGATTTATACTATGCTCTAAACAATAGCAAGCAACGGTGCATCATTACTTTACTATGAACCGTAAAAGAAGACAATAATAATTATTCAGACTGACCAACATCTAACCTTTAAGACAATAACATTACATTTTTAGTCTTTTTATCTATGTTAAATACTATAATAATCCAGTAATCCAAATCCTTAATAAATCTAAAGCTAAACAAAAATTTTAACTTGGAAAATGTATGTTTTTTTGCAGGCTCTGAAGGGAAAAGGTAGAAAGTTGTGCCTTTACGTGTGGCAACAGTAGTTTCTTGGTGGGTCGGAGTGTTAGATGATGCTTCTTGGTCATAATGTGCTGTTTGTAGAAGGTAAATGTCATTGTTAAAGACAGTGTTTTATAGAAATTAATGCCGACAGACTGGACTGACACGTTTTGACAGATATCCTGTTATCCTAGTGGAATTAAGACTTGGAAAAAGTCAGCTGTTCTAGATTTGACAACTTTAATGTTTCCAACCTCTCATCAGGTCCTAAAATCCTTCACATCACACAGTTGTGTCACCGTCCCAGCTCTGGTGCTGGGTTTACATTTCAGCTTTAGGGAATGATGAGCTGTATCTGCCCCGTCAAAAAGAAAAAGAAAACAAATATCATATTTAACTTAATTTACAACTATTGCACCTTTCCAGCATTTTTTTATTACATTTCTTTTTACATCTATTAGATATTTTAAATTAAATAGTCTTTAACAAATATATTCTAGAATATATTCTCTATTAAAAAGATATTAAATCAGCAAAATATATTTTATAAAAATATTGTTAAGAAGATATATTATACAGTATATATTAAATGCATATATATGTGTATACATTTATATGTATACATATATATATATGTATATATAAATATACATATATATATATATGTGAGGCATTGACACAGTTTTATTGAGTTACTGTGAGTAAAATCTCCTTGGGTCCACTCTGGAATCCAATCATTGTGAATGGAAAAAACTAAGTCAATGAGTTCTTATCAATCACACAGGCTTCAGTGGGATCTTTTTTACTTTCTCATTGAGTCATCAATCTCGGTCGGATCATTGAGGTTCTGCTCAGTCTCTGGAACTCGGTGCGTCTCTCTTTAAACCAGCGATGAGTAAAACTAGGTGCTTTGCGCGAGTGAGCAGCGAACGACGCGAGGCTCGTGTGAACCGAGGGCAGTTTGAGCTCAGATGAACTGTACTGTATACCTCTAAATGTGCCACAGAATAATGTGTCCGTGTACATACTGTACGTAATGTATATTGAAAGATGTTACTTGCATGGTGAGAACGTTGGAATGCCACGACACGGGATCACTAGAACCTGAGTGAATGAAGGAAGAAATGAGCAACGAAGAGAAGAATCACTTTAGACTTTTCACACCATCACATGACTCCTTCAGTTGTTTAGTCCACAGATGGGACATCTTTAATGCTGGCTGTCTCTCTCAATGCCCCCTCAGTCTTGAGGTTAGCAGGACCACCATTTTTTTTTTTAGTAAAGACCAGCAACGTCTTTCTAATAGGTAGTTAATGTGATATCCATCTTTTCTGAACAAAAACCATAAAGGTCTTTTTTTTTTTCGCTTTTTATATCGGTGTAATCACATATTTATTCATCACTCTCTCTCTGCACATTCACACCATCTCAAGCTTAGCTCATGGATTTAACCTGAAAATCACCCAGCATTCCCTGTTCCTCTCATCTACTCTTCTAACTGGCTACCTTACTCGAAAGATTCTCAGCTGACCTTGCTGTCTTTTTGGAATATAACTGTGACTTTCTCTTCTTTGTCATACTGGCAGGTACCACTATGTCATGACACTTGTTCTCTGCCGGCAACCATACCTTTTCACTCCTATTGCCCAGCACCGTCTTCATGTACTTTTCTACCACTCACATTGCCATTTATTACCAAATCACCTATGCTAGTGTCCAATCACGTGCTTTCTTTGGAGTCACCAAGACCTTTTGAGCTTCTCTTTTTTACTTCTTTACCAGCATGCATAAAACAAAAACTGCATGTCCTACCTTTTTTTTTTTCTTTTTAGCATAATACCAAACTGCTGCTCGCTGATTTTATCCTTTTCTTAAGGTCTTTGTTTTATTATTAAAACGTTTTAATTATAAAAACAAATTATTACCTATTTATAGTGGTTTAATCCAGTACCAAAAACAGAGTAACTTTAACAAAGCTGAGGGTGAATTAAAGAAATAATCAACACTTCACATACCGTACCCTTCACGAGTATCTTAGTGGGACAATTAAATGGGATAATGTCTGGATATGGTCTGTATGTGCAGAGAAAAGACCTACAGATTTATGTCACTCATGAAATACTTTAAAATCTCAGTACTGTATTAGACTCTGTGACTTTTTAGGCTCCATCTTTTACAAAACTGTTGAAACTTGACATTTGAAACATGTAAAACTGAGTGCAGAATCTCTGGTGCTAACGCAGATATGACGCAGATTTCTTTATATTACAGTGGAAGTGTACGACAAAGCTGACAGTATCCTAGCCTAAAAACTTGCCTAATTATACACGTTTCCACTCTGGAGAGTACGAACATGCAAATCTGTTACCTTTTTGGTATTTTACATACAGAAATTTCACCAATGCTGTATGTGTTATCTGAAATGCAACTAAAAAAAATCAATTCTGTAACGACTAACGGTGCCAGTCGACAAAAAACTAAAAATATTCCAAAAGTTTATTGATAAAACTCTCTCCACCATAGATGGCCATTAAAATCCAAATATTAATTTACCAGACAAATGCTCCTTTACAGGCTTGTTCACTGGTGCGAGCGTCCGATAAAAGCAAATAATATCAGGCACATTTACCAGATATTCAGAAAAAGAGAGGATTATTCAAAATTAAGGGGGAAAAAAGTACTAAAAAATAGTAGTTACTGTGTATATAGTATCTTAAATAAGCATACCTTGTCATAAATATATATATATATCTAAATATATATATACATATATTTTTTGTATACGGAAAGTTGTGAACACATCATCTATATTAAAGACTGAGTGGGAAATGAGTAGTGTAGGGTCTGCTTCAGTGACACATTATAACATGGCCTAACAGACCGATGTCTATACTGTATACATGAGTAAAGAGAGTCCTAATGCTTAGAAATTAGTTTAAAAAAAAGCTTTTATATATACATATATATACATATTCATGTATATGTATATATGTATAAAGCAGTACTTGTTTTCAGGAATGTAAAAGTCTATTATTTTTATATCCATTTGTTGCTTAATACTGTAGCAATGCAGAATCTTCAGAACCGTAGGAATCGTTCACTTTTCCGGTGCAGAGGAAAAAGCTGCGAGCGTCTCTCGTACGTCTCGCCCGTGTCTTTTACACACAGACTCTCAGAGAGGGATTCAAACAAAGTAGTTTTTGTAGAAACCTCCGTTTGGCGTGAATAGCAAACGTAATTCTTGATGTGAGCCATCATTGTATCGCTGATATTTTGTCCTCTAGGAGGTGTGTTTTAGTTAGTTTGGACTGGCTTCTGCAGTCTTTTATTTTTTTTTTTCTTTTGCTGTAAAAGACAGATGACAACTTTCCCCCTTACTATGGTGCTGCCCTGCAATCTGTGTCACTGCAGAGCACAGGAATACAAAAGTTCACCTAATTTAATCACCGTTCAGATAGAAATACTTTAGGGTGTGTATGCCTGTGTGTGTTTTTGTATGCTTGTGGGGTGCGTGTGTGTAACAGACAGTGCTCCATGATGCTGCTTTTACATAAAGGGGGGACTCAAACGTTTGATCCAGCTCTGTGTTCTGTTCCACGCTTGTGTGATGGGCGTCCAACATCGGTGACGTTCAGTACATTGCTATACTGTACATTGCCAAAAAGACATGTCATAAACATTCTAACGACTGGTGCTATTTAATTACACGTGTGGTGCTTTTTGTTATTTTTTTACATTGGGGATTTCCTTGCTTCAGACAAAAATGTAGCTACACAATCATGTACTGTACTGTGGGTTGCTGTTTGGCCAGTGAGACGTCTGTTCCAGTGTTGTGCTGTCGATGGTTTTTATCTGACCGCCAGTTCCAGGAAACACACAGATCAGCGGGACTGACGTATTGAGTGGCCGATTTGAATGCAAGGAAATTTAATACAGCATACATTTCAGTACATGTGTCCAACTGGTTTTCTTTTGTTTTTACCTTTCACGAACATCACTGTTATCCAAAGTCTAATGTATTGGCGGAATATACATTGTGCTCAGACTGGATTAATCAAACAACCTCAGCAAACTTGGATCATGGATGTGTCACGGTCAAAATAACATACTTTTACCTTCAGGTACCCTTAACGTCAGTGTCCACTTTCAAAATTTGGAGTACGCACAAAAAGTATAGTGTCAAACTGTTCCTCAAGGGTTCAGTTCCAATTTATCACTCAGCGCAAACTGATATTAGCTAACTGGAGACTCAGATCAGTTGATTAAGAGAGCCAAGTCAGGTGTTCTGTTGGTTGAAATAAAAAAAAAAACTGGAGCCACAGCGCCCCTTTGTGGATCCTGTTTGACACCCCTGCATTAAAGCCTCAGTAGGGTCCAGGTCTTGTTGGTTCTGCTAGAAGTATAGACTAGCTTAGGCATGGAGCTAGCTAGCTAGAGGGAAAAGTCATGAGAAATGTCATGCATAAAGCCCTTATTGCTAAAATCTTAAGCTTTTCTACTCTATCAACAGGAACAGAGTCAAGTATATTGAAGGTCAAGGGTTTTAACATAATCTAGACAAGTTTGGCGGGTTGGATTTACAAGCTAAATGCGCCAGATTCGGCCCACCGGCCATAGTTTGCCCATGCTTGGGCTAGTGCCAAAACTCAATGAATTAACGCAAAGGAATTAGTAATGGGGGTAACAACCTATAGTTTGTACTGCAGAGTAGTTCAAATACACGTGATATCAATTCATCAAACCTAAAAACATAGGAAATTTATTATATTGTTGTGAAAAATCACTGCCAGGAAGTTAACAACCAAGCAATTGAACCGGTTTGAGATCTTTCGACTTCAACAGATGTTGAAACGGTTAAAAAAAAAAAACATTTATAGACTTGGGGATACTTAGATCCTGAAATGTACGCTTGAGTGGAATCTCAAGCGAATCTCCCACTGTCCTATGACATTATCATATTATTTAAATCTGATGGTAAAATCCAATTTCCTGTTTCCCTAAACCCTGATTACAACTGAGACCATATGCAATGCAAAATTAATTATAAGCGTCTTAATTTTCTGGGAACACAATATATTCCAATACCATTATATGTGGTTAAGAAAGTTACATAAAATGAGTATTACTCTGCTGAAGGTCCTACAGTTGAATTATAGTTTAAATTTTTGTCGGTGCTTGAGAAAGTTTCAGTGACCAAACTACTCCAAATCAGGTGGCCGCTGGTTAAGGTGCCTGTAGCGTAAATATGTTTGATGACCAGAGGGAAGAAAAAAAAAACATTTTTCTCAACTCAAGTCCTAACGTTTGCTTAAGAATCTCAACCTATCGCAGCCTCAATACTCTAACCACGATGTTATGGTTGGGGTAGCGTGATTGCTGTATGTGTCTCTAAACCACAAAATGCAATATAGGTGGAAGAAGAACAAGGTGAACTCACAGTCTCCTCCTCGAAGTTCAGTCTTCCTGAGATGTGTTCAACATGTTTCAGTCACTGATGTCATTTTTTAATGGGTTTTTGTCATTTTAACCTCCTGGAAAACAGCAAACAAGAGTATTCTCTGTTAGTTACAGGTGTAGACAACTCAGTACCTCAAAACGTCTGTTGATTAAAAAGAAAAACAAACAAAAAAAAAAACCTTTAGCCCTGCAACAAAACTTTTGACCTTGGCCTATGTTGACCATCTCTGAGAAGTCAGTACTCATGACGCTTTCTATATTTGTTGGCACAATCTAACACGAGAATGTATGGCTACTGTAATCCCTGCTCACACCTAACCCTTCCTCAAAATTGAAGCTTTTAAAGCAAGTAAATTGAACTATTGTTTTTTTTGTATTTTAAATGTCTTGGTATGCTTGTTGTAGTTCATAATGGTGTATATTACATCAGTTTTTATTTATTAAAATGTTTAAATTTTCCTAACATGGCTGTGTTTATTATTGTTCAGCGTGAATGTATGGACTGAAATCATTTAAAATAATTATTTAGTGTGACTTGAAACCAGCCGCTAGGGAGGACATGTCCGTGTTTTTTAATGTCCCAAATAAATGGTGAGCGTGATGTCAGGAAAGGCACCAAATCAATGACGCAAGAATAGAGGACAGGCTGGATGGAAAAAGAGAAGAGAAGTGTCAGAAGAGAGTCAGCTAAGGTGAAGGGAAAGGTTTACAGGACATTTGTGTGACCAGCCATGATGGATGGATTAGAGACACTAGAAATAGGAAGAAGACAGGAGACAGAGCTGGAGGTGGAGGAGTTAAAGATGCTGAGATTCGCTTTTAGGAGAGACAAGGATGGACAGGATCAGGATTGAGGTGATTAGAGGGACAACACAGACAGGAAGGTTTGGAGAAAAAGCTGGAGAAGACAGATT
>JAFBJS010001197.1:156415-167062 GCA_016785265.1 Paraplagusia blochii
GATCTGTGATAGAAGAGAGTCAGCTAAGGTGAAGGGAAAGGTTTAAAGGACAGTTGTGAGACCAGCCATGATGGATGGATTAGAGACACTAGGAATAAACAGAAGACAGAGCTGGAGGAGGGGGAGTTAAAGATGTTCAGATTCCCTTTAGGAGAGAAAGGGATGGACAGAATCAGGAATTAAGTGATTAGAGGGACAACACAGACAGGAAGGTTTGGAGACAAAGAAGCTAGAGAAGACAGATTGAGATGGTTTGGACATGTTCAGAGGAGGCACAGTGGTTAAATTGGTAAAAAAATGAAAGAACAAGCTGGTACAAGCTGAAAGAAAAAAGAAAATTAAGTTTCCGTCATTTATTATCTATGCACAAGTTCACGAAAAACAGATTCACATTTTTGTCTTTCTCTCAGATCTTGAATCTTCACAAAAGCAAGTGGAAGCTGACAAGAAAGCTATAGATGAGCTGATCAGAGAGCGAGACATCCTGAATAAGGTTCCTCTGAACCCACAAGATTCTATACATATAATTACACACGAGAACATTATTAAATAAACTGTTCTGTAACCTTTCTTGTTTAATGATTGGGATTTGTTTTTTCATCCTCGTCAACAGAACATGATTAAAGCTGCACAGTCCACGGAGAAGCAGCAGAGCATAGTGAAGCTCCTGGAACAGGACAAGAAAACATTGGAGCATGAGATCAATGGATATCGTCAGGAGGCGCAGAAACAGAGAAAGATCATCCAGCAGCTGGAGAAAGAGCGTGATCGCTACATCAACGACACCAGCAGCCTCATGCAGAAGGCAGGTCACATGGACCATAAGGACCGAGGCCGTGATAGATAGAGCTTTAAGATTTTGCTGCGCTTCGACAACTGACGTTGGAGGTGTCTTTTCTGCAGGTGCAACAAAAGATGAGCGATGTCGAAGTTCAAGAGATGGAGATTTTTGACTGGAAGAAGAAAGTCACTCAGGCAGAGTGTAAACTGAAGCAGCAGGAGAACCTGCTGGAGACGGTGGTGGCTGAAAGGAACCTTTACAGCAAGAACCTCATCGAGGCTCAGGTGAGGGAGGGCGTCAGGGAGTCACAGCGTCAGTTTGTGGTTGTTTTGTGTAATCTGTGTTTTCCGACACTTGTCTCACTGTTAATTAGGAAGAGATTGCAGAGATGAGGAGGAAGATGAAGACTATGAACAACCAGGTGACTCGTCTGAGAGACGAGATCACAGGGAAGGAGATGGCTCTTGTGAAAGATCAGCAAGAATTCAAGCGCCTGGAGAAAGATAATGAGTCCCTGAAGGTATCATCGACAGTGTCGATTATAGAGCTTCATCATCACTTACTTTACACTTTCAGCTGTTCTGAATGTAAAAGGACTTTCCTCGTAATAATAGCAGTGAATAACCTCCTCTAATCAAATATTAACTGGCTAACAGTAACCTTCCTCTGAAGCTGAGCAGCTTTTGTTCTCCATTCACATCACACCATAACTCCATTAAAGATTGATGTCCCACCTGTATGTCACTGACAGCCATCTCCGTGTCTCAGGCAGAGCTCCAGTTGGTCAAGCAGCAGCTGGAGGAGTCCAAGCAACGTGTGGAAAGTCAAAAAGCAGAGCAGCAGAAACTACAGAAGATAATCGCTGATGCTGACGCTGAGCAGATGCAGCAGAAGAAACAACTGGACCAGGTAAAAGACAAAACTAAAAATGAGTTCAACAGTTTGTGCACATCAATGAGTATCTTATTGACTAATGACAGATGTCAGAAGTTTGAAAGCTCTGATAAATAACAGAAGAGAAATGTGTCTGACTGGTGGTCCATTGTTGGGGTCTTTGTCCAGGTGGCCAGAGAGCGAGACAGTTTGGGAAAACAGCTGCTACGGCGCAACGATGAGCGTTCGCTTCTCTTTGAGAAGATCAGGATTCAGCAGGCGATCCTCAACAAGGGCGACTTCCACTACAGTCAGAGGATGGAAGACGTTCGGCTTCTCAAGCTGGAAGTCAAGAGGCTCCAGCGCAAGAAGACCATACTGGACAAGGCTGCACCAAACACAGATGACCTGAGGTAAAGAAGAGTTTTACTGTAAAGGAAGAACAAACTCCTTATCCACACCACTGCACACAACAAAATTCGACTTCTGTATTTAACCCATCACCAAAGTGAACAGTGGGCATCTTGAAGCCCCCGGGGAGCAGTGTTGTGGACGGTGCCATGCTCAGTGGACCTCAGGGGGAACATGGCAGGACTACGGGTCACGGTCTGGTTCCTTAACCACTGGGCCACCACTGCCAGCACTACAACTCTGATGAGAGTATATTTATTCCATGAAAAGGTCCTTTGACACCAAAGACAGAGACATTGTCTCTGGGCTAAAGTGGAAGCCAAATGGCGGTAAAATGTCCTATAAAATACTGAACACAAACACTTATGTTTTTGTGGCAGACGGGAAATGTTCCACCTGCAGAGGGAGCTGCTCAGAGAACGAGTGAGAAACAGTGTGTTGGAGGAACAGCTGAAGCCCATTAATATTCACAGATGGAGGCGACTGGAGGTGAGTTGCTCCGGAGTGTGTGTAGTCATCTTAATAATAATAATAATAATAATTATACACTAGTCTGTGTGGTACAATGTAACGGATAAAAAAAAACATGCATAAATGTAGCCTCCATGTCTGACAATTGGGGAACACTTCAGGTAAAAAAATCAAGTTAATACTATAATGACTTTTAACAAATACTTTTAGCTGCACCTTGACGCGGGTCACAGCTCGTATGTCACCAAGTAAACCTCACGTAGACTCTTCTACAGGGCAGTGATCCTGACAAATACGGACTCATCCAGAAGATTCAGTCTCTCCAGAAACGACTCATAGCTAAGACTCAAGAGCTTGAGGAACATGAACTTCTCCTGCAGGTAACCTAAAAAATAAGAAATCTTTTAAAATGTTTTTACGTGACAGTATTTCATAAAATGTACTTTTATTTATTAGGTTTCAGACTGAGCACTAAAAAAACCAATAACATTTGACTCTCACTTTTTTCTTTAACTTCTGTCTTTCCAGGAGAAGGAGAAGCTGTACGTGGAGCTGAAACACATTCTGACCCGGCAGCCTGGTCCAGAGGCTGCTGAGCAGCTCCAACAGTGTCAGTGGGCCCTCAGGGAGAGGACCAAGAAGCTCAAGGTGATTCCTAACAGTCATTCAGCCTGTTGAATGACCAAAATATGAACAATATAATAATACCAACAAAGACACCAATTTCTTCTTTTTCTTACGGCGTGTCTCTTATTTAGTGGTGGCCACTAAGAATCAGGTTTTCTCACCCTGTCCTCAGTATCTTCTGCTCTTTCTCCAACTAACTACATGCCCTCCCTCACTGCATCAACAAATACAACAACTTTTTTATGTTTATTCATTTTATTCAGCTAAAAAAATGAAAGTTTTAGAGGTGCATGTAAAATACTGCAACTAAATAAAGCACTGAAATTAAGTGATAAGGTTTGGACATGTTCAGAGGAGGGACGGTGGTTATATTGGTAGGAGAATGATCCTAGAGATGGAGCTACCAGGTAGGAGACAAAGAGGAGTTTGGTGGATGCAGTGAAGGCATGGAGGTAGTTGGAGTCAGAGTAGAAGATACAGAGGACAGGGGGAGATGGAAAATGATGACTTGCTATGGCAACCCCTGAAAAAAGGGACAAGCCGAAAGGAAAAGAAGAAGATTGATCTGCTGTCCTCTGAATCCACAGGTGATGATTGCAGAGCTGAGAATGTTGGACTCCAAAATGAACGAGTACAAAAGTGAGAACCAGAGATTGGCCAATGAGCTGGCAAACATTAAGAAGAAATACCTCAGTCAGAAAAAGCTCCACAGGTGAAATTGGACCACTCTTAGTTTCTCCATCATGTCCCTGCATCAGTCCTGGTGGTGACTCTGTGTTACTCCACAGTGAGCAGACGACTCGGTCCAAACTGGAGCAACTGGAACCTCTGCCACAGCTGAGCAGCAAATCGCACTTCACTGGAGGGGGCTTCAGGATTGACAACCCCGTGAGAAGATGATGGACGCTGGTATCTTTTATAGTGAGATGTGTCTTCTTAAAATTCTCAACACA
This sequence comes from Paraplagusia blochii, assembly GCA_016785265.1. Lineage (NCBI taxonomy): Eukaryota > Metazoa > Chordata > Actinopteri > Pleuronectiformes > Cynoglossidae > Paraplagusia > Paraplagusia blochii. The sequence continues at coordinate 160,532 of JAFBJS010001197.1, forward strand.
ATAAAAACAAAAAATGAAGCCAGGGTGACATGTATGCCTTACAATTTTTTTTGTGGAAAAACTCTGATGTTACTGGTATTTTATTAAAGCTTATGCCATTAACAACAGAAAATATTACTATTTAGTATGTTAAATTTAAGATGTAATGAATCAAATTGACACTTTAATAAGAAGATTGTATGGTCAGCTTCTTTATTTAATCGCTAAATAAATAATTTATAGGAATTGGATTTATTTAAGTACAAATTACATTTGGGTTTTTATATGTTGCCATATATATTCCTACAATGTGCCCAATATCGAATCAGTAAGTAGTGCGAACAACACTTAAAATCAGTGATTTATTTTGAACGAAAAAGTAAATCACTTCAAGGTTGTTTGACGTGAAGTTCCTGAAATCACCACAAGGTGTCAGAATAAGAAAACATGGTTAAAACTACAGTATGACGCAGGGGTTTGCATGAGTGGTTACCTTAAAAGAGAAATCTAACTTCTGTTTTCCACAAGATATAAAATATATACAATGTATATGTATATCTAACATACATTATATACATAGGAAACAATGGGTATATTTAGGCTTATTAGGAAACGTGTGTACATATGCATGTATATACTGTATACATGTATATGTATATATACATATATACAGTCAATGCAATGAACCTTCAAACTATATTTGTATATATGTGTATATATGTATATAGTTAGAAGGTTCATTGCAGAACAGCCACCTCTTTCCAAATCCCATTTCGTTATTATTTTAATTTTATTATTATTTTTTGCTTCTTAAATACAGTTTTTGGTTCCTGGAGTCCAAAAGACAATTGATATATTTTGTAAAACAAGAATGAGTAACTGTGATGATATCTTAAAGTTTGTTGCAGTTTTGTATTTATATATGTCCATACTAATAAATAAATATATGTGTATGTGTACATACTCAAGAAGTATACATGTATATTTCTTGTAATCAACTAACTTTACAGCAGAATCTTCATCACATTTCCTTATACAACTCCACTAAGTTCCGGAACAACCACGCGTCGTTATTGTGGGTGTGTTGAAGGCAGGCTGCAAGGTGAGACTACTTCTTATTCAACGCTGTTTCTTCCCTGGCCAACCCAATTACAGCGAAACCATGGCAACCAGTATTTATGCAGGGCTGGCTGTGTGAGGGATGTTGCTGTAGCAAAGGCACAGACCTGGGCCGGGGACTGATCTGCTGCATTCCTTTTTCTTCTCTTCTTTGTGAGTCTGTTCTTTGTGAGCCTTTTTTGCTTGTGTTAGTCTGTAAAGCTGAACAGGATGTTCAGGAAAAGTGATTTTAAACAGAAAACACACCCAGGAAGCTCCACTGGTGACCAAAATATTACTAATAAACAATACAAAGAAAATAAAATTAGAGGAACACTCACTTGTACCTGCTATTCATAGATGTCCGGTGACTAAAATCTCACTTAATAATAAAAAAAACACACACACACACACAGGGAGGCCGCACAAGCAAATTAGTTGGTGTGGTATTTAGCAGCATCTAGTGGTAGAATAATATAATGAGTGAAAATCTCAAATCTCAGCGTTTCAACATTTTGGTCCATGTTGCATTTGCAGAACATAAGAGCAGTTTAACAAGTTTCAGTGCTTATGAAATTTGCTATTTACCTTCCTGAACAAAAAATGCACAATATTTTATCACAGACAACAACTCGTGTTTTTTTTAGTTTCTGAAACACCTATAGTTTAGTAACAACAGTATATAATAAACTCTGAGAAATTATCAGATAAACTGAATTAAAATTGAATTTTATTTAATACTAAAAAGAAAGCTATGATGAACTGGTCTAAATCAGGTAATTTGTGATAATGTGTTTTTATTTTGCGTTATTTTAAGAGTTGTTTATTGTTGTTTTTTTACTTCCAGTTTTTTAATTGCAGCGTCAGTTACAATAATATTTTATTTCGTAATAATTATTTTCCTACATTTTCTTTCTTTTTCTACTGTTATTTCAGTTTTTAATGTGCTTCTTTTACATTTTAAGTAAAGACCATCCTACCACAAGAACAAGAAAAAAAATAATAATTTGACAAATCTGGGATTGTATTTTATTTCATTATTTATAGGCTTATGATGGAGCAGACAGCCTGGATGCTGTTGGTGGAGCTATTGATTCTACCTCCAGGAGAATACAAGCACCTCCCTACCCATAATCCTCCTCCTCCTCCTCCAGCATCTCCTCATGAATATTGGGGGATTAATGTGTGCAGTGCAGGAGGGAGGTGGGAGGGGGGAGGAGGCAGGGACAAAGGGAGGGAGAGTCCATGGTGATGGAAGGAAGAATACGGAGGAGTAGAGAGGAGGGGTGAGGTGATGTCGTCAGAGGCCTGTCGCTGCACATGCGCAGTGAGAACTGGGCTGGATGCCTATTGATTGAAAACAACGGTCTGTGGTGGGAGGACGGACACGGGTGGCTGTGGGATAACGGGTGAGGGCAGGGACATAGAGCCAACACGCTGCCTTGTCTTCATCTCCTGATCTGTTTGTTTTTATTTCACCTCCTCCATTTTACCCTGGGATCAATGTGACTGCTGCTGCTGCTGCTGCTGCTGCTGGAGGGAAGGATCCGACTGTGAATCTGCTCATCTGAGAAGAATCTGTCTTCACATCAGGGACTGCAGGTGATTTCCCCTCACCCTCCACTGTCTCCATCACCATCCCTACCTCCATCCCCAGCTCTTGTCCCTCTCTGCATCATCTTCCTTCCATCCTTGCCTAACCATGGCTTCCTTCTCCATCCTCTCTCCCCCTTCTCTCCCTCCCCCACCATCCTCCTTTCTCCTTCTCTAATGAGCAGATGACATGTTTGTGCAGATGACATTACAATGTCGCTTTCTTATACACATGAAGGGTTGGATTTTTTTTCTTCCAGTGAAATAATCTCTGTTTACACAGACTATATCCTCATTTCTTGAATATTATTTTGAAACCCTGGATTCAAATGATGGCTTCAGGGGTTGTCAGAAAAATGTAAACCACTGGTATATATCAATATTTAACAACCTGGCGTGGACAGTCAGGGTGTACTGCATCCATTTGTAGTTGAATCCCGTCATCATCGTCTTCCTGGCTCCGTTACATCAAATGACCTCTGATGAGCTCCTGTGATTGGTTCCTTCTTCCTACCTGAGTCCTGGTGACAGTTGGTGATGTACCTGGAACCAGAGTTGCTCTCAGAATGTCCAATCCAAAAATAGCTGATTTTTATTAGTATTTAGCGAAAAGGGTTTTGTTCTACATTTGTCAACATTGTCTGAATATTTGACATTACTTATTACTTTTTTCATTATATTACTGTAGAGAATGCAGAGCCTTCTGTTAAAAGCCTGCTCTGTGATACTGCTTTATAATATTGTATAATTTCCTTTTATTTTTTCCTAAAAAATCATATAAAACATTAAACAACAATAATTGTTACTTTAAATGCGTGACAAAGATATTTTTTGTTAAATACAAGAATTTTTACAGTAAAGGACGCAACATTGGTCACTCATTGTTTACATACAGTCACGTCTCCACTGCACTGTAATGCAGGAAGTACAGTAAACGCAGTTCTTACGCCCTGGCCTCCTCCGTTTAGAGTACTGGGTATAGTAGTACGCATGGTGTCAGCATCAAAACTTGTGATTTTTTTTTGGGAGGAAATAAGAAAATCTTTTTGTTGAAAATGATTTCATTAAACACATAATTTATTTGTATTATATACTGTTTAACCCAAAATGTGTGTAGATGTCATTCGTCATTAGTCCTGGCATAAGGGCCATGGCATGATGGGTAAATGCTGTTGACTTGTTCATTTATTTTCTTTTTGTGAATGTCGTTTTGGGAGTATTTCTCCAAAACTTCAACTAAAATAGACACGTAGAATAAATACTACAAATACAGATACTATTCTTTGTTCCCATCACATGACAACCCCTTCAACTAATGGTGAACTGGGCTGAACCTTTTACACAGACACTCATTCAGAAAAGGCAAAGTGGACGAGCTCGTAGGAAATAATATCCAGCTGCAGTCAGATAAGAGCAGCAGACTGCTGAGTGATGGGTTCAGGAGGAAGAGGTGGGTTTGGAAATGGACTCCTCTGCACTAACACCAGGCCATGGTCCAGCAAAACACACACACTCACACACATTGGCCTGGCCAGTGTAATTACACTGCGTCATACAGGCGGATTTGTCTTAAAGTCTGACTGACTGCAGTGAACTCTGTAGGAGACTCTGTTTGAAGGGAAGTAGTGAAATCTGTACTGGTTTCTACTGTAATTGCTGATGTCCTGGTGGGACTGACAGGCACGGAGAGTAACACAGTCACAGTTACTATCGCTGAGTACCTTTCCTTTCTGTTCCACGATGAATAACAAAAAAACATTTACACATTTGTATCCGTGAGTATGCATTTAGATATTACTATGTCATCATTGAGACTCAGATTGTAAGACCCTGAATATTCTGATTTATTACATAATTATGAGTCAACATTTGTGTATATTCTATTAAAAATACTTGCAAGAACAAAGAAAACATAAATATTTTACATATATAGTAGAAATAAAAGTAAGAAATAAAGCCCTACACCAATGTAGTATCATAAATACAACTATGTACCAAGTCAAATAAAAAACAGACAGACAGATCTATCTATCTATCTATCTATCTATCTATCTATCTATCTATCTATATAACATGTGCATGGTGGATTTTAGTCGATAAGTAGGTTAGTAAAATAAAGGTAGGTTAATGTTAGTATGTTTGTAATAGGTAGACATTAGCACTCAACTCAACTCAATTTATTTAGCGTGCCAAATCATAGCAACAACTATCTCAGGGCACTTTACACAGACTTACATACAAATAACAGAGAAAAAAATAAATAAAAAAATTAACAAACATGTAAAAAAAACAGTAGTACATTAGTAAAAAATTTGATATTAAAGTGTTAAAAAGAAATGAAAAAGACTGTCCATTAAAATGTAGAATTCTCTAATTTTGCTAAAGGATATATTTTTTATCTTACATTTCTAATGTTGCCTATTAAAGATAACATTGTTTTGTTCATTTTAATATATCATCTATGATACATTACCTGCTGAAGGCAATGAATACAAAAGCAAGGAATAACTAAAAACACTGTTTTTGTCAGTACACTCCCAGTCATTGATGTAAGAGTTCAAGTCATCTGTGTTACTATTAAGAAAACCAGAGAAAATTGCTGCACATCAGCTCAGAAATATGGGTTATTTTACTTGTCATTATCATATTTGTCTAAACAAATGTAAGCTTAGTGGTACCAGGCATTAAAATGAACACAGTATTGAAGAAAACAGCAAGTTGGACTTATAATGTCTTCCGTGACTGTAAGTAGAATTTAACCACATAAAAAATGTAAACACCACAACTGGATGAAACCCCATGGTCCAATCCCCCAGTTATTTCCTGTCCCACAACAATGGTCACCTCATCACTTAATGCCCAGTAGCAGCTCTTAATTAACTGTGGTTCACCAGCTAAGACAACTGGTAAGGGTCCCTCTGGGACGTGGTCCCCTTCTGGTACATCCTCCTCTGCGTCCTTCATGTCTAGACGACGTGGTGCCACGTATCCATATAAGGTGATGCTGGGATGATTTAGGAGGCAGAACATTGATTCCTCTGGGAATCCAGCAGATGGGGATCCAATTAAAAAACATGAGACCATTTTTGCTTTTCATTTTCATTTTCATAGACAGCTTTTAAAAACTTTGTGTAGTCAAGTGATTCAACAAAGCGTGGTTGACACTTCTTTGCCTCTTTCCTTCAGGGTTTGGTGATCAAACTGTCAGGGGACGCCATGGAAGCCCCTCTTGTGTGTTTGGATGAGGAGTTTGAGGATCTCCGACCATGTCGGATGGATGATCTGGACCACTCATCGTTCGATCAATATTCCTACTCCACCTCCGCCTCCTCCACCACCACCACCATCCCTTTGGCCTCCATCACCAGGGAGGACTTCTCTGAGCTGGAGAACTTCTCCGAAATGATGAGCTTCAAGTCGATGGAGGATCTGGTGAACGAGTTTGACGAGAAGCTCAACGTGTGCTTTCACAATTACAACACCAAGACAGAAGGCCTGGCACCCATACGCAATCAGTCACACAACCAGGAGGACGAGGAGCGGCTGCAGGATGAAGAGTAAGTGTCAGAAAATTCTGTTTCTACTTTTAAACCTTCACTGTTTTAATCATTCTAACACAGGTAGGTTAAGGTTGGGCAAGAAAAAATTGCATGTTGCCTTCTGAGTGCCATCTGTAGGGAGATTGGCGGCATTGCAGGGCTGTGCCCCTGTCCTCTGTATCTTCTACTCTGACTCCAACTACCTCCATGTCCTCCATTACTGCATCCAACAATCTCCTCTTTGTCTCTTACCTGGTAGCTCCATCTCTAGGATCATTCTTCTACCAATGTATCCACTGTCCCTCCTCTGAACATGTCCAAA
>JAFBJS010001197.1:167095-218853 GCA_016785265.1 Paraplagusia blochii
AATCTGTCTTCTCTAGCTTTTTCTCCAAACCTTCCTGTCTGTGTTGTCCCTCTAATCACCTCATTCCTGATCCTGTCCATTCTTGTCTCTCTTAAAGAGAATCTCAGCATCTTTAACTCTAGCCTATTGGACAAGTTTGTCCAATAGCTGAAAACAGATTGTTTTCAGCTGCTTCCCTATTGCACATTTCCAATTATTTCTCATTTTTCCTGTTAGAATATTATTAACGCAAATGAACAAAAGGTCGTCCAAGAATAAATAATGGTCAAACAATTTATGTTACATACATCTCATTTCTACATCGATGGACATCAGAACAGATGATTTTTCTTCTGTAAATACCTGCATGTACTTATCAGCTGGCTGTTTATATTTCCAGATGAGCTACAGTATAAAAACACAGCAGGGTAATTTACAGTCAGCTCCTCTCAGTAAGTGCGTCTGGTTTGCTGAACAGTTAACACTGGTCAATATCCAGACAGCCCTTTAGGCTGATGTAAGCAAGGCAATCTGACTTCAGTAACACTATCATACCATGAACATCCAGAGCCACTAAAGGGACAGTGCTATAAGGTGAAGACAAACACAGATTTTTTTCTTCAGTTTTTCTTTTCTTTGTGCTTTAGTGTGGACATTTCCTTGGTTCTATTGAAATGTCACCTGTGTTGAACCAGTGAACTGTGACTGCTGGGATTGTCTGCAGCTCCTGAACAGGATTAGGTAGTTAATAATAGATTGGGGGATGAATAACAAGCTCAGGCCTGAAGCTAATGAAAGCAAACCAGCTGGCGTAGCTGGTGAACAAATATTAGAATACTGAAGGCTCTTCTCAGTATGTACAAATCAAATATTAAATACTCATATATTTTCACCAGAGTTTAATGAAAGCAAAACACCAACACAATCTGGACAGGGTGATTACGTAACACTGAGGCATGATTTGACGGCACTTCCTGTTACCGAACACTCCATCTGTGTTGGCCTTCAGCCACTGCCAAGTGTTACATCACATCTCTACACATTATATGCATTTATACCTTCTTCTTCTTCTTCTTTTTCTTTTTGCTTGTCCCTTTTTTCAAGTGCAGCCACAGCGAGTCAACAATTTCCATCTCCCCCTCTCCTCTGTATCCTCAACTCCAACTACCTTCATGTCCATCCATCAATCTCCTCTTTGTCTCCTTCATGGTAGCTCCATCACTAGGATCATTCTTCTAGCAATGTATCCACTGTCCCTCCTCTGAACATGTCCAAACCATCTCAATCTGTCTTCTCTAGCTTTTTCCCTAAACCTTCCTGTCCGTGTTGTCCCTCTAATCACCTCATTCCTGATCCTGCCCATCCTTGTCCCTCCTAAGGAGAACCTCCATCCTTAACTCCTCCACCTCCAGCTCTGTCTCCTGTCTTCAACCTATTCCTACTGTCTAATCCATCCATCATGGCTGGTCTCACAACTGTCCTGTAAACCTTTCCCTTCGCCTTAACGGACACTCTTCTATCACAAATGCATTATATTTAGGGTCAGTTGGTGGCCTAGTGGTTAAGGAAGTGGACTTGGGTCCGCAAGGTCCCCTGTTCCCCCCATCGCCAAGTTACCGCTGAGGTGCCCTGAGCATGGTATCGTCCCCACAAACTGCTCCCAAAACTGATGGGTCAAATACAGAGGCCAAATTTCGTTGTGCGCTGTGGTGTGAATCACAACGTCACAATGACAAAAAAAGAAATAAATTTAATCTTATTTAATCTTAATATGCATTTATGTTGTAATAAATATTTAAATGTACGTGCATAAATGTGGAAAAATATTCATTTCAGTCGTCAGTCCAGTCGTTGTGGCCTCATCAGCCGTGTTCCTCTTCACTGTTCTAATTTTTGCTTTTATTTATAACCTCAGTGTGTGGTATTTCCAAAAAACAACAACACTGAGGATGTGTCAGCTCTTCAGCCAGAGATGAAAACACCAGGGATTCATTCCAATTCCCTTTTCTTCCAGCTCTGTCTCATTATCAGTAGTGTAGAGTCTGTGTAGTGTCGCTGCAGAGTTTGTACCTGCTAATTGAATCAGGACTTTAGGGCCGTCCCTACATGAGACACTCATGGATAAATAAATGAAGGTTGACAGTGGGGGGTCAGGGCTGGCAGCTGATTGGTTTGATGTTTGTGGACCTGCAGTCGCTCGCGTCCACTGCTCTCTATCATTCTAATATATCTCCATTTGTCTTTATCTTCTTATCCATAACTCTTACTTACAGTACTTGCAGAAAAACATCCCTAACATCCCTGACAATTAAGAAAGATACATGAACCAGGGATCTTATTGGTCTAAACCAAAGGTGCCAAACCAAAATGCCACCATGTATCTATTGCTTGCTCATTGCTTGTTTCACAGAGGAATTTGCGGTCTAGTCCACACGTGGGCAAAGTTCTTGACTCAGGGGCCATAACTGGACCTAAAGTTGGACACAGAGTCAAGAGCAAGTGCGTCGATTTGAACTAAAATGAATGGCGTCATGTATAAAACCTAAGATGCTTATCTTCTCGGAGGCTTTGTGACGTCATCTACTGGGGAAACACAGGTATTGCAGGGAAAAAAGCATAAGTATCATGATAATATAAATGAATTATTTAACTTGGACAAAGTTGGTGGGCCGCATTAAAAAGCACAATGTGCTGCATCCAGCCCTCGAGCCTTAGTTTGCCCATGCCTGGTCTAGACCACCGTTTCACAAAGACTATGTTGCAACGCTCAGACTGGGTTTCAAGAGATATCTTTTGGGGTGTCTTCAAACATATCGCCAAGGAGTTCATGGTGCTGATGGTGCATGGTTTTGTTCTTTTAAACGTGAGTAATAATACTATCTCTCGGTCAACAATAAAATACCACATCATCCTGTTCAATAATGGTTTATTATTTATGTATAATGTTAATTGACTTGGGTTTTGACTAGATGTTTTGAAGTTAATATATATACTACTGATTAGCTAGATTTTATTAGTGTTCTCCATCATGAAGGAAGTCATGAGGGGCTGGTACAGTACAGTGTGACTTGGGTGGTGGTCGTGGAGACTGCTGAACCCCTGACTTAATGTGGATATAGGTGTGGAATTGGATGACGGATGGATATGTGTCTTCATATACAGGTAAAATATATATAAAGATTAGGGAGGTTGCCACAACAAATCTAAATTCAAGCTGTTGACTGCTTTTGTGCTGTTTCCTGTATTCGAGCCAAACGGTCATAGCAGTTGAGGTAGACTCTGAGCTCAATGGCGTCCTCTGTCTGACCGGGTGTGGGCACTGTGTGCCACTGTGAGCTGCCCGGGGCAACTTTGGCCTGTGGGTGGAAAAACACAAAAACACAAAAGGCTCTGAGACAAAGGAGATTTCTCCTCTGGCATTGTGTCACTGTCACTCACGCAAACATTTGTTACTGCTGCTGCTGCTGCTGCTGGCGCCAGAGACGTGAGGAGAAATGATGTGAGGAGCTTTATCTAGATCTCTGCTCAGGACTTCTTTTAACAAGTAGTAAGCTCGGCTTATTTCTGTTGTGCATTGTTCTTCTGCAGCCTTCGGCCCTGTACATTAACCTACATTATTGACTCACTCCACCGGAGCATTGACTGCAATACTGCTACTGCATAGACAGGCTTGGGGAAACCTTGCTTTAAAATTCAGACTATAAGAAAGTTTTAGTGTCACATCTTAACCATGTCGTATGCAGATATTTAAGCTTAAACGCTGTTCTCTGCTCTTCTGCTCTCTTACAGTGTTTGGGATGCTCTAACTGACAACTACAACTCCACCTGGGACAACCCGGATCCTGAGGGACTCAACGGAAACCTTTCTGACCAGGAGGTACTCTCCACATTTATTCAAAGATAGACAGCACACAATTCCCGAAATTCCCGGACTATAAGCCGCACCCAATACATCTTGTACATTTTGTGCACGTGCCGCATTCTTTTTGCATTTTCCATGATGAGGGTCAGTTTATGCTAATCTTATTCACGTACAGAGTGCGTTACCCTACGTTAAACTTCTTCTTCTTCTATGATGTTTGTTGGCGCTTGTGACTTGCGTCTTCCTCACCATGACCTGTCTCATTCTTACCTTTTCTGCTCGAGTGCCCCTGGTGGCCGTTAGAAAAAAATATATACATTAGCCGCATCTCGGCGGAAATTACGGTAAGCCAGCACAATAAAAAAGGTTTTATGTCCAGATTCTAATCAGTTTTAGTCAATAATCTGTGCTACAGTGTTGATATCTGGTCATCAATGCTGCAGGGGTTAATTTTTCACACCATGTATTCAGGACTAATGACCTTTCAGCTTTACTTTCCTGAGGATCCATCCTTACAGTGACACGCCTGGCTAGAACTGACGGCTGTGCTGAAGAGCAGTCGACTTGTTTTTTTTTTCTCCTCTCCAATAATTGGCTGACACATACAACTGGACACCAGGCACTTAACAGTCCACACCATGTTTGCTCTGAGCAGACATTTTGTCTCCAATGCAGTGGGAAGAGGCCCCACAGTTATTACACTGCACCATGACAGTTTTGCCAACTGTAATATTTTATATTTCTCTCTGTTACACCAGAGGTAAATATTCAGGGTTTTTAGCTGCGCTGTAGTGAAAGCCGTTTTTTGCTGAGAAAGTAAAATTAAATAATAATCATAGAATGACTTACGATTCTGCAGATATAGTCATACAAAGGGTAACATTGGAGGTGAATATGTCGTCATGGGGAGACAGCAAAATCAGTCATTATGACTAGTATTGCAATGTTATGTTGATAAATGGTGTTTTACAGCTGCATTTGATGGTACAGTCATCCCTCCCTGTTTTGGAAAGGAGGATTGCAGAGATTTTTTTTTGGTGTTATTGGTTTTTGTGCTCCAGAAAAAAAAAAAAATATATATTTGCAATTATATAAATATTTTTTCAGCCTGGACCCTATTTTGCTACGATTTTTTTCCAAATTTCCTACCGTACAATGCCTCCAGACGGGTGTTTAAATTATTTATCAGTTAATTTATAAGTTCATTACATTAGATTAGATGAAATGACATTAGATTAGATTAAGAAAAAAGCTTATTGAATTTCTCGATTATTATTATGATTATTATCGATATGTTTATTTCTTAGATAGACAAACATAATAAACATAATAACTACTTTGTTTCTAATTTGCAGTTTATTGACTATTGCAGAAAGTCGTACAGTATAATCCTCTCTATGGATGAGAGACAGTTGTACTTGTATTTATATGTAGACTTTTGGAACAACAGGGACTTTCTGTTGATAATCCTGAGTATCTTCTGACAGAAATCATCCCTAACACAATCCAACAAACCACTACTTATCAGCAGCTGGTGCCAACACCCCTGCCCATGAACACACACTGACGTTGTGTCACCAGTGTTGCGGCTGTTGTTGATGGTTACTGTGAGGCCGGCCGTCCACAGTGTAAGAAAATGTTGCTGACTCCAACAGGACGTCTAGAACGTCCTCCCGATCAATGTTAGGACCGATGAAGCGTTCAAAAGTCCTGACCTTGGACTTATTGGATTTAGTTTGGTTCTTCAACACAGCACAGCAGACTGAGGTCCTACTGTGTGCGACCAGTTTTCTAACAAATGCATTTTTTTTCCCACATTCTGCAGATTCATGAAAAAGAAGAGGAGGAGATGAATGAGAAGAATGAGAACGTCAGCTGTCTGAATGAGGAGCCTCTTATCACGGCTGACCAGGTGCGTAACAGTGATTTTAGGCTGGTTCAGCACCAATGAACTAACATAAGATACATAATAATAATAATAATAGATCTTTGTAAATATAAATATATATTAGGGGTGTGACGATTCACTCACATAACGATCCGATTCATATCTCGATTCACAGGCTATCTGGCTATCTGATTCAGGAATGATTCATAAAAAATATTAAACGATCGATCCAGTTCAATCCGATTCGGTTCAGTTCGATCCAAACCGATCCAAAACGATTAATTTGCACACCCCTAATATATATAGTGTATATTAGGGGTGTGACTATTTACTCACATAACGATCTGATTCTTATCTCGATTCACAGGCTATAATCCGATTCAGGAACGATTCATAAAAAATATTAAACAATAGATCCAGTCCGAACCGATTCAGTTCAGTTCAATCCAAACCGATCCGAAACGATTAATTTGCACACCCCTAAAATATATATATATATATATATACAGTCTGGCGGCTGTGGCGGCCCAGTGGTTAAGGAAGGGGACTTAGGTTTCACGTTTTAATCCACCAACTGCCAGGTTACCACTAAGGTTCTCCAGTTATAGCACCCAAATAGCTTCCAGTGGGATCCCCAACCACAGGAAGACTCACAGTATGGAGCAGTGATTTGGGTGGCAGTCGTGGAGACTGCTGCCTCTGAGACCTGGTAATGGATGACTTCAACTTTATTTATTTATAGTGCCAAATCAACAAACAACCGTCCTGAGGCACTTTACAAACACATATGCATAATAAACAAGGAAAATATCCCCTGCCCAAGAAACCCCAGGGTGATCAACAGTGGAGGGGATCCTCACCCAGGACAGACAGACGGGCATCATGGAGAAAAATTTATTTACACAGGTTATCTACACAAAGGTCCCTCAAAGTCCTTGCAGTGTCAATACAGACTATACGATCCAAGGGGAGTTGGGCCATGACTTGGAGACTAAGTCCTGAGTGCAGTTTACAGCCATGGAGTTCTGGACGGGGGGACTCTGGGGACATGAGGTCCCCGGCCGAATATGTTAATGTGATGTTAATGTGTAAATAAGGACAAGATAATCAGAGAACGAAGATGTATGTAACAAATGAATAACCTATAATGAATAAATCTAACATCTACAGACTGTAATATGACCCACTGTGGCAGAAGCAAAAGGAACAGCTGACTTCCTTCCCTCTGTTGGAGTAAAGTCTTTCTCCTTCCTGGTAAATCTTCTATTACACCATGAATCTGTCACAGGACACAGAGCCTTAAATGTGAATGGGACTCTCCAGATGGTTTATTACTTGTTGCGGCACAAACAAGCCAATGATACACAAACTAATGGCAGTAAATCAGGATGTGAACATGTGCATGGCTGTTGTGCAGCATTTATGTTGTCTTGGCCCTGGGGGGAGCTGGAGAGCTTCACCCTTGTCAGGTGAAAACAAATGGATTCCTTTCTCATTTATCTCTATTCATTCATCACCTTCTTTTATCCACCCACAGTCGTTTTGGGAAATCGAACCTGTCACTGCCGGAACAGTTACTCACCAATACATTTTATTATTATTAAATTTATTCAATTTGTTTCATTTTCCTCCAGTGGCATAAAAAACAAACACGATCTGATGCCCAGTTATATATTACTACTGTATATAACTATATCAGGGCAAACCAAGGCCCGGGGGCCGGATGTGGCCCGGTTGGCGTTTTAATCCGGCCCACCAAACTTGTCCAAATTATACTGTTTATTATAATGATAATTTTTATTATCGTTATCCTTCTACGTTTTCCTTGGAAAGCCCCCCATTTCCCCAATAGGTGGCCTTAAAGAGGTTTAAAGCATTTAGCCTTTATTCAATACTTTACTCATTATTTATCATAGTTCGCGAAAATACTCAATCTTTCTGATCCTGATTTTAGTGCCAAATGAATGAATAATTGAAAATCAATGTTAACAACATCATCTGTAAACAGTAAGTGTGTTCGACAGGGAGGAGGGTTGGACCTAAAGGTGGGTGTCAGCACATGAGGGTGTGGTCAGTGGCAGCAGAGGTGCCTCCAGGTCCAGGTCCTGCAACATACAGAAGGGAAATCTATAGAAGATTGGTTGTTTAATGGTAGGGCGTCATAAAATTCCCTCAACCTTCTGCAGAATGTGGAGATTTAATTTGTGGACTTGGCACAAGTTCTTAAAAGCTTTGCTCTCTTGATAAATGCAGAATAATAAATCAGCGCAGATCGCCTGATCGCTTCAATTTGTCTCCTTCCTTAAGGTCATCGAAGAGATAGTGGAGATGATGGAGAACTCTCCAGATCCTGGAGAAACTGAGGAGGAGGACGAGGAGGAGAGCAGCCACTGCTCCTCCAGAACCAGCCCCTCCCTGTTGGAGGAGATCAGGCAGCTGTCACAGGCCTCCAACAACAACTGCTCCTATGAAGGTACAACTAAAAGTAATTTGTTCTTATTGGATTAAAAGGTGTATTGATATATCCACACATACCTACCTTAATGATGCAATAGTAATACAATTTATTCCATACAGTGAAAACTCAGTTGTTGAACACTTCCCTTTTCAAACAATTCAGTTTATCAACAAATATTTTACCCGAAAAATTTTTGTAACACCATAACTCGATTGGTTGTTGGTTAACTATGTATATAATACATATATATATGTATATATATATATATATATATATATATATATGTATAGGTGTATATATATATATATATATATATATTATTATTGACCATGTGATATCTGAATTGTATTACTCAATTTTTAATCGCGGCAGTGGTGGCCTAGTGGTTAAGGAAGCAGACTTGGGTCCGCAGGGCTTTGAATCTACCAACTGCCAGGTTTCTCTGAGCATAGCACCATCCACAGAAAGTTATGTAGCATCACATAAATTCTTGTGGGCTCACCACCCACAGGAAGGCTCACAATATGGTGCAGTGTGATTTGGGTGGCACCAGCTGCCCCTGCGACCAGGCAACGGTCAAGAAGAAGAAGATGAATGAATGAGTGAAGTTTTAAACAACAAAAAACAGTAACTGCTCCTGCAAACATGACCGTGAACTCATAGGAAACATGATGCTACAAGATGATGCTCCCTTAAAAGTATCTCTTGCGACCCATTTGAGGGCCACAACCCACTCTTTTGGAAACAATGACTCTATTGCACTGTACTATTTATTACCATTTCTTTACAATAAATGATCGTGGAAAAAATTGTGAGATTATATGAGTGCAAGGGATTGGCACATGTGATACAGAGAGTAAAGTTATTGATTTGTGCCATCATTAAGAACAAGGAAGCAATAAAAGAAAGAAAGGAATGACTGTGATGACCAAGCAAAGATCTCAGTCATTAGAAGAAGAAGGAATGAAGGAAGGAGGAAGGAAAGCAAACTCCTTGTCATTGTGACATTGTGATTCACACCACTGAACACAACTAAAATGTCACCTCTGTATTTAACCCATCACCAAAGTGAACAGTGGGCAGCTGTGAGCACCCGCGGAGCAGTGGATGGGGACATTGCCTTGCTCAGTGAACCTCAGTGATAACCTGGCAGTTGGTAGATTCGAACCGAGATCCTTTCAGACCAAAGTCCAAGTCCTTAACCACTAGGCCACCACTTTTCCAACGAGTTGTCTAGCAAACTCCTTTCCAATTTAGAGCTGTATTTTCTTTTCGGTTCATGAACAGAGTCTCACTCCTCCGTCCCTCGCTCTTCATTTACAGGCCTGAGTCTGATGTCCAACTCAGCTCTAGTTGAGCTGCTCCACCGGGTTGAAGCTGCCATCCGCGAATACTCGGAGGAGCTGGTCAGTCAGCTGGCTCGGCGCGATGAGCTGGAGTTTGAAAAGGAGGTGAAGAACACATTCATCACGGCTCTGATGGAGGTGCAAAACAGGCAGAAGGAGCAGAGGGAAAGCAGCAAACGTCGGCGTCGGGACAAGGCCCTGAGTCTACAGGGAGCAGCGACGCAGCCGGCCAACGGAGGCAACGTGGGACGCAACGAGAAGACGGGAGGCATGCCTGTCAAGGTGAGAGGGAGGGGAAGTATTTACCTTGAACACATGAAAAATATGTCAACATGTAAAGCTGCACATTAGTGCGTTTACTGTTGCAGTGAATCAAGGGCGTTGATGTTTAGTCTGCTGTAGGAGAGTGAAGACTCAGTGGCGTGGCGCTTTCCCTCTTCCTCCCTCTGTTAGTGTAATGGATGTTTGGTCCATTAGTCTCTGATGTATCTTCCAGGAAAAGATCTGAGAGTGCAGGTGACCTAGAGTCTTCATACTGTACCAGAGAGTCAGACTAATGGATAAGGAATCACAGAAGCTGTGTTGGTAAATTCTAGCTACATGAAGCTGCATTAATGATCTGGGGTAGGCTAAGAGGATGCGATGCAGATCCACCAAAGAAAGACAATCCTTGTCCCTTTTTCAGGGGTTGCCACAGGGAATCAACATTTTCCATCTCCCTCTGTCCTCTGTATCTTCTACTCTGACTCCAACAACCGCCATGTCCTCCCTCACTGCATCCATCAATCTCCTCTTTGTCTCCTACCTGGTAGCTCCATCTCTAGGATTATTGTTCTACCAATGTATCCACTGTCCCTCCTCTGAACATGTCCGAACCATCTTAATCTGTCTTCTTGAGCTTTTTCTCCAAACCTTCCTGTCTGTGTTGTCCCTCTAATCACCTCATTCCTGATCCTGTCCATCCTTGTCTCTCCTGAGAGAATCTCAGCATCTTTAACTCCTCCACCTCCAGCTCTGTCTCCTGTCTTCTACCTATTCCTAGTGTCTCTAATCCATCCATCATGGCTGGTCTCACAACTGTCCTGTAAACCTTTACCCTTCACCTATGCTGACTCTCTTCTATCCACGTTGAGGAATAAAATCCAATTTAAAGGTTAGAACTTATTTGTTGTTTGCGTTTGTCTCTGTGTGTTGCTGCAGCGTTTCAGCATGGAGGGACTGTCCAACATCCTGCAGACTGGAATCAGACAAACATTTGGAAGCACAGGCAACGACAAACAGGTAGGAATTAAATGTCACAATCACAATGATGTATATCAGATACTGATAAAAATATATATGTTCTGAATTAACTTTGCTGCTATCTGAGTTTGCTGATATTGTTCAAACACCTAATTTTGTCGACCAATACTGATATGTGTTGTTGTTGGTCTCCAAATCTGAGGTAAACGTCTCAGAACCCTAAGTGTGATTCCATAAAATTTGGCAAAATCGAGGTAGTTTTTTTTAATTTTTTTGATAAGATCAATCTTGATCTTACCTAGATCGTGCATTAGGCTCGTGTTGGGCTGATGATATCGGTTGGATGATCCTATTAAGACTAAAGAAGGTGAAACAGTCCAGATTTCTTTTTAAAACTGTGTTTCAATTGTGTTTAATCACAGAAAATAAAGTAAAATTAAATCCTGCTCACAGTACAGTACAGTACATGAACATTGCGGTCCTTCCCTTGACTTGTTGTTGACCTGATCCTACTTTTTTTGTCCTAGTATCTGAACACAGTCATTCCGTTTGAGAAGAGTGGCTCCCCTCCATCTGTGGATGACCTGCAAATGATCACGAAAAGTATGTTTCTGTTGCTCAACACAAACTTGTCTTCAACACCAACCAAACTGAGTGAATGTTCCAATTTTAAGCGTGTTGCTTGTTTTTGTCCACCCAGTTCTTTTTGCTATGAAAGAGGACAGTGAGAAGGTTCCAACACTGCTTACTGACTACATACTTAAAGGTAACACCAACATTTTTATTTCATCTGTGAATTCACTGTACTGATATGGTTGTAACATAAAGTCCAATACTCTTTTGTTGGAGTTATTTGATGAGTAATTTTCCCCTTTATTATTTGCGCTATTTGATAAATGTGACTATGATATTACATTAAACTGCATTTAGCAGAAATCTTTACATAAAGTGACTTTCAGTTTGAGGAAAATTTGCTTAAATGTTTTGATATACTTTGAAAAGTAGCATATTTTAAAATATATTTATTTTGTATCTCTCCCCTTCCCCTCTTTATTTTTTTCTAGATTTTACTGTTTTATAATGTAATGTTGTTAAATAATTAAAATTATATTACAGTTTTCCTATTTTTAAAATGTTTCTATTTTTAGCTAGAGTATTACCTAGCTTCTCCACCAGAGGGCCAATAATGTCGTTGTTACTTTGTCGTTTCAGTTTATCTGAATAAAAATTTCACACCGTATTTTTTTTTGTATGATGTCTGTGTATTTATTTGTAATAATCCAAATTATACACCACAAACAATGGTATTTATTCTTGTGGAGCACATTGATTATTGAGACCAAAGATTTTTATTTATTTGTTTGTTTATTTCATCTATTGTTGAAAACAACACTCTCTTTACACCCGCATGTAAGTGTGACCTACTCTAATCTCAAACCTAACACCACTGCCCCCTGTTGTTCTCCTCCAGTCTTGTGTCCTACCTAAAGTCCCATGATGCCGAGGGCCACGTTGTAATGGAAAATCCTGCCCCATGAGGGCCTTATACCGGCCTTCTTGACCACTGGCCCGAGCTGCATGACCTCCCCCCTCTCTCCTATCATCAACCATGGATCCTCACCATTACCATGATCTCCTTCACCTCGACTACGACTACTGCCTTTCGCTGAGCTTATCCTCTGTCCTCCCGCTCATACAAGTTCAGGCCAGATGCCGTTACTACAAACTGAAGTTGGACGGTTTGTCTCACTTTGAAGGACTTCACTTATCAAGCATGACCTGCTGTTTTCAGTCACAGCACCACTTTGGTACAGGGATACAACGTCATGACCGCTTCTTCCTCTTTTTCCTTTATTTTCCTTCTGTATTTTTTGTAACTAACTTCATCAACTATTGTTTTCATCAAAATGATCAACTAATTTGAATACAAAAGCCATGAACCGTTTTCTGCCAACCTAGTACTGTAGCTCTATGTGAATAACAACAAACAATTACCACTATTACGGGTGCAGTGCATTACAAAGCTTCTTTAACTGTGATCATTTCTCTGTTTTTTTCAGCTTCAGATCAAATTCATTTCACACTTTTGTATTGTCCACGTGTACGTGAATGTGAGGAATTTACCTCAGGCACTGATTTTTTTTTTAATCATTTTGTTTCCGGCAGTCATCAAAGCATCATGTCAGACTCACAGAAACGCACAGGTATAATTCTGTATTTTCTCGGATATACTGTATCAGTACCTGCAAGATGAGCTCATACTAACAAAGGCGTGCATACTTGCATCTTCACATATTTATGACTTTCTTTGCGCCATGTAAGTGAATGTTACATCACTAATAAACATTCTACCCAAACTGTTTGTAAATGTGCTTTATTCTTTCGCCCCTTCAAAATAAAAGTGTGATAAAATTGAATTCTTGTGTAGTTTTTCTCTGTTAATTGAATATTTTATACATTTCAGTTTTATAAGCGTATATCATGACCACTGATAAGAAAGATAGGAAAGGAAATTTTTTGTCATTCACCACAAAATGTGACATTTGCATTTAACCCATCACCAAAGTGAACAATTAGCTGCTTGGAGGGCCCTGGGAACAGTGGGCGGGAACACTTCAATGCTGAGTGAACCAGTGGTAGCCTGCAAGTTGGTGGACTTGAACCTGAAACCCCTCCAGACCCAAGTCCACTAAGCCATCACTGTCAAAAACATTGTATATATAAGTCTAAAATACACTATATGTAATATGTGTCTAGGTTAAAACTCAACTTTCAAACAATGACCATCGCTATATATTTTTAATTTATATTTTTTTATAATATAATATTCTTTTATTTATGTCTTTCGTTATATACTTTGTTAAGTCGTAACCTTAGACGAATCAATAATGTCCACCCAATATTTTCTGACAGGGCATCTTTTTTGTTTGTTTTAAAGCATTTACTGCCATCTAGTGGAGAAGTATTAAATTGTTATGCCTGTCACAAAAAGCTGCGCCAGTGGACAAAGGTACACAAACCAGGAGAAGTATATCAAATATTCTAGGAAAGTAAGATAGTAACCTTGTTGTTAAAGTTGCAAAGATTAGCTTTTACTGTTTTACTGGTATTATTATTATTAATATTGTTGTCGTTGTTGTTGTTATTATTATTATTAGTAGTAGTTGTACTATTGCTGTTGTTTTCTGTTTGACAAGGGGGTATTTTTGATACTCTTATGGCTCCGTACTACTTTCACTTCTTTCAGTTCTTACGTCAGAGTAGCCACTTCACACCACAGCTGTATGTAATTAATTCTTGATGACAGCCTGACCTGGTCCGGGTGAACGACACAGTCAGAAAGGTAAGCAACTATTGAGCTTTTATTCCCTCCTATTGGCGTTTATTTTTTAATGTAATTCAACAATACAGTTAGTTTTTAATTAATTTTTTTAAATTTAAAAATTAAAACATTTAAATGCGTGTTGATATTGAGTTTTCTTAATGTCTACAGTACACTTCCGGTGTTTTCTATAATTGTGTTGATTACTGTGGTTACCCTTTAGTGAACCATGTATGAAACGAACAGTTACGTTGACATTTCTGTGGACGGAAACCATGCAAACAATGTCCAACGGAGAACAACCCTAAAGCAGACGGACAATGTAAGCCAACTGTGGCGTCGAACTGTTGTAAAATTAATCATAAAATAAGTGATTTGGTTTCACATATGTCATGTTGACATTAATAAAATTAAAACGACTCTTTTTTCTGACTTTGTTTTACTCTCAGACTGGTCGCCCTGAAGATCATCAACACGGTAGGGAACGTCGTTTCGTCTTTTCTCCTGATAGGCTGCCGTGCCGCTGCTTTTATTCTGATAGGCTGCCGTGCCGCTGCTTTGCTCTGATAGGCTGTTGTGCCTACTGAGCGCGAAAAAACATAGCTTTCTAGACAGCTAATGGCTACTGGTCAGTTGTCTTGTTTTCGCTTAGACTTGCTTCAAACTGTCTGACTAAGTAAAACTGGATACTTTTAACGTGAAAGACTTGACCATATCTCTAATTGCACAGAGATTGACAAACAAAAACGTGGTGGCTCCAACATAGGGCTGCTGGAAGGAAGCCATTTTGAGATTAATCGGGTTGATTAAGGTCTTTAAAAACAATATTGCCTGCAGTGGGAAAATGGAGAAAACTCTGACGGTGCTTATTATCTGTTAATATTCTTATATTCTGAATTAGGATGGCACTTCTTAAGTGAATATACTGACATAGCAAAAACAGTGTTATTTAATTCAACTAGACTTTATACAAATCATTCTTATACAGACACAGATCTGTAGGCTGAAGATGCACATTCTCATCCCTAGATATCATAACATCTGCAATGTCTTAAAATTCACTGACACGTAGCACTTAAAAAAAAAGCTCATACAACATCAGGTGTTCAAGTCAGGTGACTATATAAAAATAAAGTCTTGTGTCAACATACATAGTTTCTTTTTCACAGATAACAGCTTTCTCACTAACTGACAAGTGCTCTTCAACCGTATCACATGGAATATTTTCTATACTCTTGATCTTGAACTATACACAGCCACCAAACTACAGTTGAATTAGTTTTTTTGATGAGACCACTTTAGTTTAAGTCAAAGTCTATAAAACAAACAAATACAGTGTGTTGACCCTACAGCAAAATTATGATGTGAACCATTACTACTTTACATGTTTGTTTTGGGTTTAAATAAAAAATAACTTGAAGCCTAAAGAGCAAACATAAATATATCCTTCTTAAGATTTATTTGAACCCAGCAGGGGTTAAATATTTTAGCTTTTTGTGAAAAGAAAATAAAACTGTCGCATAACAGGTGGCAAAAGTTAACTATACAAATAATATGTTGCTGTCCACTCAACATTTGTTGAATGAATATTACATTTGTGAGAGAACCAAACTTTGATTAGTAAAACAGCCAGCTAAAATGAGAATTTTAATAAATGTTAAAAAATGGGAGTTCCATATTTTTTCATCACGAGACAATATGTAATGGTACCTGTCCAAGGTGCTGAACTTCTTCACAGGCATTGTCTTTTATTAACAAAAGGGTAAATCTTGTACTGCAACATTTCCTAGGATTCTTTCTTAGGTTGAAAAAATAAAACCCTGGTCTTGGATATGATAAAACTCTGTGTTTATGTAACAGCTGAAAAAAAAACTGTCTCTAAGGTCAATTCTCGATCTTGTTTTTACATTGCTAATATGTTCCACATTTCTAAATAAAATAAATATAATTATTTACAATCTAAATTAACAAAAACGTTGAATTTGAACGTAGTATGTATCTGCCTCTCAAAAACAAAGTAAAATGCTTCTCAAAGACATGAAATAAAAAACTGAATAATTAACCTAACAAGTCATTGCTTGCCTACCATGGAGGCAAGGCTTAATGTTTTTTTTTTTTTGTAACACTTGTAACACAACATAAAAAAGCTCTCTCTGGAAGCAGTACAACTGTACTACTACTCCGTGACCAGTAGAGTGTGCTCAAATAGACCCAGGTCGTGATGTGTTTAAAAGCCTAAGAAAAAGACAATATATAACAAAATGATCTAAAGATATGTTAATACTCAGAAATACTTTGAAGTAGAAAAAAAGATACTTAACAAATACTTGAGAAAACCTGTCAACACATGTTCCAACGTACAGTGTATGACAGTACTTCCTGAATATAAAAGTGTACTTAAAGAAAGTAAACAGTCTGGTCTGGACTTCTCTGAATAGTATTCTCTGTGTTCCCTCCAACAGCGTAATGGGATCACAGTTTTCAAACAGAATTCTTTTGCCACCAGTAGGTGGGGTTAGACCAGAGATCCGGCCTGGTTCTGTGCAGGCACCATGATGGGGACTCCCCCCATACGGGTTATGTTGGCAGCTGTCACCCCAGGGTTGGGCAGTGGTGGAGGGGAAGGAGTAGCCGTGAGGTGCATCTGATGTTGGCCGTACGTCTGTGGAACCGTCTGGGCCTGGGGCAGCTGGGCAAAGCGTTCTGGTCTGGGTGGAGACCCTCTGTTAGGGTTGTCATCGGCCTGTTCATGCGGCAGGGTGTTGTTGTTGTTGAAGGTGAAGTGCGTGGGGGTGGAGCCCCCGTGATGGCGAGATGGTCGGTAGTTGGCCATGCTGCCGGTGGCTGTGATGATGGAGGCAGTGTCTGAAGGTGGGCGCTGTGGGTACTGCTGCAGGTGGTGGTGGTGATGGTGGTTGTTGTGAATTGAGGGATCTTTGTGGTGTGGGCTGGAAGCAATGGATGACAAGGTGCCGTTTTTGGAGATGATGTCGGACCCCATGTTGCTCTTAGCCCAGGACACACGTTTGGGAGCTTGAGCGTCCTCCCTGGTGATGGAGAAGAAGAGAAGTCTGGGTCAACGCTACCATCTAACCTTAGGTGTTGACACTACTCAAGACAAAATCTTGCAAAATCAGAGTTTACCAGAACATATTATATTTTAAATATACATTACATCTAAGAACAACTGGGGGAAACCCCCGTCAATGTCTTTTTGGTACTATGGGACAGGGTCAATAGATCAAAAAGTTTTGTCCATATTTTCTTTAATCCCAAATTGTTCTGGTTCAACAACAATTGGCTTGAGTTAAATAAAGAAAACACAACTCATATTAAATTCCAAAGATTTTTGACAGCTCTTGTCATCAGATGGGAATGCACTGGAAAAGCTATGTCCTGTAGAAAAGTGTTCTTTTTCTTACATGAAATTTTTGCCTTTTGTCCATTCATAAGACACCCTACATTGTCAGCAACTTTATAATCACACAAAATGGATAGGTCAAAGTCAAACTTAATTCCACTTATACAGACGAAAACATGCCTGGTTCTGTATTTTTATGACTTGGATTCATTGACTGAAGTATGTATTACTCCACAATGTCGAAAAACAGCATAGTATAGTCTTACTCCGCAGGGCAGTAGCCATAATGTGCTGACAAAACATTACCAAAGTTATATATAAAGATTTTGACTCTTTTCTGAGCTCTGATTGAGGTCAGTGAACACAACGAAAATGTACACATTAGGAGCACCACATTAAATGTCATATACATAATGCCAATATTGCTTTTGGTCAGAAAATACGGTAATCTAATTTGAGTACTAATATATTCCCACTTAATGTTCATATAAATTCTGATGTCTCCGTTGAACACTTTATATATTTTGATGTACAGTAACAGACACATGACAAATAACTGCATCGGCATGTTTTATTTTGGAGGATTAAAATTAAATATATCAACACCAAGGAACAACTCACTTGATTTCATTGGCCATGTCGTCCTCTCGATCCCGTTGTCTCCTCAGAACAAAAAAGCCACAGACACAGAGCAGGAAGAGGAAGCCCACCACGGAGCCAATGGTGGCTCCTACAATCACACCAACCTTGGTGGCTGTGAGACAAAGACAATTGTTTAGCAACACATAATACTACATGACAAAGTATAAGGAGGAGGCTGACTGAAATATACGTACAGCTGACGATATCCAGGTTGATGATGCAGCTCTCTGACCCGGCAGAGTTACTGGCAGTACAGGTGTACTTCCCTGACATGTTACTGCTCAGGTTACTCAACTTCAATGTTCCAGTTTTCTCGTCTAGAACATTTCAGAGTGTCAATAGTTAGTTTTTTAACCTTAACTACTAACATTACTTACTGTAAGACACCCGTGACACAATGGCATCAGTGCACGGGTTTCACTCACTCAGCATGGGAGAGAAGAAGACCTCAGAGTTGGGGCTGGTTTTCCTCCACTTGTACAGAGGAAGTGGTTTCCCAGAACTGGACGTGCAGCTCAGCGTCACGTTGCCTTTCAGCACAGGCTTCCCTGAGAGAGTACACTTAGGAACAGCAGGGGGCACTGTAGAAGGATGAGATGATTAAAAACACTCGTCTTGGTGAGACCGTCTTGGTGTTTGGCGTTTGGAATCTCACCCTTCACGTCCAGCGTCAGATCAGCTGTGTAGCCAGGGTGGTCAGGGATGACGATGTGGCAGAGGTAACGGCCTGAATCTGACTCCTTGGTGTTGTTGATGTACAGAGAGACGTCCCTAGAGGGCATGGTGGAGGTGAAACCAACCCGGCCATCGAACTGTAAACTTCCGACGTTTATGGAACCTTTAGTGTATGAGACGACCTGAGTAGAGAAGATGCAGAGAATAGTGTGTTTGGAGGGTGGTTTTCATTAAATAAATGTACCGGTATACATTTCTATTTTTTCAATTAAAACTCCCAACATTTTAAAATATTCAATATTACTTATTAATTATGTAAAATATTATTACAAATTAAGATTTTTGCTTGACAATTGGTCAACATCAACTAACTAAAACTGTTCCACTCAGTAGGGAAAAGTAGAGAAACTGGAATAGTGGGATGAATGCATTTAAATGTATCTATTCCACTATATAAAATAAGCTAGACAAAAGAGGCACAATATCTCAAAAAAGTAGAGTTAAAGTCATTGTGTCATATGAGCTGAACTGAGCAGCAGAGCCGTGTGCCATCTGGTCGTACTCTAAACACAGAGTTTTGTTTCTTTCATCCATCTTTTTGGCTCTAAATGAAGAGAAAGCCAACATTAAAGTGTCTTCTCTCCTGTTTCCATTTGTTTTAGATCATCGTCGGAGACGTCCATCTGGACGTCCCAGTTGTTTGACTCATTGTTGGAGCCAAAAAATGATAGGGTTTTAGAGTAACATACTCTGAGGAGAATTTGAATAGAATCTTTTTGCTCATTGTAGAACTAAACAAACCTCAACCTGGATATATTTTTACATAAATTTACACTTTTTAAACAAAAATTATCTATTAGAATTTCCATGCAAGGTTTAATTTAAATGATTACTAATTGAATGTTGACAAAATATCCAAAATAGTACATTTGTTTCTTACCGCCTGGGAGTTGTTGGTGACAAGGCTCCATAGAATGGTGTTGGTGCTCAGATCACTGCCTGGTGCAGAGATGTATGAAACCGTCAGCACCACCATCTTACCCTTGGTCACGTCCATATGGGTCTGTGGTATCTGGAGCTGGGCTAAAATACCTACAGAGATAGATTTAACATAATTACCAAAAACATAAGATAAAATATTATGATACAAAACATATATAGTTGATGTATAGTTCACAATGAATTATTAATGAGTTATGCAATAAGTATTTATTTGGTCTTGTCTTAACCCCCCACAGTGCAGGGGCATAAGCTGAGTCTGGGTCAAATGTAGTGACTACCTCTAACCAGTGGGAGGCAGCAGAGTCAAAACATAATTGTCCCCGAGAAAAAAAGGACCAATTTCTTTAAACCTGCTGCCTATTTTGTATCCCTTTTTAAAAAAAATAATAAATGAAACCATTGTTGGTGGTGGTGGTAGGTGTAGACAAACTTCCCTCCTGGAATGATTATTTTTCCCTGTCTGACAAATTCTATTTGTTTTCCTCTCCAATTTTCCCTCCTCCAATTTCGTTCTTTCCCTTACTTCCTCTGAACTTCCTTTTTGGAAATATAGACCAAACTAGACAGAATAATCTTTTACCTTTTCTGTTAGTTGAGGTGAAACAACACATTAAATATGCAGTATGTCGCTCTGTATCTACACTCTGTATGTGTTCCAACAACCACTGTGACAGACAATTACAACTGAACACACACAGCTATGTTAGTAATCAACTAGATGTCACGCACGTGTGTTTTTCTGCATCATGAGAACTGTAGCATAACTGCCAGCATCAGCAGGACATTTCTTTCAATTAAAGTAGTCGAGATGGTGCCATCAGGGTGTTGTAACTGAGAAATGATACAGTCATCATTTTCCATGAATACACAATCAAAAACGGTTTGGAGTTGAAAACAAAATACGGAGGATTAAAAAAATCCAACTGACTCCGTGTAGCAGGGACACCTAAGCACTTCAGCAACAGAACTGTCTTTCTCAGAGCCACCAGTCTGTAAACCGTAACACAGGGATCTCAAACATGTGGCCTGTGAAAAGACATTTTGTGGCCTGTACCCTGATATGTAAGTTAAACGTTGGTGCAACCCACAAGATTTATAGAGGAAACGGTCATGTTGGCTGCACTCAGTAAGGAACACTGAGTGTGATTATGGAGACTTTCCTTTGTTGTCATATTATTATTATTATTATTCTATACTACATATTAGTCTATACTACTCACTTTCATCCAATGCAGTTTCTGATTCACAAAGACCAGTGTTGATCAACTGCTGATCAAACCTCAGGCCATAACAGTAAAGGTATTTTCAGGGACTGGTGTATGTACCGTACTGCAGTATAGCATTGTGTGCATCACCAGTTTTTGTAGGCTTCAGCAATTTTATAGATTTTCGTTCCACATTGGTAAATTGTTGACTCGCTGGGGCAACCTCTGAAAAGATGGGATAAGCCAAAAGGAGAAGAGGATTGGATCTATTAGATCTAAAAACCCTGGTCCACAGATTCCTTCTGCCTTTGGTATTTCTGGACATCAGCAGTGTTGCATTTTACACAATTTATGGTAAAACTGACTTGTTTTTTTCTTCTTATGATTAAACATTGACAGCTGATGCGGACCTTTGGTGCAATGACAGTGGGGGCAGTGGTCCATCAACTCAATTGAGTTTGAGTCTCCTGCCATGACACACATCTGAAAAACTCCTGATAGATTGTCTATAGATTGTAGATGGAAGACTGAAACACAGTGCCCTATTGAAAAGTATCAGAATTCCATTACATTATTATTAGTACTGTATGTTTGATACCCCTGCTTCAACAACAATAAATTATTGATCGATTAAAGTTGTCTAAATCAGTGGTCCCCATCCACTGGGCCAGGGACTGGTACTGGTCCATGGGTGAATTGGTGTCGGGCCACAGAGAAATAATGTTTCCTTTTGACCTCATCTGGCAATTACTACCACTTGATCCATACCCATATCAACAAAAGAACTGAACAATAGAATGGCTAGGATTCCATCATCAATAATGCAACTATATTTAATTAGGAAATATTTTCTCAGTGAAGACAACAACAATAAACTCAAAATGATGCACAAGATAAGAACTTTTTATACCCGTCAGGTAACAGAAAATTATAGGCTGGGTTCACTTGGGAAACGCTTGTTGTGTGCATGCACAGTTCATTCGGGTAGGAAGATTTTATAGGTAGGAAAATATTTTGGAAATCATTTTTTTTTCAATTTATCTGCCTCAACTTCGAACCCCGACACTGTGGTACAGCTGCTCATAGTACTAAAATATGTACCAATATAGTATCTAACGAACAACAAAAGGTGGAGTTCTGCTGAACACTTGCTCTATTGTTTCAGTCATGGTCTTTTTTCTTGACAGTCACCTGGGTCTGATACATGTTGTAAAATGTGCTGGAAGTACAGCCACTGTATGAAGATAAGAAAATAATACAACTTTTTTTTTAAACAACTGAAGAAAGAAGTCATTGTACAAGGTTTCCTCTCCCTTCGCCCTTTCAACCTTCCTCTTTTTCCCCTCACTCTCCTCCGTCTCCTCACATAAAGAGAAAATGGTATCAGTTTCTCTGTCACCATGGAGACAGAGAGAGTGGATAAGTGACTGTCAGAGATCCCATGTGTATTTCTCCTCTGGGAACTTTTTACCTCAGACCTGGATTCATTCACTACCAACCAGACAGAGATGAAAATGTCAATAAATACATGACATCAGTTTCAATTTATATTAGAGCTGAACTTATTGGTCTAAATATTCAGAAGATGACATAAGGTATCAACAATGTAAGGATGAGTCCATGTGTAAATACAGGTGACTCAAAGTATCAAAGATCAACAGAAAGCAGTCAAGGTGATATGCTAAGATTGATTTTTCAGAATAAAATCTGACTTTGCCGTTGTACACAGTCCAAAGTGTCCATCTCTCTGCAGAAAGTATAATAATTGCTGGGTTTCTGCAGAGAGTTTGACAGCATGATAGGTGAAGGATAGGACAGGCCTACCTCTCTGTTATATCGCTACATGGAATTTAGGGCGCAAAATGTGTCGCAAACCTGTTATTTTTATTTTTATTATATTATATATTGTTTTTGTTGTTTTTCAAAAACAAACACAAATTAGTACAAATGTTATACAGATATTTCTCTGAAAGAATATACTCGTAAGTGGGTAAACGACAAAGCCGCTGGGATGGCATTAATAATATTCAAGCCCATACTCTTCATTTGGTCACTACAGTTTAATCTTCCAAACCGTGACAGGTCTGAAATCTCATCTGGAGGCTCGCACAGACTACGCACCAGACAATTCCATAGTGACTGATGGCGAGGCAGATGGGAGTGAGTAGGAAAAAAATGAAGGTGGTAATGATGAGGTCTGGGAGGGGTTCACTAGTCTGATTAACTAAGGTGGTTCATGGTTCACCAACTTCTGATTTCAAAGGTGAGGACACTTTGTAGTAGGAAGTGAAATGAAATATAATGGGGTTAGGAAGGACTTGATAAGAGACGAAGAATGAGTTCCAACTCTCTGCAGGTATTGAGAGGTAAAGTTGATGTTTGAGCTTTAAGGTTGACGTCAGCATCAACATTTACTGGCATGACCAGAACTAGTGCTTAATCCAATAGGGACCTTGATTGGTCAAAGTATATCGTCAAAAAGCCAAGTTTTCCCTGAGTCTCAAAATATAGAATACAGCATTTACTCAGCGGTGATCAAAGTAGGGGGCAGACATGAAACAGAACGACAGACAGAAGTCCCAGAGCAGAGCCTGTTTATGGCCTTGATGATAACGTGTTGTGTGTATGTCCCTTCCCTATAATTGCAGGAAACACTTTAAAATAATCATGTTTATATTCCCAGGGCCTCACTGTAGATAAAGCAGATGTACAAGGAGACTTTGATGAGGGTATATTTAACCGTAGTGTCTTTCATGGTTCAATAATGTGGGTGTGGTCGACCAGTGGCTTCCTTTGCTTCGTTATCAACTCCTTTAAAATCAACGTCTGTGACAACATGGAAACTGCAGCGTCTGATGATGGTAAATAGGAATGCCTATGGTATGTGTGTCGGGCCATCTTCTTCATACTGTACACCAAACAAGAAAGATCTGAGGACGAAGAGATGGCAATGGGTGATGAGGAAGTTGGACATGAGCAGAGGGTTAGAAGAAGCTCTGTTTAAAGAGATGTATTCCTGGTGATAAACTTGGCTTTTTCTCTGGAGTCTGGGTGGAAACATGATGCTGCTCTCTAATTGTGATAAACTCCTAAAGCCATGTTTATACACTGACTGAATGGGTGGTTGTAACGCCTGTTCAGAAACTGAGGCCAACAAACATTTAGTTCAATCTCAACGTCTAAAGGAGTGCAGCAGTTTTAGGTGTTGGAAGGCGACTTTACACAGTGGTGTGTGTGTTTTTTTTTTTTTTTTCCATTTGACAGAGCATTGCCTCTCACTTTTACAGCCTACCAATCAATCTCTTATTGACTCCTTTCTTTCTCCACCAGTTGCCAGGTTGCCACTGAGGTGTTCTAGATGTGTATAAGAGACAGGTATTATACACTCCTCTATCACAAACAGACAAACTCCTTAATCTAAATCCAAGATTACCTGACCTAAAGCCCTTAATCCTTTAATTCATCCATCAATGGTGATAAACTTGGCTTTTTCTCTGGAGCCTGGGTGGAAACATGATGCTGCTCTCTAATTGTGATAAACTCCTAAAGCCATGTTTATACACTGACTGAATGGGTGGTTGTAACGCCTGTTCTAAAGTGAGGCCAATGAACATTTAGTTCAATCTCAACGTCTAAAGGAGTGCAGCAGTTTTAGGTGTTGGAAGGCGACTTTACACAGTGGTGTGTGTGTTTTTTTTTTTTTTTTCCATTTGACAGAGCATTGCCTCTCACTTTTACAGCCTACCAATCAATCTCTTATTGACTCCTTTCTTTCTCCACCAGTTGCCAGGTTGCCACTGAGGTGTTCTGAGCATAGCGCCGTTCCAACCCACATAACTTCTTGTGGGCTCACCACCCACAGGAAGGCTCACGATATAGTGCAGTGTGATTTGGGGCTCAGTAATCCTGACTGTGAGATGTCCTTGATTGTGAAAGCAGTGTAACCAAATCCCAGCTGTAGCTGTACAGTACAACAATCTCATGCCATGTACTCATTCATGTACATGTATGAATATTTAATGGTTATAATGAGGAGTACTACTGATTAACTGGTTTAAGGAGAGATCATTACATTTTACGACTTAGTTTACACCTAGTGCCCATTAGTTCCTGTGAGATGTTTTGTCAAGAACAAATTTACTGGCACATATAGGCATGAATAATGAATGGTAGACAAGTGAGACGGGGACAAAACTGCACTAAAACCGTGTCCCAAACAGCAAAGTTTTAGTCATTCAGGGTAAAAAAAAGGCTGGGATCCATTACCAAGGAAGGATGTATAACACTTGCCAAACAATAAGTGGCTGGCACTGATATTGATCCAACTTTTCTTTTACCTCTGAATACAGTATAAATATTTTAACTATATCCAAAGATCATTTTTCCACAAACACACACACTTATGTCATCCACACAGAGGACTTGGAGCTAATCATCTGATAACTGTTCGGTATAATTAAAGCAGAGACATAGTGGTGGGACCCACGGAGAGGGGGACAGATGTGTCATCTCTGTCCCTGAGCTGCAGAACCAGCAGCCCTTCATCAGTTGTGTACTCGAGGAGAGTAGGAACAGGAGAAAGGAAGGAAAACACTTTAATTGGGGAAGCAGAGATAGTGTGAGGCCAGGAGGGTCAGGCATTAGTGTGTGTGTGTCTGTCAGTTGTTTATATCATACAGTCTGCTGCTTTTTTACACAAAATATAAGCAAACCTTACGATACATATCTTAAGTACTGGACTCCTTCATCTCCATCATGATAGAGATCCACACTGAATGCTTCAAGGTCCAAATCTTTCCTTCGAACCTGACTGCTAAACAAATGGGTTGATGTGCAGGCAGAACTCCCACTGACCTTGGTGTCACCATATTTACAGTATACCCCTGGTTGCGTGCCATGTTTACATGCACATAATAATGTGTTGTGGAACCTTCAATGTTGGAACCTTCACATCAGTCAATGTTTGGACAGAACCCGCAAGCTACAAACATGCCAAAGGGACCTTTGTCTTTAAAATTGTCCATTATTCAACTTTCCCCAAAGACTGGAAAGAAATGCAATATTTTGCAGACAGTACGCAGGTCACAAACTAAGGAATAAAGAGTAAATAATTATAATTATTCTTTAATTAGGTTTCTTTTGCACTGTACAACGCACTGTGTTGCAGAACGTATGTCCAATAGATCAGACATGGGAAAATTAGGCTCGGGGGCGGGAATCAGCCGGTTAATCTTTTTAGTGCAGCCTGCTAACTTTGTCTTCCACTTATTCTCTGCAATTCCTGTGTTTCCGTGGTAGATCATGTCAAATAGGCTATGGATACATTGGTAGAAGAATGATCCTAGAGATGGAGCTACCAGGTAGGAGACAAAGAGCAGATTGATGGATACAATGAGAAAGGACATGGAGGTAGTTGGAATTAGAGTTGAGGACACAGAGGACAAGGTGAGATTGAAATTGTTGACTCACTGTGGCAACCCCTGACAAAGGGACAAGCCGAAAGGAGAAGATACATGATTTTTACATACCATTTATCTTACTTCAAATGATTTGTCCCTCTGCTCTTGACTCAGGCCCTCATGTCTAATTTCAGGACCAATTGTGGTCCACAAGTCAAAATGTTTGCCTATGTGCAATAAATGAATACATCCAATTGAAGTCTAAATACAAACAAGTGGGAGGAGCGTAGGGG
Source organism: Paraplagusia blochii (assembly GCA_016785265.1). Taxonomy (NCBI): domain Eukaryota; kingdom Metazoa; phylum Chordata; class Actinopteri; order Pleuronectiformes; family Cynoglossidae; genus Paraplagusia; species Paraplagusia blochii. The sequence goes on from JAFBJS010001197.1 coordinate 193,770, forward strand.
TAGTTATACCACCCATTTTTCTTATTCTGGGTATTGGTCAACCATCTATACCTATCAGTCTTACAGAAACAGACTATTTACCTGTGGACAAAGACGTCAACCACTGCTCCTCTGACTGTTGCAGTGTATTTTTGGCTCAGCAGTGCTTCTGCTTTTGTGTGATGTAGTGACTTCTGATAGCAGCTGAGTCTTCAATAAGGACATGGTGCTCAGGTTAATTGGATCTGCCCTCCATCTGATCAGGACGTCATAGGAATCGCCTCAGAGCGGAAATTATTAAGAGTCTGTCAATTGATGGAGCCTGACATTCCTCTCCGTGACAAACTAAAGATAGAAATCCAACAATGTTCAACTGGAGCACCTGTTTTTTAAGTTTGATGATGGTAACAAAAGAACTTTTATGCAGTAGACATAAATGCTCTCTAGGTGGTGTCTGTGTTTTTTATTTTCCTTCTGAGAAAAACATGGGACAACAATGTCTTGAAAAAAAAAAAAACAAAAAAAACAAAATTCCATCTTGTCTGTGGAAAAAAAAAATCAAAGACATCCCTAAAGTCCTTTAGAACAAAACAAACACTTCCTGTCTATTGTGCTGTTGAGGGCAGGAAGGAAAAAGCTGTGCGTCCTGATTGTGCCGTGCAGAAACGGTTGGATTCAGGATTAGCCTGTTAATGTGCAGTCGGACAGGAAGTAGACATATCATCACACCGAGGCAGTGAACAACATGCCTCAGTTTTCATCATTTAGAAAGACTTTTTTGTATTTTTAGACACTATTCTGTTTCTAGCAACTAGAAATACACTATTCCAAAAATAAATTAATGGCTGGATTTTCAGTGTTTTCAATGACTTCAGATTATGGGCAGTTCCTTGCGGTATCACTTCAGGCAATAACAAGATAGTTACCTTTATTAAGGAATACAATTATTTCTAACTATTTTGTACAGTGACCCTATATTATTATAATGAACAGCAGTTTTCTCACATACTTGTCCTCGTGTTTCACTTTGGGGACAGCATTCTTTGTGTAAAATGTCCTGCTTGTCTAAATATTGGCAAATTATTTTACAAATCACTGCATTTTTTGTAAGTTAATGACACAGAATCACAGAATTAGTACAAGCAATGGCCTATAATTTCACATACATTTTACTTCTGTGCAGGTTTATTTAAAAAGGAAGTCAGTATCTTCTTCTCATTTCGGCTTGTCCCTTTTTCAAGGGTTTCCCACCTCAAGTCAACATTTCCCATCTCCCACTGTCCTCTGTATCTTCTACTCTGACTCCAACTACCTCTACGTCCTCCCTCACTGCAAATATCAGTCTCCTCTTTGTCTCCTACCTGGTAGCTCCATCTCTAGGATCATTCTTCTACCAATGTATCCACTGTCCCTCATCCGAACATGTCCAAACCATCTCAATCTGGCTTCTCTAGCTTTTTCGCCAAACCTTGCTGTCTGTGTTGTGATGTTATGTGATTGTGACGTTGATAAATTTAAACCAAATTCTGTCTTTTTTCTGTCTTGTGTAAGGGTGTCAGTAACTCCAAAGTTTGGAAATACAAGAAATAACTAAATGACACATCACCCACTTGGCTTGTGATCCAGCTAAATCCATTGTCTATAAAATCATCTTTTACTTTAATATTTTTAGTTTTTAATTAACCTTTGTTCCAGTATGCTAAGCCTCCTATGCATGAAGTCAAAATGTCACAGATGGTAAAAAAAAATGAAATTCTTCCCACAAAAACTCTAAATCTACAGTAATTAATCCCCGCACTTTGCTCTTCGTTATTGGACATCCTTAATGTGTGTTTGACTTAAGCAGTCAAACACACATACTTAGCTCATCGTATCACCTCACTGCCATTGCCACGTTTTGCCTCTCACCTTTAGCACTGACAATATAGTGCAGGCTTGATTAGTTCACAGCCACAGTGACAGCTGCCAACATCAATCCCCAACTATATAAACACAGGACAGGTGACACAATCCTTGGGTGTATCGGAAGGGTTTTGCTTCTTCCCTGCTATCTGCTGATCCCACCAGAATACAAACTGACATGAAAGAGATTGAATGGGTTGACACGGGCAGCTACGGGAGCCCCAATCTGGCAACCTGGGTATCATTTCTTCACTTTAATCATAAGATGGAGAACATTATGCAATGGCTCGAGTCTGATCTGTCAAGAAAGATGGACGAAGGTGCGCCGGCACCAGTGGATGATCGCGTGTGCGCGTCTGTGTGACTGACACTGTGTATGTGATGTGCGTTTGTCAGCAGATGTCATTAAAGGGAGGTGGTGGAATGGTCATTGATGGATACACAGGTCTGTTGAAACAGTAGCTGGTGTTTTTGTTGGAGATGAGTAAAGTAAATGTGGCAATGTTATTACTTTGTTGAAAACAAGTGCAATGTTTGTGTGTGTGTGTTTACCTGCAACACATGCTCATACGTTTGTGTTGTGTGTGCTTTCATTTGATGTGTTCTCCTGGCATCACTTTTAATCCATAATGCATTCCGTGCTGGTTGCCAGTCTAGTGCAACCAGCACAAAAACAGACACTAAAGTGGGACTGATAGGATACAAACATACACTAGCAGATACACGTTCAACTTGTAATAAGCAGAAAAAAATGTAAAATGGTGGTGGAAATAAACTAGTCCTTTGGGAGCTCTGGGGTGTAGTTGTTTGAAGGAAGGAAGGAAGATTTTTGGGTATGAAAGTAGTTTGTTTGGCACTGAAACCAAGTCCCATAATGATCCCATTTGGTCTTCCTATGGTGCTATGCACACCCTGCAGTCAGTCTGCCTTCCCTCTGTCTCAGATGTAGAATGAGCAGATGTTGGTGTTTGGATGGTTAGTTTACACAGTGTGTGTTCATGTCGCTTTACCTGCCGTAGTAGGCAGATGGTTCCAAATCAGGCGTATGCTTTAAAACCGATTCTGCAATGTTGCTTCAAAATTGCGTGCCACATATACTTAGTGACGCAAATCTCCGTTGCTGAAAAATATATTTCTACATAATTAGGAACCCAGTCTTGAATACCCTTGAAATAGACAGTGAGCGGAAAGAAGGGGACAGCGTTCAAAATCAGAGATAAGAGCTCAGTGGAGAGAGACACAGAAAGGAAGAGACATTCATCTTGTTTTGACACCTAGGCTGATAATGTGCAGGGTCAGGAAAAAGGGAGGGATCAGAGACAGAGGGGAGAGCGTTCAACGCCACCTGAAGATGTCAGACACTCTAACATGATCATTTGACCTGAAATCTGAAAGAAACTTTCCCTACTTTATCAGATGCTGTTGTAGCAGTGACTCTTACAAAGGACAACATATTGTAATTGTTTTATGTTGATTGTGTTGATTTAATAAAATGACTATTATAATACAACACTGCAGTTATCTAACAATAAAGAGCATCAGCATTATATTTCTCGAAATGAAGTCTCACTATCTTTCGGCTGGTGCAAAATATGGTGTCAATATTCTATATTTGCCTAGAAAAGTTAGCAGATAAAAATGATGGCAAATAGAACATTTCTGCTTAGTCCAGACTGAAATTAAAGTCCTTTATTTTCCTTTAAATAAAGAAGGTTGGTATGTGTAGAGGAAAAATGATAACAGTTGCATCTATTCTATACATCAACAGACTGTTTTCCTCTAATCCAAAAAGCCAAAGGTGAAGCCAAAGAACCTTCTTTCAAGAGATTAAGTTCCTCAAAAGCAAAGCAGTTTTTTTTTAATGCGGGCAAATAGCTAAATGTCAAAGACAACAATAGGTTCAGATGTAGAATTGCATGCAAACTAGGAATTATTTCTGTTTTCTACCCAGTCCTCACGATCTGTGTAAAAATAGATGTGAAAAATTATAGTAATACGTGGCTAAGAGTGTATTAGAAATGACCTAAATATAATAAAAAAATAATTTGGTCTATCATGGAAACACATTGAATTTGATTATTTGGATTTTAAGAATAATCTTTTAACATTTGATCTGCTTCTCCAGCATTACATGGAGTGACTTTGATTCTGTCACAGAAAAAATGTTTTTCTAACTGGATCAACTGGGATAGAAACTCAATGATGGCAAATTTTGAAACAGTCAAAGCTTAATACTATCAACACACATGAAATAAAGTAGGGAGTAGAAATGAAACTAACATAAGTAGTTTTTCAGGCTTTCAATATTTTTTTTTAGTTGAAATCTCTTTTACAGATATACAACAAAAAAAACCAACTGTATATGTTATAACAAAGAGCATACATTGCTAATACTACAAATTCTGCCTGTATATAGGGGCTTCATATAGGGGGGCCCATTGTACTAGACATTTGATATTTGATCTTACAGGCCAAATATAAATACATTATGGGCCAAATTTGTCCCCCCGGGCCTGATTTTGACACCTGTGGTCAGGAGAAATACAAACACAGAAAGGAAATAGTGGTCTGTATACTCATAAGGGTAAAAACGTCAAAATCTCTGTGGCTGAAATCTATCTATACCAACATCCATCCATCATAAAGACTGACCTCAAGTCCAAACTGCAAATTATAATAATAGCCATTGCTTGGATGTAATGATATGACTACTGTATATAGTGCAGAGCACAGGCGGGTGTGAGTCAGTGTGTGTATAACTGTAGTGTGTGAAAACTCCAGTTATAATGGAGCCCTGGGGAGAAAACCTATATTTATGCCATAATTGATATTGTTGTTGAAGATAATTATCCCACTAAAGTCTCTGCCTCTGACATGAAGCCAGATATTACTACGCTAATGGCAGCAACTACACTTATGGCACTGCTCTGAGTACAAGTTCTGACAATTAATTACCTCATTTCACTCTGGTCTCTGTACTTTGAGAGAAATTCTCAACTACAGATGGACCTACGTAGTAGTTTCACTTCACTAACGTCTGCCTCCTCACTCATTCCACTCAATGTCAGAGAAACAAGAGGACAAGACTATCAGTGAATTTCAGGTGACATAAATCACAGCGTTCACTTTTATGTTTTACACTGAATCAATGATCCTATAGGCGAAACTTTTCAAAGCTTAGTTGACATGCTGTTAGCGCCACCATGTCTCCTGTTTCTACGCCCTAAAGATAAACTGCAGGTCAAGTAATTATATTATTGTCATTAAGATTAATAGACTTCCCTCATCTGTTGCTCGATCTATTGATTTTTTTTTTTTTTTTTCAGCAGGAATGCTGCCTCTGTGTATGGCCAGTCTGAAATCATTGTCCTCCAAGAGATTAACACAAAATGATTGTCTAATTTTTCTAATTATCTGCAAAAGGTCTCTCGGCTCAATTTATTTCAAATGATCAATGAACGAGGCCTGTAATTCAATTATAGATTGAATTATTTCCCAATTTGTGTCATATTAGACTTTTCTATCGGTTCTTTGCTCGCGTTTCTTTTCAATTGATTAAACCGCAAACACCAACCAGTAGAAAGGCTCCCAAGAAGGTCTATGCAATTTATATACAATTTCAATCATCGCTATTGAGTTATGGTTAATGAAGCTTTAAGCCGGCACCGGATTTCTAAACTACAGAGAAAAATCTCAGAAATCCACCTGTGCTTGGTTTGGTGCGATGTCAGAGTTAGCAGGTCATTTTGCCTGCGGTTAGAAAAAGTCTCTTATAATAACCCTAGGCTGGAGCAAACCCTACAGTCAAGGGTGATCTTGCCCTAGTTGAGACATGTATTGAACACATAAACTTTTTTAAATCAGTTATAAAAGATAAAGCAGATAAACTATTATTGATACCATGCATGTCAAATTGCTTTTGCCTCTTAGTGTTCTCATATTCACTGGTTAAAAATGTCACATTACCAGGAGGCATCCAAAGAGAACCTGCAGCACTGTCTGATGGAAAATATGGTAATGACTTGATATTCGGAGGCATTTCTAAGCTGGTTAAACTCTCAATTTTATTTAGAAAATATCAGATTTTTCCGTCACACTTTTCCTAAAATGGATGCATTTTGGCGGTATACGCCTTCAAAGGGACGGTGAACTATGAATGTACACCACCTCTGGTGTAAAGGATGCATCATAAAAGTCAATGGACAAAGGTGTCGGCCTAAAGCCTGCCTCTCTCATCTCGGCTGCACTCAGGGCTGATTGGTTTAGACGGCGCAGCAAGGAAGCCTATAATAAACCCATCCCGAGCCTTGACATACCTAATCCTATCAGTGTTCAAAGGCAGTGCTAAAGGTAACGCTCTCCCCAAAGAGACAAGCACATCTGGTGCTGGGGTGGAGGTTACGAGTGGAGCGGCAGCAGATGGACTGGGAGTCAAGAGAAAATATGTACAGCAACACCCAAGTGTGACCAACATCCACCTGCTGCCACATGTACAACTGACGAGGCCCCGGGCCATAAATAAAAATGTGACTGACAGTAAACATGTCACTGATGGAGATCTAATTCTTGCCGAGAACTCTTCACAGCTACCAGTACAGTGAAGAGCAGAATTATCGAATCACATCAATCTCCAGTTAGCTGTCAACCTGTCATCATTAGATGACAAGAGCTAATTTGAATACAGGAGATGGACGTGTTCACTGCACACACAAGAGAGCAGGAAAGAGAAGAACAAAAGTAAAAATATTGAGATCTGTTGGAACAGTGACTTCAAATGACATTTATATTAAGATGTTTGAAGGAGAAGACGGTTTTGTCTCTGGTATTTAACACTGTAATTGAGTGGGGGTGTTTTTCAAAACAAAAAATTGCACATGATTTAATTACTTTAGTGATGAAACAATTAGAAGACGTCAGTGACATAGACTTGATGAACTGTTATTCTCTGGAGACTGAACAGCAGAGTAGTAGAATTGTGTTAAATATGTGAAAGTGTATGCATTTTAGGCGACTATACCACCTGATTGGCTCATTCACATTTGCTCCAAATGTTTCTTTAAAATTAATTAAAAAAATCAGGATTATTGAAAGTTTTTTTGATAAAATTTTCAACTAATATATCTCTCACGACTTGATTTAGAGCACCATGGTATATTGGGGTTAAAAATTATGAAACTCCTTTTTTCAGCTGTGAAATATGACTGAGTAGGACTGAAAATAAAAATTAAAAAAACAATTAAAGACTTAATCCACAACAAATCTGAGATGCAATCACCATCCTAATGTAATATATCAGAAGGAATTATTAATATCTGATCTAATCCCTGCTGTGTGATGAGTTCACTGGAATAATTCTGCCTCAATGACAGCCAGACTGAAAAACATATTGATGCTGCAGCTTGTGAACTGCAGCATCAATAAGTATTTAAATTCGAATACATATATATGTATATACATATATATATATATATATACCCATATCGTTTAAATAAATTGAGCATGAAATTTAAGTAGATTTTACATTATTTGGCTTTCAGTTAAACGTCCCTGATGGCAGTTGTTGATTTTTTTTATTATTTTGCCTCTGTAGTCCTTGTAAGGTTTTGTGTAAATATGTTAACATAAGGCTGACACTTATTCTGAACAATTTACTATAATCGGTTTATGTTGAATGTCAGAACAGACATTTCCTAGTCCTAATGTTTGTCCTGCACCTGCAGGTGAAAAAGACACCACTGTCTTTTCCTAGCTAGATAATGATCTTCTTGTGGGTCTCTTTGAAGGCACAGTAACTCTCTTCACTCCTCTGCTACTAAGATAGGTAGCTGCTGTTTGATCCACTTCTTCAGCTCCAGTAAAGACCATCATACCTTTTTTTTTCCTCTTCCTAGTAACAGACTCCAATTTCTAAATCGAGCGATTGTATGAGCTGCATTACCCAGCATCCCCTAGGACAATGAACAATGGGGATCTGACTATAGTTTCCAAGCACCTGTGCACTGAAGCACAAAAAGTTGCACACACTCACAACGTACTCCTCAAGTCCAAGATCTTCCTCCTAAATTCCTTTGCAATTCAGTGAAACTGTTAAGACAAGGATCCTGCTGCAGGAAGGAAAGGTGTGGTAGTGGCCTCACAATGACTTACTGACTAACAATCACTGCACAGTTGAAGAAAAGCTCGGTGGCAGTTGCAGCGACGCAGCCCGTAGCTTAATAAATCCATCAAGCACAAAAGGTTACATGATATTGATTTTTACCAGCTGAGGTTTCAGCCATGATGGAGAAATAGCAGCAGAAACAGTTTCTTTTCTACATGTCCCTCTGAAACCCCCTGGACAGTGTCCTCCTTTTCCACCATCGGTTTCCTGCCTTTCAAATTGAGATGCAAACAAGACAGAACCTATTTATTTAATTTGCTGGATAAGCATTTATCGGTGGAACTGATCACTGCGGGCGTGACTGCCATTGGATAAAGTGGGGAGCGACGACAGGAAGAAGGAATGTTCTGGAAGGCCTTATCTAAGAGCGGCAGGCGGTTGTGACGGGAAGTGGAATGTCAGAAGGGGAAAGAGGAAGTAGGCGGGGATGTGTCAGACAAACACACACAAACACACACACACACACACACACACACACAGAGGTGTGCAGAAAGATCCGATCCTGGTTTGGTGCAACACCAATCTTTTCTCTGCCTGTGCTTTCACCTTCATTTCCACTATCTCCCAATTAAGTTTCTTTCATTCTTCGTCTCACTCTATTTCCCCACGTCTTTATCAGCTGCTTTTAATGGAACATGGACAGACAAAGAAAAATTGCAGCACTTTCCCCCCTTGTTTTATGTGAATATCAAACTGCAGTGGGGAAACATGGTATTCCTAAATGTCCTGAATTTATGTTGCTCTTTTTCTAGTCTTAAAAACCATGGAGGAATCCATGGAGGAACACAAACTTAAAAAAAAAAAACGTGAACAATTGGTGTGACTCGTCTACATTTCTACAACTTATAGATGAAATAGCTTTTTTTTATTCATTCATCTTCTTCTGCTTGTCCGTTGCCGGCTCACAGGGGCAGCTGGTGCCACCCAAATCACATTGCACCATATTGTAAGCCTTCCTGTGGGTGGTGAGCCCACTGGAAGTAAAGTTAAGTGAGTCGGGACAGTACTATGGATAGCAACATTCTGGAATTGTAATTTCACTGATTGAGCAAATTGATCATTTTGATCTAAATATTAACAGAACACTAAATGATATTCATCCTTGAGAAGAGAACTTTATCTTGGATCACACTGCCACTATGGCATAATGGTAAATGATGGTAATCACTGAGCCAATGATGAAGTAAAAATAACTTTTTCTAAGCCATCTAACCACACTCGGTCATCTCATGTCCTGGTCCAATTACAGTGTGAAATGAGAGCAGTCACAACCTAATGGTGCATCATTTTCTCATTAGGACTGAATGAGTTACTGCTCTGTAATGCCAATGGCCCAGTGATTACAAAAGAATGCTGCAACAATTGGCTGAGACTGTGAGGAACTCAATATAAAATGAAATATTTACTCAAAAGGATTGGATCAATACGGTGACTATTCAACCTGACAACTTCTTATTTGGCGAACATTATCCAGACAAGTCATTAAAGGAAAGAATCAACTTCAGTAATAGTAGCAGTAAACTACAGAGTGTCTGTTTTACTGCTAGCTTTCAAAGTAGCACTAAAACGGTGAGAGTCTGACACACAAACAACTCTCACTGACAAAGCTTGGTCTGCCAGTGTTTGCCCTGTGCACTGGACTGTCGCCCGCTGTGAGAAATAATGCATGGACACCTGAGATGAGTCGCTTTCATTCCAGTCTTTTCCTGAATGGTCTGAGTAGATTTATTTCTTCCTGACCCTCTTTGTTTATTTCTACTATTTATCCCTTATTGATGGCTATTCCTGCTGACATAAAGGACAAGTTCACTGGTTACTGTAAACACAAGGTCAGTATTATTAAAGAAACAACACTTCACTCAGCAGGTCCTTCAAGATGTCACCTTTGTCCCAGATTTGGACTGAATTCTGGACATTCAAAACACAGTAATGGTTTATGGATAGTTTTTCATTTAACTTGTATTCTACTCTGATATTAATAAAATAACCTGCAGGTCTTAAATGGAAACAAAATGAAATAATAGTTCCTATAGCTTTTTTTTTTACCCATACTTCCTCAAAATCATCATGTGGTTCAAGCGAACACCATCAGGTCGGTGGAACATTGGTCTATTACACTGCCTCTGATTAAAAAGGAGCTCTTGCATATATAAATGTGATATACTCTATTCTCACCAAGAACCATAGATCTTCACTCCCCTCTTTGCCACATTAATAAGTCATAAGTCAGTTTTTCTTTTTTCCGTCCAAGACTCTCTGCCTGGTAGTGAGGCTGAGGTGAGAGACAGGACATTCTGGACCTTTGCAGTGTGTTGGTATCAGCTGTGGGACACACTCAGGTGGAGGTCTGTGTGAGCTGTTGGTATGTGGCTTGTCATGGCCAATTTACAGAGAGCAGGACTCAGAGGACTGCATGGCCCTCTGAGGGGGCCTGACCTACCTGCAGTGGTCAGGTTTCATCTAGACTGCGCTGCTCACAGAACTGGAATTCTTCACTTCAGTTTAGATTTTTCCTGGAAGCTAATTCTCCATGTCTCAAAAGTCTTCCGCTGCAGTGAATAGTGAGGTATAAAAGGCAAAATGGACACCGGCTACTTGTTTGTGTATTAATTTGGTAGTAGTTAATCACAGTGCTTCATTGGGTGTGATTATTAGAGTTCATAAAATACAAGCTAAAATCTGGTGTTGGCTGTTGGAGTTCAAATAATCTTGAAACAAGTAATTAGTTGTAACCCTGGTCAGAACTAATACAGAGATGAGATGCTCAAGGATCACAAATGATTGAATAAAGTTTTTTTGGTCTTTTCTCAAATTTGTACAAACTTAATTTGTATTTTGTAAGTGTGTAAACATAAAATGATGATTTGTTTACATCAGTGGTCCCCCAACCACTGGCGTGGGGACCAGTACTGGTCTGTGGGTGAATTATTTTATTTTATTAAGGTGGTATTTATCTGCCATAACTTAACGACCAGTCCAGACATTCAACCGATCTGTGGCGCAAAAGGTTGGGGGACACTGGTCTACATAACACAATATGGTTTTAAGGACGCAATATATATAGGTGAAAGTATTAAATGAAGTTATTGTTATTGTTAAAGATTGCAGTTTTTTTCCAACTTAGACTTGGAATCTGCTTAATGCATCGCAGGACCTACATCAACCAAAGTACTGAATTCATTAGCTGTGACAAAAGAAGAACACAAAAATCAGTGGGATGTAGAGTGCTCCCTGGACACCACAACAGCAGCTCCAAATACTGTACGCTCATTCTAGTGGAAAACTACATTTTCCAGTGCATGCATGAGAGTGAAGTAAGGCATGGCCTAGTGACGAACCCTCTTCTGTGGAGTTAAATCACCATCGTGATACAGAACAAATGAACTTCCTGCATTGAACAAATCCCTTTAACATGCATTTCAAGAGCCGCAGATATAATTAAGAAAGAGCGATACTTAAGTACATCTGTCCATTAGTAAAATGTTTCATATTTATCGTAAGCCTTATAATGCTTTTTAAATAATTTGTAATTGTTCCTCAGATAGTTTATTAACATGTCCAATTAAGAGCATTGTCAGCCTTTTATTTTTAAGGACTTTCATTTCTACAGTTTATTGAAAATAAGTGTAGAATTCAGGAATACTTAGTTAACGTGTCCATTAACTGTAAAGTCATAATCCTTTATTTTGAACACTGTTCTTCATCATTGCAGTAAATGATGAAAAATGATCAAACAAGAAGCAACAATACTGCACAGTATGTGTCTGTGATCATGCAAATCACAAAAGTGTTTCAGCTAATTATTCATATCTTACGCACGTGTGTGTGTGTGTGTTGTGTGTCTGATTCACACTTTGAACTTCCACTTTATCCCTTTCTTAGATTAAAGCTACCGGGCTAATTTGCCACTGTATCGCAATTCCTTCATAATCCGCCACTAATGCTCACGGACTCGATTAAACAGCTAAATCTCCTGCTTAGTATCTGGCTCTCCGTATCTCCTGCACTTTCCATTTGTGCTCTTCACCCACTTCTTTGCTGCCTCTTCTCCCTCATCTTTTTCCTCGTAGCTTTAGGGTTCCGCAGATGCCTCTGTCGCATAAAACCTGAACCAAGACGCCTAAAAAAAACAACTGCACCCACTGGGCATCTTTAAAGTGACTGTTGAGACACTCGCAGCAAAGGACAAAGGGATGACAATAGTTTTCCTTTCCTTTACTTCACAGCGACTCTAACTCTAACTAATAATCCTTGTCGCAGATTTAACGATTGCACTAAAGTACGAAATGGCTCACCCAAGAGTTCCTTGAGATATTAGCGTCATAATAATGGAACAGGTGGAGAAACCTAATATTGAAGTGCCTTCAGCAATGGTTGAAGGGAGAGAGTTGTGTAAAAATGTTTAGCCCGTTGTTTTACTGTCGTATGTATAGTCTCTTTCATAAGAGACTATACATAATAAGCAACAGTTAGTCCTTTAGTTGTACATTTCTAAAATGTTTTATATATCACTTTGTCTAAAGTTTGAATAATATTCAGTGCATTTATTGCACACAGCAGTGGTCCCCAACCACTGGGTCATGGGCCGGTACCGGTCCTTGGGTGAATTGGTGCCGGGCCACAGAGAAATAATGTTTCCTTTTGGCCCCATCTGGCTATTACTTCCACTTGATCCATACCCATATCAACAAAAGAATGGCTAGGATTCCATCATCAATCAATCACCAATATTGTATAACAAACAGATTAGATCAAATCAGGCCAAATCACAACATATTAATGCTTGTACGTTACATAAACCACCTAGGAATCCTGCTGCCTTTTTATTTTCTTCTCTAATACTTGACACTTGGCGACTCTTTTGTCCTTACACCTCACTCATCCTGATAACATACTTCATTCTCATTCTTCACTTCAACTGCACCAGCAGCCGCTCATCTGTGTGGTCTCCTGTGATTTATTAAGAAGCTCCAGGTGCCCAACCTTGGTATGACATCATATCACTGACCACAAGTTAAACTATGCAGAAATAAATCAGTGTCACTGAGATCTCGCCAGGTCGGGTGTAAGAAAAGTAGACTACAGTTAAATACGATCAAAGAATTCTATGATTATGGAAAAAGATTGTTAAATTGTCTGAAGCAGGTCTATAGACACACATGTAAAGTACTTTCTTTGCATTCAGGGAAAATCCACCTACAGTTACCATTAACATACACCATCCATCAAACCTCGAAGGGAAGACAAATTAGCCAAATGTGATGTGATGTGATGAACAATCACTGTTTAGTTATCTCTGTCTGTGTGTGTGTGTTTTCTTGAAGTCAATCCTAATTAACTATACAAATTAAGACATGTTACATTATTTGAGTCATTGCTTACACGTGATAATTGCTTTCATTTTGAATTGTGATGGAGATTGGCTATTTCAGTATATGTTTCATGAAGCATATAAGTGGTGTTATGTATTGCTTAAAAAAAAGTGTTACTTATTAAAGTTAATCTCTACATGTGACTCATGTGATTGGCAACAGGTTCTAACCTTGGTAACTCTGAAAAAGGATGCATCAATACCAGAAGATGTAAATATTAATGATGGCAGATAAACAAATAAATAATTTCATTATCTATGTAATTAAACCTTTACAGACATATATCCTTCAACCTGTCTTTAATACAGTCTTGACGCATATATATCATGGCCTTGAATCCCGCAAAATCCCCCAATAAAAGGGATAAGGCTGTTTTAATGCAGCTCATCGGGTTCTTCAGCAGCCTCCACATTCACAGACATAGAGAAAAATGGGAAAACAATTTACACTGACAAGCTACGCATGGTCCTGTCATGAGCCACGTGATGACCAACAAACTGCTGCAGCAGGCGAATTGTAAATACCTTAGGAAAGCAAGAAAAGTGTGGGTGAGATTGGAAAACAATGGCGGTTGCTTGGTATTTGACAGGTCAGTTCTATTTTTAAGATGGGGAGGAGGTAACGGACAGTTGAGCGACAACTTTCCATTGTTAATGGGAGTTCTGGTAGCTGTATCTTCCTCCTGCTGTGGGATGACAGGTTGTGTCAGAAGGAGTGATGGTGCTCTGAGCTTATGTTCTACTGTCTGGCCTGCGATCTTATTAAATGTAATCGGTGAAGCCTGTTGGCTGATGTTTGTGATAGCAGAAGTAGTACGTGGGCTGAAACTTGAAAGAGTGGGAATGATCAGTGATCAGGCAGCGATGTGTGTTAAGATGAGTGAGAAAATGTGTTGCATGTGGACACGTGGATGGAGGGGGTGGGGACACATGAATCTGCCACAATGATTTAAGTGATCCCACTGAGGGAAAAAGCGGGGGAGGTTGTCACAGGGGTATGCAATAATAGTGAGCTGCAGTGCGGGGTCTCCACGATGGACGAAAAAACATGTTGCATCTAAATGAGGATCTTCATCTCTTATGACAGAAAAATGAAGACATTTAATGGGGCTTTTGTGCCTAGAGTTGCCTCTGCTGCGTATATGTTCGTATGACCCGGAGCCCATACCATCAGACAGAAACCCTCTCAGCACAATTCCATTGTTTCCTCCATTAGCTTTCTGTATATATGTCAAACAACAGTCTTCACAAATAATTTCTTTGAGAATTAAAAAAAAAAAAACTGGTAGTGCTGGGCAATATGACGAGCATTTCTCTTCTATCATTTATATGGTCCCTCTACTTTTACTTTTTTTAATCAAATATTACTAATATAACATATTGTTGTATGTGTTCTCTAGGTTTAAATAATTGAAAATAATGAGGAATAAAAGTGAGTTTTAGCTTCCGAAATGGCGCCGCTTAATGTCTTGTGTGATGCTTCAGTTAAGTATCACTGTAAAAAGAAGTACGTTTTTCTAGACATTTGTCTTACTTTTTATTGTGGTATATGACGATATATATTGTGATATATATCGTTATCGTGATATTAAAAATCCATATCGTGATATATGATATTTTTCATATCGCCCTGCATTACATCATTGGTATGTCCACATACAGGTCATGGCTGGTGAAAATTCTGGCACAAAATGTTAGCACTTTGCCTAATTGCTCTTAATGTCTGGGGTTAATGGGCTCTTACGGACGATCGGCCGTAGGAAATCATTGAATGTAATGATCAGTCACTAATGACCACACAAAACATTAACGATCTCACTAAACTGAGAGGCCTTTCTGTTATTTGTTGAAAGTAGTACTCCAAGTAGTCACTTTGTGCATCATTTGAAAGGCCTTTCCATAGTTATACTTTTGAAAATAGTATCAGCGATAAGCCAAACGACTTCAAACTCGGCCTTAATCCTGATGGATGCCATTTAGCATTCAGCACAGCAACTTCTACTTCTTCAAACACATGTGTAAGGGAGATTATAGAGGCTTTCTGTGCCTGCGCTGTACTGTACTTCACAGTCCATGTTTAATCAGCAGTGCTGCATAAATGCACGAGTGTGGAGGAATGAAGGAAGGTGAAAGTGCACGTCTTCTCTTTTAACAAAAGAATACAGAGCCAATACAAGTCAATAAACCTGTTTAAAGACATCCCGTTAAAAAATTGACGCTATCCTGACGTTCTTTTGAAGGCCACCATTAAAAGAAAACTAAACTGTGCCGTGTGTGAACACATCCAACTAAGACAAGGCAAAATTAATTAGCTGAACACTCCTTAAGTTCACATCTAAGAATAGATTTTAGCTGCTACTTAGTGGTCCTACGCCGGTGAGTTCATACTCACGTCATGACAGGCCAGTCGGTAAATAGAACCTACGTAGGAGAATAAGGAAACTAAAGTGACATTTGAGAAACAATGCACAAGTGACGTTATCCTTTTCTTGTGGCAGTTTTCACAATAAACAATGGCTACAAATCCGTACAGCTGCACTGGAGATATGAATGCATACTCAGAAAGAAAAATGAAGTGACTTCAAGGAAGGCAGAACAACAGATGACTAACTGTGCTAACTGAAATGGCAAAAAAAGGAAAAAAATCTCTGCCTCACAGAAACCATCTACTCAAGGTTATGGTTTTCAATGATACTCTTCAGTGGTTATGATTTAAGGAAGAAGTCATTCAAACACTGGCAAAGGGTGAATCACTGAATGAGGTTATGGTGAACGGATCAGCAAACTGATGAACGTTAACGGGCAAGACCGAAGTCTCAGGTTTCCAGACACCAGTAAAATAATGTCTTGGTCATCACACCTGGTTGACCTTCAGCAATAATGATGATTAAACAGGTTGTTACCCTTTCTGTAAAAAAGAAGTATATAAGTGCAGCCTTTTTGCCTCCACAAAAGATTGACCCACATTTCTTTAATTCTTTGAGTCACAATAAATATGAGCCAATGGGAGCTTTGCTACAATATGCGTTTCTTTTTTTTTTTTCAGGTGCAGTTTGGATAGAAATGACTAAGAAACCAATGAAAAATATGTCAACGTTTATGGCATATTTTGACATGACTTGTTATACCTAAAAAAGCCTGGTTCTGGTCTCTCAGTATCAAGAAGATGTATCTCATGGAGAGATAGTCCTAAGACATTAGCTCCTCAAATGGTAGTCACGTGATGTTTTTAGTCGCACAATACAAATATAAGCAAATAATCAACCGTAACACGACAAATAACATACATCTATGGTTCAATCGATTGTGAATACTTTGGGAATGACAGCACAAACAGACCAGAAAATCAAAGGTCAGGATCAATGCAGGAAAACTTTGTCAAGTAATAAATATGCTCCTTGTTATTACTTCAAAATCTTGGGATAAGGAGTTAATTATGTTATGTTGTTACGTTGAATTTGGGAGACAGAAAGTCATTCTCCATTGGTGAAATAACATCTTAAACCTCCAGCAGTCTGACTTAAGCTCCTCTTCAAACAAAGGCAGAAAAAAAAATCTAATTATCTTTTTTTGGCAGAAAGCCCCTGTACACTGGCAACTGAAACATATTAGCAGTACATTAGAACATCTCCACTCTCACGAATGAGGGTGCATCTGTAGAGAACCCAGGGAGGGCAACGATGCAGAAGAAATTTTCAATAAATAGCAATTATAGTGTATATGTTTGAACATAGGGCCGGCTGGGGGTGAGGTAAAGTGGAGGGTGAGAGCACCTCTGAGCCATTATCAGAGATAATTACATCATCTGAGCTCTCTCTGGGGTGGAGTTGTGTATGACACAAAACCAGATAAGAGATTATAGTTAATAAAACCACACAGGGAGGTGGTAAATGGAGATAGAAATGATGTGAGAAAATGATGAATGTGTTTCTTACATTCACACATATGGGCTTTACTGCACATAAGTACAGTGAGTTGGAAAGGCATGGTTGAGGGAGTGTGCTTCCTTCACAAACTGGCATATTTTATGAGCAGGAAAAAAAAAAATAACAACACAGTGGTCAAAACCTCGCAGCTGACCCCAGACCCACATGCTGATGAGACGCCGTAGCTGCAGATCTCCAGAGAGAGAGAGAATATGTTGGGGGATAAAAGGGGTGAGGGGGGTGGGCAAGTTGATTTCATGACAAGATGTAGACGAAGAGATGGGGGTTGACACAGAGGTTAGGTCTGTGAGCAGAGAAACAAGTGAAGGCAAAAAAAAAAATACATTCATGGCAGATAATTCAATATGACTGTGTCAATAAACAACAAGCACAAATGGTTTTAATGAAATTGGTTGTTGTGCAAGTGCAAGCATAACATTTATATTCAATGCAGCAGAAAGTGATAAGACAACAGCAGCATTTGAAATATTGTTGTAACAAAGTTCTTTTATTACAAGTAAATAAAAATGTTTGCAGTTTTCTATAAGGTGACAGCACTTCCTAGATTTCTCAGCTAGACATTTATTACCCTTAATATATAGCCTCATCTAGCGTCGTTTAGCTTGGTGAGAGAACAGATACTAGGGCAGCCAAATTAAAGTTACTCACATGACTGACATTTCCTTATGGATAAGTATGTGAACTGACTAAAATCCTTTACGTAGACTTTGCACTGAGGGTAAGAGGCATGAAGTGCAGTTTGTAACACAACTTTTTACACTGCACTCAGTGTTACTGACTGGAAATCCTTTAGGTTAAATGTAAATAATATATTATATCTTTTTTTAAAATCTACTTTCACACCAACACCGAAGAGCGTGCGCAACATAGATTTTGCCTAGAGTGGTATCTGTAGAACACGAACAGCATTAACCTAACTTGTGTCTTCCACTGTCATTTCCAAAGGTCCTTCTTCATGTTACGCCTCAGTGCTGTCCTCAATGAGGACTTCAGTACAGCTGTGAAGCCCCAAAGGCCACAGCCTAATAGTGTGACGCTAATGACTTTTTCCACATAGTTGACTGCTGCCTCTGTCACACAATAACTCCAATTGACTTTCACTCCTCTTTGGGTGTTGTCAAAAATGTATTTCAGTAAAGGACTTTAGAAACACTTATTCCAAACTCCTTTGACATATGTTCAGTATAAACACACACACACACATAAGTATGTATAGAACTATATTATTGTTTATCAGTATTTCCAGACATGCCTGCATTGTTGTTTAACCACATCAAAAGATGTGTGTGTGCCAGCAAAGCACATTTTCTAATATGTCACAAACTCCCCACTGTATTATGTTGAATCTTCAACCTTAAAGCAGTAAGTAAACACAATGACATTTTCTTCCATCTTATTCCACTGATGTGTAATAGCTACGCACGATCACTGGGATGGTTATGTAATCTCAGCAGCTCAAGATGGATTTGATTGGCCGTGTGTGAGTATGAGCCTTGTAAACACTTGAAGAAGAAAAACCGGGATTATGTCAGTGTCCCTGAAGTCAGAAGTATATCAGGCTCAAGACCCCACCCCCACAGTAGTGTCTTCAAGTAGGAACAATTTAACACTGCCTGGTTTAAGCCCATGCCCTCAATTCCCCGTCTGTCACTTTTTTTATGTTTTTTAAGGATTGGTCAGAGAAATGTTTGGCTGCAGTCGCTGTTTACTCCGCCCCGTGTAACATCTGTCACTGACAATGTATATGTACATTTAGGTGGAGGGCCAAAAGTGTACTTTTAAGTCTTGAATACTATAGTGAGAAAAGGGGCAGGGGAGCAAGAAAAGACTCAAGACATTGGAAGAGTCGTTCGTGCTTTTGTCCAACAGTGAGAAGATTACCGTCTTAATTCTTGTATAAGATCCTGTCCCTTGTGTGTTTAATTTACAGAACCCATAAAAATCTGCATAACCATACATCATGAGTGATGGTAAATAGAAACTTCTACACCAAGATCAACAAATGAATTGTCATGGCAGTATTTTACACAAATACACACAAAGATTGATACTTTTAACTTATCTTGATACTTTCTTCATGTCCGTTGCCAGGCCTCAGGGACAACTGGCGCCACTCAAATCACACTGCTCCATACTGTGAGCCTTCCTGTAGGTGGTGAGCCCACAAGAAGTTATGTGGGTAGGAACGATGGACTATGAGGCAACATGGCAGCTGGTGGTTTCTAACCTGAGGCCCTGCCGACCCAAGTCCTCTTCCTTAACCTCTGGGCCACCACTGCAGACATCTTAACACTTACTGCTTACTATTAAATAAAACAGCTATTAACCGTAAAATGTCGGTGAATAGACCATAAAACTCATAACCATCACCTGCAGCAATTAACTGTCCATTTTCCCTGAACTGAGACTGTAATCACCAAAGTGTAAATGCCAGTCGCTAAAATAAGAGTTCAAATATTATGACATTATGACTGAATAAAACTGATCTTCTTCAACATCATTAGCAAATACTTCAAGAGTCAATTATCTTTATCTACCACGGCTTCTTAAGCTAATGTATCTGGGACAACAGCTTATGTTTACCCTGCTGCTGGATCACTCACATGAGTCTTATCCCCTGCCTGATGACGATGACGAAGGTAAATCTTAGTTTAATTAATGTTTACCGTTTATCGTTTATCTTTATTTACTGTTGTTGTTGAGAATATAAAATATAAAGACCTAGATGTAATGAAAATGTGGAGTCTGTTTCAGCCACTGACACAGAGATTATGATGAAGTTCAGTGAGTGGCAGGTGCTTTCACAACATTAACTGATAAAACAAATATTTTGAGGTGACTGCAGGCACTGTGACCTGATGCCATTAATTATAAATGGTTACTCTTTCACTGCAGAGACAGTAGACCAAACAGAGCAGCCAACATGGTTTTAGGAGCCATTTTCCTCCTGAGCTGTAAACAGTCATTAGTCAGTCAAACCTTAGCTGCAGTGGCTTCATAGTCAACCCTCAATTACAGGAGTTGACTGTCAGGCTGACACTACAGTTATACATCATGGAGTGCAATCCAACAACACATTCACAAATTATGACTTGGGGAAACCCGCTTCTTGAAGCCATACCGTTGAGTATAGTAGTACTTTATATATTCTAAATAAATACAATTATTTCTGTAAGTTCTGTTCATACACAATGTGAATATACACCAGGAATAACTCTGTTTATGTAGCCTTCACACAAAACATGTTTTACCTTCCTCACCAGATGTCTATCTGGACATGCAGGCGTCCCTCTGAGCACAGTCAATCACATGGGAAACACCCACATGCTACAGCATTTACCCACATACTGTATCAATCACTCACTGCCCTGCCACTGAAACACATTTGTTTTCCTGTTGTTTTCCTGACAGGGGACAGGACACTATACGTGTGTCTGTCCCTTTAAGAGCCACTAGGCCAAGGCTGAATGTTGAGAAAGTCACCCAGTGACTTTCTCATGACCCCAGAAAGGGAGGTCTTCTTCCTACCGCATCCATGGACAGTGATTTGGTGTCAAACTGAAAGCAAGAAGGAGACATAGAGCATGTACAGTAACATGTCACAGTCCACAGTCAAGTTCCTATTTTTGTCAGTTATTTTAGAATGACAACAACTCGCCCACATCTCTACAAAAACAGGCGGCATTTTTATACATAGCTGCAATAACGTGTTTCCCACAGTCGTCACCAGACTGACACTAAAAATGGGTATGTTTTTACATTTTTTTCAAAGCAGCAAGTCCTTCAGAATATGAAGGTTTTAACAATAAACCAACCAATTAATGACTAGAAAAAAAATTTAATAGACAAAAAATAAACGGATAGATATGAGACAGATAACGTCTGAAATGTACATGTTATGTAAACATTTTCATAGTTAAAAACTTCCATGGGAACAAATGGAAAATAAAAAAAGAAATTTACAGAATGTAAGATTGTCCCCCAACAGGGAACTTAAACATACAGTGGTTGGGAAAATATACTGTAGTATAATCTTGGCTAAAACCACCAGATGTATTGCAAGTAGACTCCTACTGTATATCACATTGGAACAGCATTTCTATTCTCTCATAACACGGTGAGTGTGTTCCAAGACCCACTGTGAAAAGGAAAAATCTATCTGCTCTGTCAAAACGTACTAAAGAGCAGGTAACTGATGCGGAAACTGTCCACCATTTAGAAGCCTTCCTCTAAGTCCTAATTTTAAATTGTTTTATGTGGGATAAATAATATATATTTATTACTTGCAATACTAAATAACCTCCGAGGCCAACACAGCTAAGCTAAACTAATCCCTCAATCTCTGTGGATGACAAATCCAAAACATTCAGATTAACCCTACACCCCTTACACACAATCTCCAGGCTGTTGCATTCAACTTTTCCTTTTTTTTTTTTATCCTCAATCTGAGTGTTTTTAAGGCTGACACTGAGGGAACAGAGCCAGGCCCTGCACTTTGCTGTAGTCCAGACACTTCTTATCTTACTTCAGGTTCCTGTTCTCCTGTTCACATAGTGTATATCTGAGATCAGGGTGTGTAGAAACAGTGACTGTGATACTCTTGCTCAGAGTGGACAGCAAACAGCCGTGCCTTGGACAAAGAGCTGAGTTCTGTCACGGTGTCATTCCACCTCCATCAATATTGTACCAGTTCCTTAAATCAGTGTTCGCCAACCTTTTTTGCGCCACGGACCGGTTAAATGTCTGGTACTTTTTTCCATTAGGACCGTTAAATTGTGGCAGATAAATACCCCTTAGTAAAATGAAATCTCCAGTGTTCTGAAATATTTTCCTACCTATAAAGTCTTCCTACCAGAATTAACTGTGCATGCACACACCAAGGATTTCTCAAGTGCACATGGACTATAATTATCTGCTGCCAGACCGGTACAAAAGGTTTAAATCTTGTATCAATGACTATGCGTCATTTTGAGTTTATAGTTGTTGTCTTCACTGAGATATTTCTGAATCAAATATAGTTGCATTATTGTTGATGAAATCCTAGCCATTCTATTGGTCAGTTCTTTTGTTGATATGGATATGGATCAAGTGGAAGTAATAGACAGATGGGGCCAAAAGGAAACATTTCTCTGCGGCCTGGCACCAATTCACCCATGGACCGGTTTGGACCACTGCCTTAGAACATACTGGTCAACACTGTTGGATCCAGACTGATGTAATTTCCAACTCTTTGAGAAATTACGCTTTGCTGCACACCCAATGAGTATTATTCTAAGAAATTGCCAATTAGAGATAAGAGCACAGTTGTAATGTATGTTGCACAGACCACATTCCAAGCTTTTCCCCAGGCAGTCTCAGGGGACATAAAATATAATCTGGGATGAAGAGTCGTCAAGGGAAACCCACAGAGTGGCTGGGAAACAGACCGTGCTATCTTGTGTTTTCATTGTCGTTTACAGAGTAAACACATATGCCAGGCTTTAAGATACAGTAAGTCTGGTCAGAGCAGGTGGAGATCCAGGCACTAAACATTGCAGTGTTCAAAACAGTCATGGCTAATATTGCATCTACTTCATACTGAAAATACAAAATCAACTTGGAAAATGGGAGAGCAGGAAATGATGGGAGCAGCAGCAGATTCCCACCCCCACCTGTCCATCCCAGTGATGCCTCTGAAGCTTGTACAGACTGACCTTGTTAAATAAGTAAAGTCCACTGTAGAATTCATCTGCAAATCAACATTTGTAGCCACACTTCATGTCAAGAAATAAGGGTTACCATGAGGGCCAAATGTTTGTAAATTATTTATTTCATTTTTCTTTCCTTAAAGCACATGGTGACTGTAGCTTTTTGTGTTTTAATTAGTCATTTATGTGTGCATTGCCATGCTGCATCCCCTTTAATACACACAAATACACAAAATACTAATTGAAAAGGATTGTGTACATGTAAAAATTCTGCTATGCTTCTGTGCACGAGCTTTAGCAAAAATTGCAGAACAAACACCCCTTTCATTATATTTCAGGAAAATTCACATAATTTAAAAAACTCTAATAATTAAAATAGAAATATTAGAATGTATATGTTCCAATTTGTAAAAAAAAATTAAATGTAGATTCCTTTTATGTAGTGCATTATTATTACTTTCCAACAAAGATATGTACTATTTCCTAATTATTGAACTTGTTAGATTCAGAAAATTGATAATTCTGTTACTATCAGCACTAAACCTCCCCAACTTAGTGATATTTTTGTTAATATCATTTGTCGATTCTAAATCCTAAATCCAAACATGTAAGTATTTTTGTCTCATGTCTTGTTGTTATCCATAACAAACTTCAATATAATGTCAAAAATAGTCAGATCACAAAAGTAGATGCTTGTAGTATCAACTGTTCATTCCTGTTGGATATTAGTTTAATTTTATAAACCTTATCATCGCTCAAATTTGCAGATTTCCATTTCTGTTGTTGCAGATGTCGACGTATGTAAGGAAGGGTCTGCCAGTCTCCAATTTAGTTTTATGTTTTTACTTTGAAAAATCAACTCTACATCAAATCCAAATCCTCTCTCCTGCTTCACTGATTGCCTTTCTGACTCCAGAACGTTAAGAAGATTAGACTTTAATTTTCAAGCAGTGCAGTATAACCACAGGCCCAGCCCTGGTCTTATTTTTCTCTCTTCCAAAATTTAAAACTATAACCAACAACAATCAAATCCTCAATTTTGGTAAAATGATGCAAAACCTAAAAAATAACTAATTCATTTATTAATGCTTAATTAACATGTATGAGAAATTCTAACTTATAATGCAAAAAATGTTGTTTGCAAGATGTTTGGAAACAGTGTTGCACCTCAAAATGGTGAATATTGTTTTATATTCCAACATAAAATACTTTATATAAACCGGAAAAATTGTTAAAATGTGATAAAATAATACACCTACTCTAAAACATTGTTATTGTGATTGTCTGGCTGTTACATTCGTTTATTTATAGTTTCGATGCACAAAACAAGGGCTGATCTCATTCATGGGACGCCATTTGTCCACTTCCTGATCCTGATGAACTCATTCACATGTGGGAATCGAGGAGCGCAACGGCCTTCCTGTTTCCACCAGTTGCTATTCATGAGTACTTCCTGCTTGCAACTTGACCACGCAGGTTTTCAGGACACACCTGCGGGCTCACTGATTAAGAGCCAAAACCAATGGTCAAGGTCAGCTAGCGTGCTGGTGTATTGTCCAGTTCTGTCGTGACACTGATTCACAGCCTTCTGTAAAGTCCTCTGATGAATCACTTGAGGACATTCCTGTCCGTGAAATATCCCCAGTTGCTTTATGGCTAAAATGTGAGTATTTCTCGGTAGTACCTGCTGGGTGTATGAACCCAGGCTGAGATTGTCTTTGTCAGCACAAATGATTGTTTTGGAAACAGTGTGAGGAAGAACAAGAGGGCCTTGGGCAACTACTCTAAACATTAAGCTGCTGCTTGTCACTGTGTCTCACAATGAAAGTCACCAGCCTATTTATTGGCACTGCAACACAGGTGGAGGTTGTTTTGTAAGAGAGAAATAGTCAGACTGATATTGTTTCAGAGCAAAAAAAAAAAAAAAAAAAAGACTGACGACTTAGTACACCCACATGTGAATATATCACAAGACTGTGTGCCGCTTTCGTCTTGGGTCAAAGTAATATAGGTCTGCAGCAGTCACTGGATGAAGGTC
>JAFBJS010001201.1:14142-30304 GCA_016785265.1 Paraplagusia blochii
AGGGACAGTGGATACATTGGTAGAAGAATGATCCTAGTGATGGAGCTACCAGGTAGGAGACAAAGAGGAGATTGATGGATGCAGTGAGGGAGGACATGGAGGTAGATATTACCATCAGCACCAGCTTCAGATCATTTCAATAAAATGAAAATGAAGCAGGTTCTTTTTTCTTCCTACCTGTGTTTTAAATATCTTCTGTTTGTTCTGTTAGGATCCTGGACTTCCGCAGAGTTCCACCTGTAGCTGGGAGATTGGTGAACATCACAGGTGAAGTGCTGGAGGTCACACACACCGAAGATCTACGCTCTGTTTTCTTCACTTCACCAGGTACGACATGGAAAATAAAAATAAAAACACAACAATAAGAATTGTTTAAGTGAGAATAAGAGATGGTGTGGAATGAAAACAGTTTGTATAAAATACTAAGAACATACAGATGAACTAATATACAAATATCGCTGTATTTCATTTCTAGCGAGCTGAACTTTTAGTTTACAAAACTTTTAGATTTCTTTGAGCCAAGTTTATCACTTTCCACAGCATATAAAGGGCTAATAAATTATTATTTGTATTATTTTTCTTTTTTAAAAATGTGTTCTTATATTTTAAGCTGTTAGCATTTTCTTCTAGGTCGTTATTTAATATTTTTGACTCACTTTAGTTAATTCTCGGCTAATTTTTGAGGTCTTTTTGCTCAAATATCCGACTTTAAAGTCCTAAAAACTTCTTTTTTTTTCTTTTGTTAAAAAAAAAACAGCCAACAACACATGTTTCTTTGCCAAGTGCCTGTACGTGTGTAAGACGGAATACGCCGTGTGCGGTTCCCCTGATCTTCTGGAAGGTTCTCTGTCGGCCTACCTGCCCGGGCTCACCATAGCGCCGCGTATCTCCATCCCCAACCCTTGGATTCGCTCCTACAGCTTCACCGGACGAGAAGAGTAAGAAACAAAGACTGTAAAAATGTGTATATGTGTGTTATTGTCTACAGCAACGTTTAATTAAACGAACCTTTTTGCGAAAATAACTTTATTTTATTTTGAAACCCACGCTTCTTTTTCCTGTTAATTTTCAAAATAAAACCATTTTCAGCAATTAATTCTCTCAAAATGTAAAAAAAAAAGATAGCTAAATGCTAAATAAGTAACTGGGTTTGTGTCTGTTGTTCTCTTAAAACAATAGAGTGTATCACTGAGCGACAATGATGTGGTCAAAGACACTTGGTGGTCCTCCATGAAATGACAACCTAAGGAATAAAGTGAAATTAAAGAGAAGATATAAAACTATGCCAAATAGGACAGGATGTTTTCACTGACGTTTCTCAGGAAACCGGATAATTCCGGTTTCTACAGTGTTTGCTATATTTAACATTAACTATTTGGTCACTTTTACACCAGACAGTTTGAAATCTATTTCTGTTTGTGGCCTAAATCAGTCCAACTCCAGAATCAGATTGTAATGGATTAAAAAAAAGTCTGTATTTTGTGCGTATTTCAAAGGTGGGAAGTGAATCCTTTCTACTGTGACAGTGTAAAACAGTCGTATCCATACAACTCCGGCAACAGGCTGCTCAACATCATCGACATGTCCATCTTTGACTTCCTGACAGGTATTTTGGTTTGTGTCCAAAATACAATTATAGGTTCATCACAGGTTTAGTAACATTTGTGTCTCCATCAAAGGAAACATGGACAGACACCACTATGAGATATTCACCAAGTTTGGAGACGAGGGATTTCTTCTGCACTTGGACAACGCCAGAGGGTGAGGACAATTAACTTGGAGTCATTGCTGATTTCTGAACAGTTATAATCATCTTTGTCTGCTCAGGTTTGGGAGACACACCCAAGATGTGATGTCCATCCTGGCTCCTCTAACTCAGTGCTGCATGTGAGTAAAATTCAGTAGAATCATAGCTCCGTATGTCACACACGTGGTAGAACTTTTTTCCTTCTTTTCCTCCAGAATCAAGCGCTCCACCCTGCTGCGACTGCAGCTCCTGGCACAACCAGCATTCAGACTCAGCGACGTGATGAGGGAGTCTCTTCAGGGAGACCCATTGTGGCCGGTACTGACCGAACCCCATCTCCAAGCCCTGGACCGGCGGTTGAACAAAGTGCTCAGAGCTGTGAGGCAGTGTGTCAGGAGGGTTGGAGAAGACGAGGTGATCATCAAGGACTTTGTCAAATCCGTAGCAGAATCTAAGACCAACACAGAGAGGAAGGAGAACAGGTAACACCTGATGACCCCGACACAGGGCTTCACCTCCTCCTCCAACCAAACAGGGTTCAGCTGGATTCCGTTTAAGGAAGACGGCGTCTTCAGGTTTCTGCCGGCGACACAGAGCTACAATTTTATTTTTCTTTTATTTCTGTTCAGTCCTGGTCATAAATTCCCCCAAGGGGCATTTTTTTATGACTGTTGGTGAACACCATGTGCACTAAAGTGGTTATAAGAGGGTTTTTATGTATAATTTAAGACCTTCAAAAAGAAGGAACATTAGCTTAGGGGGTGCAATAAAGAAGAGGGTAAAAATAAAGCTGGAAAAAAAAAAGAACAGGAGATTTCATTCATAAATGGAGACGATGTGACTGTCAGAGGTTTAGTAGAATTGTTATTCACTGGAGTTTTCACTCAACGACTGATGAAAAGTTGGAGAGAGATCTGTGCATGGGTTTAAACAGGAAAATACTGTAAAGAAAAAGAAATAAACATTTTAAGTTATGAAACTCAGAGATGTTTCTCTCGTTTTCCTTTCGGATGCATTTTAAATCATATTATCCTGGCTACAGGAGCATTTAGGTGCAAACTTTAATTGTAATTAAGTTTTATTTTGTTCATTGTGACATATGTAGTTTTCTAGCTAACACTGAATTACCTGCAAACAACATTTTAGGGCTTGTAGCAAGTTTATAGAGATTGGGATAAGTACAACTTACCAAACCCTCATTGAGTTCTCACTCCACCCAACTTTTCCAGACTTGTAATCTCTCTTGTCTCATTGGTGTTTGAAAAGCTTTAAGACTGAACTGTCTGGAAAACCCAGGCAGAGACAAGAGACCAAAACCAGAAGACACTCGGTTTTTTTAAACAACGCCTCAGAAACAAAGAAATATTTTGTCTAAGCAAGTGTTTTTCCTGCTCACCAGAACATGTCTGAACCTCGGCCTGTGTTATTGTATAAAAATCAGACAAACCACCACTACCATTCCAGGAAGATGTGCAGATAAAGGTCTGATGATGACACAGTGAGAGAGGCTGCGTACACACTTGGTTCTAACTTTTAATAACAGGAACAGAAAAATACTTAAAAATTAAAATCTCTGCAGGACCAGGTGAACTTGAAAGAGCAATAATGTTGACATTTTACAGAGTAAAATACAGATTTAAAGGGCTTTTACTTTGAAATATATATTTTATTAAATATTCATGAAAATAACTATTTAAGATGTATTTTTCTGCTTTACTCATTGGCTTAGACATTATTTTATTTGGTTAATCTTCTCAACCTCTGTATAATCGTGGGTAAATTTGACTTTAAGACTTGCTTCAGGTTTCCCATGTGTCTCAAATTAACTGAAAAAAAAAAGACGAGAGACAAAAACCTTGTGGTTTTTCTCTTTTTATTGCTTAAACTGCCATCTGGAACAATCTATACCAAAAGGATAAACATCTTTGCACATACAGGTCAAACTGAACACAGGGTATAGAATAGAAAAACAAATGGTCCTCTGGTCGCCTGCAGCGCTTCATCTAAGGCTGCAGGTCTAATAAAATCACTGAAGGTCGGGCTAGCAGGAGTGACCCACCATGACAAAGACGACGACAACGACTACTGTAAAGCCCAGGTTAGGAAAGCTAAGGCAAACCGGGACGATTGCAGTGTGGCTAAAATCATTCTGGGACAAAAAAAAAAAAAAAAAAGCGCAAGAATTGATAACGGCCTTGACAGTATTTACACAAAAAGGGTCTATTCTGAAAATGGTGTGAAAATAATACAAACATAACACAATTTTTAATCCACACAGATCTGAATGTCACCACATCCACAAGTTTAACCTGAGGGTCAGAAGGAAAATGGACCTAAAGGAGGTGGTTTGGAGCAGACGGCACTTCTGTTTCCAGTCACTGAGCACTACCATTTATGAGGACGCCAATTTATGTTCATGTTGCAGCACTAGTAATACTATTTTGAGCATGTCAAGAGTTCAGTACACCCCCAAACATCAGCTGAGCCAAAGAAAGAACACTTCCGTCCACATCCTTGGTTTTGTCCTCCTGACAGAACTGTGTGACCGAGGACAACAGTGACAGATTCTGCAAACGGCTGTAATTCTCCTTTAAATGTACAGTCATGAAAATACACTCTTTTCTGGCAACGGTAACGATCGCTGCCAACCTGATTACCCTGCGTTCTACACCAGAATTGGTTCTAAGCGAGTAAGACAAGGTAGGAATGAAGAGTTTGGCCTATAGTCCAGAAGTCAACAGTGTCCCGTTGGGTGAAGACACAACCGGAAATGAAGCAACAGATTCAACAATGTTTACCATCTAAATACTCAAGAAGCAGTAAAGCCAGGGGTTTTATCCAATCAAACATCTGACAGACAAACCAACAAACTCACGCTCCCAGTCACAGCAGATCATGGTGAAAAAGCAGAGAGAACAGCTCCAAGCTAATCTGATGGCACGGCAGCCACCACGTCAAAGAGGGCAGCAACCTAGGACAACGGTTTGTCTATAAATATCTGCGGACATCGGTCGTCTGCTCGGCAGTCTGACGTCTCCACGCGTAAATACTTCCTGAAAAATCCACAAATCGGTCTTATTTTTATCTCACGACTTCACTTTGATAAACCGGTAATGAACCCTTTTAAATGTTCAAACCCATTAATTTTTTTTTTTTTTTTTTTTTACACAATACAATTATATACTGTTTTGTTGAGAAGAAGCATTTATTTACTCTGTGGCACTGGACACCTAAAATAGAATTTATGGAAAAATAAGTGTTTACAAAAGACAGTTTAACGTATATTTATTTTTATATATATATTTAAATATTCTT
This sequence comes from Paraplagusia blochii, assembly GCA_016785265.1. Classification (NCBI taxonomy): domain Eukaryota; kingdom Metazoa; phylum Chordata; class Actinopteri; order Pleuronectiformes; family Cynoglossidae; genus Paraplagusia; species Paraplagusia blochii. Next base: position 19,205 of record JAFBJS010001201.1, read on the forward strand.
TTTAAGATCACCATCACTCCAAACCATATATTTCTCATTTAGTCAATGGTAGTAGTAGCACTATGATCCGTTTTAACTAGACTAGAAAAAACCATAGCAGGAGAGTGGGCAGGTCATTTGGTATAGACTAAAACAAAATAAATACTGAGATACACATAATACTCTGTCCTTTCCCACGTTGTCCCCTCAAGGCAGTTAATTTACGGCCATTCTACAGGTTAGGTGGACAGCATAAAAAGGGTTGCGGGGCCTTTTTTTTTCCCGTCTGTAACGTTAGATAATCAATCAGATAAAAGAGTGTGCCCTTCACTTCCACGGCATCTTAATTCTGTAACAATAGTCGTCAATGTTTGGCACTAGCCTCGCAACTGCGCAATTAAACTGAAGTGGTACAGACGACACCAATGACCTAAAAATAAAGAAATCATTAAAAAGTGAAGCGTCACATATTAAGAGCTATCACCTCAAAACAGAATTTAAAGTTCTGATCTCTTCACAGTTTTAGCTTCAGCTCCACGCTGCACAGCAGGGATGTCCTCGTCCAGGGACTCCGGTCCTGACATTAGTTTTAACCCAATTCTCCTTTTAATGTATTTTTGACTGGTTTTGTTTCAGTGATTTCAACAACACAACCGTTCAACCATCGCTGTCATCTTTCACCAAAGAGCACCCTCTGCTGGACACTTAAACTATTGGGCGTTCCCTGCCTGAATTTGCTTTGTGTGTGTATAAATAAATATATAAACATATACACAAATATATGTACAAATATATACATACACATGTTTATATGTACAAATGTGTATGTTTTGTGTAGGTAATTGGGTTATATTATAATATGTGCATATATATAATGTATATGTACATATACAGTATATATATACAAACATACATATATACATATACACACATATATAGTGTATATATATATATTTATATATATATACTGTATATATATATATATACATATATACTGTGTATATATATATTCCCAAAACCAAAGGACTACTGTTGGTCATATGACTTCTGCTATGACAGATGGATTAAAAAAATTAGTTTATATTTTGACAATAACTCTGGATCCGGAGCCAAAATGGCGGATGAGGACACCCCTACTGTATTCATGATCATAGGACGCAACACAGAAAAGTGTTCTGTAACGGGGAGATTCTAAAGGTGGCAGGGATCAAATTAAGTAATCTTTACCCTAAATTACAATAAAATCTGTAACAAATTTACCAAGAGCGCCATCTAAAGGTTGATTGTCCTGTCTCATCAGCCTGAGGCCCAAATGTCTCTCAAATCCTGTTTTTTAACATTTTAGTCAAAAAAAAACAAACAAACAAACAAAAAAAAAAAACATAGCATTAACCAGCAAATACATAGAGAATATAATGTAGGTAACATGACAAAACTGTGCCCACAAGGTAGCAAACAGCAGCTGGTACAAGCGCTGGTGAATGGCTAAAAGTCACCTCTGTCCGACAGGTGGTAACGACAAAACAATCAGTGTGAAAAACAAAGAGGGAGAAGAGAACAAAAGTGAAAGGAAAGAAGAAGAAGAAGAAAAAGAGCAAGAAAGTGACAAAAAAAAGCAAATTGCATTGGTGGACCCTGGGTCAGAAGGAGAAGAGGAGCAGAGGAGGAGAGGGTGAGGAGTTCAGACAGACAGCGAGACAAAGCTGTTGTACTGCTGGATGTTACGTTTGAGAATGTCTGAGCAGGGACCCAGGACACGCTCGAAGCGAGGTCGGTCCAGTTTCACACACTTCAGGGGGCCGCGGGCAACCACTGTGGCGGCACGGGGGCGGTTCATCAACAGAGCAATCTCACCTGGACGGCACAAAACATTTAACGTTAGAGGAGGAAGCTTTCAATAATGTACAGAGAGTGAGAGAAAAAATGAAACCTAGAAGATTCATTTTGGCTGAAGGACGTGATGAGAACCAATGCCAGTTTGGTCAATGGATGTGGATAAAAATCATCCATCAATAGAACAAAGACAGGTTCTCCTGACAGTAGAACCAATAAACTGACAGATCATCACTGTCAAACTGTTCTCACCAAAATAGTCAGATGGTCCTAATCTGCCCACTTCTACAAACTCCTCATTTTCTGAGCGACGCTGCAACACAGCTGCAGATCCCTGCAAACGCACAAAAAACAAACATTAAATATTTGATTATAGACATAATTTTATTTTTACTGTTTTATCCCATAATAATCTTCAGTGTTTTGTTTTAAACCTAAAAAGTACTGCAGTCTCTTTCATGACCACCAGGTGGTGTGCGCGAGTTAAAATAAGACACCAATTGAAGTCAAACCAAGAGTGCAAAGTTTTTTTTTAATGGAGTTGGATTAAAAATAGGCCAAAATCTAAAATCAACTATTGACAGAGAAAAATACTGTGAGGAACCCCTAGGGGGGGTGAGGGAGTGAATGTGTGTGTGTGTTTGTACCTCTAGAATGATGAAGAACTCGTCTCCTGGCTCCCCCTGAACAACAATCTTCTGTCCGTCCTCAAACTGGACAGGTTCCAGTGCGTCGGCGACTGTGAGACGCTCCCACTTGTCAAGAGACTCTGAAAAAATACACACAAAAGGCAGAGATAAAACACACAAACATCACCTATTTGTTTGTTATGCGAGATATTTTTAATCAGTTTTATTTTTGGCTTATTTTAGTCTCAACACCAAACACAAGCTGTTCTTTGGACTGAATGTAAGACATAACTACACTGACAGACACAGACCAATTCAGTTCCCTTGAAGGGACGGTTGTAAATACAACAATATAAAAATGATACTATTAGATAAAACTGCCCCATAACGTATTGATACATGTTAACGCAGTTATTAATTCATTCATCTTTATCCATTTATCCAGTCTCCACCACTGCCACCCAAATTACACTGCACCATACTATGAGCCTTCCCGTGGGTGGTGAGTCCACTAGAACAATGTTCCCCAACCTTTTTTGCGCCATGGAACAGTTAAATGTCTTTTGCTATTTTCACGGACCTGTTGTTAAGTTGTGGCAGATAAATACCCTCTTAATAAAATGCAATTTTCGGTGTTCTGAAGTATTTTCCTACCTATAAAATCTTCCTACCTGAATTGTGCACACAGCCTATAATTTTCTGATACCAGACTGGTATACAAGGTCGGAATCTTGTATCAATGACTCTGTGTCATTTTGAGTTTATTGTTGTTGTCTTCACTGAGAAAATATTTCCTAATCAAATATAGTTGCATTATTGATGATGGAATCCTAGCCATTCTATTGGTCAGTTCTTTTGTTGATATGGGTATGGATCAAGTGGAAGTAATGGACAGATGGGGACAAAAGGAAACATTATTTCTCTGTGGCCCAACACCAATTCACCTATGGACCTGTAACAGTCCCTGTCCCAGTGGTTGGGAACCACTGCACTCGAAGGCACTGCCACCCTTTACTGCAGTAAATTATTTTTTTAATCAAGTTACAAATATTGTTTATCGTTTTGTAATGAGACATTTATCAGATGGAAAATCTCTGTGTTTGACACATGTTCTACCAGAACCATCTCAGTGGTGGACTCACCTAATATGGACACCTTCCTGAGGAATTCTTCGTACATCTTCCTCTTTCTCAAAGTGCTTCCCTGTCAAGAGAACAACATGTGTTAGTGGAACCACGTGAATCTGATGACGTCACTCAAATCCAAGTCTAGAGCGCCACCATCTGGACACAGAATAGTCATGCGTGGTTACATCCTCACCATCAGTATTCTCCTGTAACTGTCTCTGTCGATGCCCCACAGCTTCACGTTGGTCTTGGCTCTGACGGTGGCTGCCCTCGGGGTCCCGTAGATCAGGGCCAACTCCCCGAAGCTGCCTCCTTCTCCAATGCTGGTCACCCACTCGTTGTTCACATACACCTGCAGGGGGCATGATGGGTAACCGGCTCAGAACAATCAAAAAATAAGTTCTAGATTTAACATTTTTGTCGGGAATTGGACACTCACATCCATCTCTCCTTGGTCAATGACATAGAAATTGTCACCTTCGTCACCTGTGTGTAAAAATAACAGCTTTAGCAACTACTTTATTCCATTCTGACAACTTTTTTTTTTAAACCGCAAAAAAACCCCCACAACTTACCCTGTAGGATAACGGTTTCCCCAGCAATGTATGTAACAGGAAACATGGCATCAAAGATATCGCTGTGGAGACAGAGCAACATGGAGAAACTCTTAAACAGCTGCATGCAGATCTGAGTTGTTCATTAACAGCGTGTTCTTCTCAGGTACCTCCTCTCATTGTCGTCCAGGTGGGAAAAGAGAACATTCTTTTCAATCGCTTTGGCCAAGGCTGCCATTGTCTTGTAGTCTTTTGGGATAACCTTAAAAGACACAGAGTTTCAACAGAACTCAGTAGCAGATGGGACTCCAAAGCCTTGTTCATGTTCAACTCAAATACACTGATTTTGTCATGTGTACCATGGCATTTTTCAAAAACTTATGCATGGAAACTAGTAATACCACTGGAAAACGGTGGGGGGCAGTGTTTCCCAGGACATTTTTAGGTCTTATGGTTTTTTTTTACCTTTCTGACATATGAGGCTGCATCTTCTTCTGTGTAAACCTCTGCACTGAAAGCCCCTCTCCGCCGGCGACCCTTCACCACAGGGTTCATGGGAGGAGACACCTCTTCATCGCGGGAGTCTGAACGGGAACCGCTGGCCTTCTGTTGGTTCTGAATCTGCTTGGCTTCCTCCTGAAATAAAAAAAAAAAACGTCTGTGATGCAAAGAATTATAAACATAGGAAATGGAAAAGATACATAATAAAACAATATAAGTAAAAGTATTTATTCAGTATTTTGTAATTTTGTTCTGCTTGTGACCTGGTATCAAAGGTCTTTCTACACAGAAGGAATTCTGTGATGTAAACACAGCTAAAAAGACAGAGAAGACTAGAGATTATGTAAATAAAGGCTGCCTGTACCACAGCAACCACGTGGTAAGAGTAGAGCACACGATGCTCCACAGTTCTCATCATATAATGATTTCCTTTCTGTCCGTCCCCTAGTGAGTTAGGACAAACTAAAAAAAAAAAAAGTTTCAATAACACAAACACCAACCTTCTCCAGCCTCTCAAAGTACTCCCTCAGGAAGGCCATGGGCCTGTCAGGCCTGGAGGTGCACAGCTGGACAATGCAGTCCTTCAGCAGCTGTTGAATATTGTGTTTCTGCACGTACTGCTCACACTCCCTCAGGCTCCGCTCCTCGTCGCTGCTCGTACTTCCAGAAGCCATGACGACAAGTGCAACGCCGCTTTGCGACCTCTAGTTTTTATACTGGATAGAGTGGAGAATTAGGGAGAAGAAGAGTGGGGGAGGACGGGTGGGGAGTGGACAGAACTTCAGATTAACGGCCAACGGAACAGATTTGCTGAGAAGACTGAGTGTTGGCCTGCCTGTGTGTGAGGGTGAGAAAAGGATGGAGAGAAAACAGGAGAATGTGTGAAAAATAGAGTCGGGGTGAGAAAGCTCCCAGGGCTGGGGTGTTGTTTTGGTTCCATTAGTGCTTCTGAGCACAAGAGTGAAAAGTGGTCATATGATGTGGTCACACTTGACGACCACTGAAGATAACAATGTGAGATTTGTGAGTTAGATGAATTCAGTCAAAACCATTTCAATTAATCTTGAATAAGATGCAGTCTTTAAAAAACTGAAAAACTGGGCCCTATACATACATATCAATAAAGTAACCAAAACCTGGTATATATACAGTATATATATATAGCCACTACACTTCCCCTGGTTCCATCACTTGTAGCCGTGCAAAACAGACAGAAAACAGACAGATCGCAGATTATTTGATGAGCCTGAGTTTCTGCAGGCCTGAAAACTGACTTCCTGTGTCTGTAACCAACGTGTGCTCTTCAGATGAGCAGCAGTAATGAAGTGCACAGCCAACAGACCAGTCCACCCTGTCCCTGCCCTTGTATCAGTATAATAGGATTGGGATCATTTCTGCCCTGCAGAGGCCAACACAGATTACAGAGGGGGTTATCAAAGATGAGTCTTTATGTAACTAAACCACACTTGCGGTGGAAAGTTGACTCGATTTCCGAATGAGTATATTTTACTTCATGTAAAAACGCAAGTAGGCAAGTAGTGGACAGTCTGAAAAACTGTAAATAACTTGGCCACACGAAAAAATGTACATAAATAAATAAAAAATAAAGAATACAACATACTTCAGAGAATAGAAAGTTTGATTGTGCATAATTTAACATTGGTAATCAGTCAAACATGTCTCTGAGCAATGACCTGATATCAGACTCAATCTTTAGCATATTAAATCAAATATACTCTGTATGCATGTTATATTCTTCAGGAGCAGAATGTCGACCCAAACACAAATATAATGTTGTTTGTTGCACAAAATGACAGCAATAAATAAAAATAATAAAATGACACATACAATTTTCAGGTCAAATCCTTATCTGCAGCATCGCCTCAGCTGTCAAAGCGAACTGACATCAAAACACTGATGCCCATTGACGACCAGGCCTAACAAGTAAAAGCCAAAAAATACTGATATATCTTCTAATCAATATCTTAAAATAGAAAATACACAATTTTTTGTTTTGTTTTACAGCCTTGCTGAGGGTAATTTCCTGTGTTTGCCAGGACTGTGTTTGGTCTAGGTCAGAGAGGCTTTAGTGGAGGCTGCAGCCAAGTTACTTAACAACAAGTGCGGATATTGAACGTATCACTCAGCAAATACAAGCAAAAAATGGACGCAAACATTAAAATTCTAAATGCGCAAGCGTTCAGTGTAGTATTTTTGTAGTACGTTATGTTGTGAATCGTACTAAGCTTCGCAGTTAGCCTGTTAGCTGGGTGCAAAGGCAAATCTCTATCGGTCTCTCTCCTCTAATGACGCCATCTTGACTTCTATTATAAACAAACGACAGAAGGAGGAAATTCTCCTATGCACAACAACAAACGCTTAGTTGTTAAATACAATCGAAAAATACTCACGACAAAAGAAGCAATCTTCTGCCGAGTCCTTCTGTGGTGACTCGGGATGGATGATTTTTTTTTTCTAGAAGCGTACCGTTACCAGATCCTCCTCGCTTCGATTTTTTCCCCCAGCCTTGGACCGCTGCCCCACCGGATACGGCAGAAAGCCAATCGGTGGCTGCCTGTGACGTAGGCGAGCCAATCAGCGATGAGCAGTGACGTCAATTCTCCTCGTTCTGACATGTGAGCCAGTAACCCCGGGCAACCTTAAAGGGGTCGACACGACACTTGTGACGTCAAGGAAATAGTTTGGATGGAAATTTGAACTAAACTGATTTTTTTTCAAAAAGTTAATTCTCGCCCATAAGGCAAATGTTCTTTTAATTATTTAGATGCCTGTACACCACAAACTTGTTCTTTGGATGTTTCGTTTTGACGTCTTACGATGTTTTCTTTTAAAACAATAGAAAACACACACAATTTGTACAATGTATTAGGACATTCGATCATTTTATAAAAGAATCACAAAGAATTTATTGCCATGTGCGCCAGAGACAGTACAAAGAATGTGTTTTGGTGTTATTGCAAGTAAAATAAAACAAAAGAGAGATGGAATAAAAGGTTGTAAGAGTATTCACAAAAAAACCAATAAACAGTAAACTATATCAAACTATGTCAGATAAATATGTCAAAACTATTTTAAAAAGGCTAACTATAAAAGTTTATTATTGTTTATTTTTGGTAGCTTATTTTTGCTCCCATTAAGCTAGCATTTATCCAATGTCGAACCATAGTCTTTTTAGGTTTATATTTATTTGTATTGTGACGCCTTAAGGCCCAGACTAGTAAAGGAAACATAGATACGACATACACGTAGAACATGTATTAGTGCGTAACATTAGCTGGTTTTAGATATTACTCATTAAGTGTGTCTCCATTTCCCCTTCAAAGAGAATTTAAAAAAATGTTTGAATGAGTGTTAGAGACGTTTTTTGACAACGTCTAGAAAAGACTTCATCCCACTTCCGTATTTGAAGTCGTTGACGCTTATGCGCTTTTTTAAAAACCAATGAAATTATCAAAACAAGTCCTCGTGTCAAGACTGACGGCAACAGTAGCCAATCAGCTTCCTACTAATTCTTAAACCTTTATTGACAGCTGCAATATCCAATCAACATGTAGTTCTGAAAGGCTCACCGATTGCAAATGGCGGAAGAGGATGAGTCGACGAGTACGTGCCGACCAATGGTGACGCATCTTAAGGTGACGCATCCTCCCATCAGCTGTTTTTGTTTTGCTGTGTGAATATAGAAAGTTAATAACGCAATAACGACACTGTTGACTCGGTATAATCAAACACGTTTGAGAATCGGCTTTGGCTACTTTTTCTTCTTCCGGCTCAGTTCCGTTAACTCAGTGTGTGATGTATCCGGTCTGAGCCTGTCTTCTCTGTCTGCCTGGACCTTCGTCTACTCAGAATATTGTGAGCGTGGCGTTTGGATTCGGGGAAGCAGTCGGGGGATCGACCCGGGCCCAAGGCCTTCGACCTAGGCCAGCGAGAGGAGAGCGAATCTTAATTTTCGAATGGAAGCCCCGGACTTAGCGGAGGTTCCTGAAGTGGACCGAGGGTTCATCTGCGCCTCCTTTAACCAGGACACCACGTAAGTAAATAGACCTGTGGGCCAAGACCAGCGTGAAGTCAGTCACCTGTGCCCAGCCAACTGCTGCTCGAGCATTATTGATTGCAGTCCTATTACATAATAAATTAAATTCACATCTTACGTTGTCCATCTGAACTATAATTGAAACGAGGTGCGTTAAATTCCTTCTCTAGGGTTTTAAAGCGCCTGAAAGTGAAGTAGGCCACTGTGTTAATCTGCTTGGCCTGTTGCTTATTAAAACAACATCGGTGATAATGGTTAAAAAGAAATCTGAGGCTGTAATAACATAAATAACTACACCATTGGACCACATGTCCATGGAAAAGAAGTTAAAAATAATATGTGTCCATTGTTGGTCTGTATTATTTACATAATACTATGTATTATTGTCTGAGGAGTGATCTGTGATAGAAGAGAGTCAGCTGAGGTGAAGGGACAGGTTTACAGGACAGTGGTGAGACCAGCCATGATGGATGGATTAGAGACACTAGGAATAGACAGAAGACAGGAGACAGAGCTGGAGGTGGAGGAGTTAAAGATGCTGAGATTCTCTTCAGGTGAGACAAGTATGGACAGGATCAGGAATGAGGTGATTAGAGGGACAACACAGACAGGAAGGTTTGGAGAAAAAGCTAGAGAAGACAGATTGAGATGATTTGGACATGTCCCTAAATATAGATGTGTATTTTGGACATGTCCAGAGGAGGGACAGTGGACAGAGATGAGATGTAAATTGTTGACTTGCTGTGGCAACCCCTGAAAAAAGGGACAAGTCAAAAAAAAAAAGAAGAAGTTGAACTGTATTATAGCTGCTTTATATGTTGTTATAAGTGTATTTTTTAAAGTTTAATATAATTATTATAATGAAATTTAATTACATATTAAATCTTTGTTTCTGTGAACATCACATGTTTCCCAGTCTTCAACCAAAAAATAGGGGTGCGTTTATGAACTGCTTCCATCAAGTGGTGGAGTAGTTCTCCAACTATGATAAGTGTAACTGCTGTGGTGCATCCACATGTTCTACAAACTACTGTTTAGATGGGCAATCTTCTTCTTCTTCTTTTCCTTTCACCTTGTATTTTTTAGGGGTTGCCACATCAAATCAATGTTTTCCATCTTTCCTTGTCCTCTCCATCTTCTACTCTTAACTCCAACCACCTCCATCCTACCTCACTGCATCCATCAAACTCCTCTTTGTCTCCTACCTGGTAGCTCCATCTCTAGGATCATTCTTCTACCAATGTATCCACTGTCCCTCCTCTGAACATGTCCAAACCATCTCAATCTGTCTTCTCTTGCTTTTTGTCCAAACCTTCCTGTCTGTGTTGTCCCTCTAATCACCTCATTCCTGATCCTGTCCATCCTTGTCTCTCCTAAAGAGAATCTCAGCATCTTTAACTCCTCCACTCTGTCTCCTGTCTCTAATCCATCCATCATGGCTGGTCTCTCCACCGTCCCTCCACCTTAGCTGAGTCTCTTCTATCTCAGATCACTCCTGACTCTTTTCTCCAGTTGTTCCATCCTGACTCCACTCTATTCTTCATGCTGGTGAGATGAACTATAGTGACTAAAGTTTTTGTTGTAGTTCACTGTCAGTGGGAACCAAGTCTGGATACAGACTCTTCTCAGTCACTGCTGTAGACAAGCTGGACTGCATCCATGAAGGAGGTAGGAGTGAAAATCTCACTTGCTTTAAACATTTAAATGATTATTTATCTGGAGTTTCCGTTTTCACTCCACATCACAATATCGTGTTTGAGTGAACTCACTTCTTCCATCTTCCAGTGGAATGTCCGGACGTGTACATCGTGGAGCGGCTCTTCTCCAGCAGCCTGGTGGTGGTGGTCAGTCTCTCCATGCCACGGAGAATGAACGTCTACCACTTCAAGAAGGGTACGGAGATTTGCAACTACAGCTACTCCAACAACATCCTCTCCGTCAGACTCAACAGACAGGTGAGGGGCAGGATGGGGGACAGTATTGTGTTTCTCACCGCTGGGACGGAGCTGTCACGCTGACGTCTCTGCCAATGTTTCCTCAGCGGTTGGTGGTCTGTCTGGAGGAGTCCATCTACATCCACAACATCAAGGATATGAAGCTGCTGAAGACCTTGCTCAACACACCCACCAATCCCTCAGGTGCGCCCTCTGTCTGTAGAACTGGAACTGTGTATAAAATGATTTGCACAAGAAGGAGACTCTTTTGCTGCTTGACAGATGAGGTTAGACGATGTTTGCAGATGAGAGTTGTGAGACCAGCCACGATGGATGGTTTAGAGACACTAGGATTAGCTAGAAAATAGGAGACAGAGCTGGAGAGACAAGGATGAACAGGATCAGGAATGAGGTGATTAGAGGGACAACACAGACAGGAAGGTTTGGAGAAAAAGCTAGAGAAGACAGATTGAGATGGTTTGGACA
>JAFBJS010001201.1:30381-58449 GCA_016785265.1 Paraplagusia blochii
AGGTAGTTGGAGTTAGAGTTGAGGACACAGAGGACAGGGGGAGATGGAAATTGTTGACTCGCTGTGGCAACACCTGGAAAAAAAAGGGAAAAGCCGAAAGGAAAAGAAAATGAAGAGTCACTTTGGCGTCTTACATCAATTGTAGCCACAGAGTGAAACTAAACCAAAACTATTGAAGAATAAACCTAAATATTAATCAAGAATAGTCTTTAGAATCTTGTCCAGGAACAACTCAGAGTCAGTTTAACATGTTTGATCCTCACAGGTCTCTGCGCTCTCTCAGTGAACCACACTAACTCATACCTGGCGTATCCCGGCAGCGTCACCATCGGAGAGATCACCATTTATGACGCAAACAACCTGGTGAGGCGAACACAGCAGCATCATCACGACACATGTGTGCAGTTCAGTGTTCAGTTATTAACTAAAATGTTTGGGGTTTTTTTTTGCTATCCACCTGTAGAGCACTGTCACCTTGATCCAGGCCCACGACAGCCCCCTGGCTGCCCTCACCTTCAACGCCTTAGGCTCCAAACTGGCCAGCGCCTCAGAGAGAGTGAGTCATTACTGTCTTTGTGTGATTTACGCAGAGAAATCTATTCCATCCAACCTCGCGTTCTGTTGCATCACAGGGAACAGTCATCAGAGTGTTCAACGTACCTGAAGGACAGAGACTGTTTGAGTTCAGACGAGGGATGAAGAGGTCAGAGTGACGTTCTTTATGTTCATCAGAAATTAAAAAAGAAGAAGAAGTAGTTATCCCCTCAGGGTTCATAGTGTTCTCCCCATGTCCTCACTCAGGTACGTCAGCATCAGCTCACTGTCCTTCAGCGCTGACGCCCAGTTCCTCTGTGCCTCCAGTAACACGGAGACGGTCCATATCTTCAAACTGGAGCAGCACAGTCCCAGGTGAACTCTTTTTCCCTGTTTCATCTTTTTCAATCAGTCCAATCAAAAATTAGATGGAAAAGAATGGACAAACTCATACGTCGTCAATTGATGTCAACAGTCTTTTCTGTCAGTTGATCAAGGTTTGACTTTTGTGCATTATACAACCACTGGCCAAAAATATGGAAAGAAATAATGTTTCCTTTTGTCCCCATCTGTCTATTACTTCCACTTGGTCCATACCCATATCAACAAAAGAACTGACCAATAGAATGGCTAGGATTCCATCATCAATAATGCAACGATATTTGATTAGGAAATATTTTCTCAGTGAAGACAACAACAATAAACTCAAAATGACGCAGAGTCATTGATACAAGATTCTAATTGTTTTTTACCGGTCTGGCAGCAGAAAATTATGAGCCATGAGCAGTTGGGAAACCCTTTGTGTTGTGTTCATGCACAGTTAATTTGGGTAGGAAGATTTTATAGGTAGGAAAATATTTCAGAACTCCATAAATTCGTCCACGTCCATGAAAATAGTATGAGACATTTAACTGGTCCGTGGTGCAAAAAAGGTTGGGGAACACTGATTGACATGACACAAAACTAAGGTCATTTCCACAGCAACTTTTTTGCGTTAAGAAATCCAGAAAACAGATGTAGTAATCAGTAACAGTTACTTTTTTAGACTAAGCAGAAGGAAGAATTCACTCAATTCTGAGAAAAAAAATTACGGAACCATCCTGTAAATTTCCATTCCCCAAACTTTTTTATTTCATATAAACAAAAACACGAATACTCTGTGTATAAAGTCATTTGGGGTTCTAATAATTCTGATGTTTCCAGTCAGGACGACGAGTCTCCCACCTGGTCGGCGTACGTTGGTAAAATGTTCACGGCGGCGAGCACCTACCTGCCCGCTCAGGTGTCTGACATGATGCATCAGGACAGAGCCTTCGCCACAGTTCGCCTCAACATGTTCGGCCTCAAGAACATCTGTGCTCTGGCCATGTAAGACGAGGAGACATCAACCTGGACCAGTGTCCTCACGGCACTGTGCGCTCACCTGCTGTGTGTTTGCTTCTCACTCAGGATCCAGAAGCTTCCACGCCTGTTGGTAGCATCATCAGATGGAAACCTCTACATCTATGACGTCGATCCACAGGATGGAGGCGAGTGTGTCCTCGTCCAGAAACATAGGTGTGTACGTGTCATTCACCAGCCCAGTGCTTTGTCACACAGGCTGTAGATAAAGTCAATTTTTCTCCCTAAATATAGGGACAAAATTTGTGCCCACAAAATGTCCACAAAATGAAAATCTGGACGTGGTGACAGAAATTACTTGGTTAGTTCTTAAAAGGTTGAGCTGGAAACCAGGTCCACAGTTATACCTGTGTCTCCGTCCACTCCCTGCAGGTTGTTTGACTCCAGTGAAGATAACCTGGACCAGAAGGAACAAGAGAAACAAGAAGATGAAGCTCCTCCACCCACCAGCCAATCCTATGCTGCCACCGTGGCTCTTCCTTCAACCCCCCCATCCTCCACTGCTCTCATGGGTAGATTGTTACTATTCAACACATTTAATGCTTTTTATCTTCAATACTCAGACACTAGGGTGTAAAAAAACACACTTATTTCCCAGGTTACTCTGAAGATGGTGGAGCCCAGAAAGGCGAGGTCATCCCAGAGCATGAATTTGCTGAGGGTCCAGTCTGTCTGGACGATGAAGATGAATTTCCTCCAGTTGGCAACCAGAACAACTGACCATCATCTACATGCTGATCTCCTCCCAAGGTTAAACACCCCATCGCTAATCAAGACATTCTTCATCACAGTGGTGGTTAGATCAGAAAATTCCCTCACAGCTACCCCTGCTGGCCTCGGGGTAAAAAAAAATATTGCTTTTCTTTTATTCTGTATTTTTTGTATTTAAAAAAGAAAAAAAAACATTTTAGAAGTTTTGTTGAAGCTGATTTAGTGAATACAAGAGAAACAGTATTAGCATGGAAACACATGACTGGTCCATGCAAGAAACAAGGTGGTTCCACAGTATGAACTAGTACGGGGCAGGTTCAGGAACAATAATGTTTATTTTCTGACAGGGTTTTGAGAAACCAGATTTTTTTTTTATTTTGAAATTTTTGCAGCCGCTAAAAAGACTGCTCTGAAGTCCACTATTTTGACATCTCTTATGTCTTCTCAGAAGACAATGACCAAGAACTAAGGGCACTTTCTGGAGCTTTTTTTGAGACCAGACCCATTCTCATCTTCAATGTCCTTCAATGTTTCACCCACCTTTTACTGTTAAACCTGAGCCAATCTAAAAAATGACTTAAGATCCAAGGATGAAGACCAGGAGAACTCAACTCAGCGTTTTAAGTCAGGAGCCTAAAAGTGCACAAAAGTCACATGACCTAATTGCCGTGAAACCGTAGGAATCTTACGATAACAAGAGGCCTTTGGTTCCTTAAAAATTAGTTCTAATGCATAGAGTTCCCATTTGTTGAGGCTGAAATGTGTCTCCAGGGAGAAGTCTTTACGATAATGAGTCCACACAGGTCTGACCAGGAACCACAACAAGGTTCCAGTTCCATAAAGAAAAAGCTGGTTCCATCTTGAGCAGTTTGACACTACCTAGTTTATCTGTTCCGTTTTTCTTACTTCTGAATCACTACTTTAGGGAACTACGATCGTGGCATTTTTTTTTCTGACAGAACCCAAAGAGGTTCTGAAACTTTTATCCAGGCATTAAATGTGTCATGAAAAGGACACAGTGCAGGTAATGAAATGCACTATTTAAACCCTGATAAATGCAGTAAGTATTTGAAGACTTCAGATGCAGCTGAGCTTCTAACTATGACAACGGACGAGTCGAGAGACTTGGATACAGAGGCTAAATGTGAAGAAAAAAAAAACACACTTTCCAGCTGACGCATAGTTTTTACAAGTCAAAACATGAAATAGTACAATAAACGTGTAGGATTTTCATCAATTATTAATTTGATGAAGTGATTATTATTTTTGTTATTACACACCATGTAGTCTGATCATGTATAACAATCTGTACGCAGGGTTTTTACTGTGTGTATACTGTGTATATAACATTTTTATTGCATAGAGTACTGGTTGTGATAAGTACCATGGTCGTACCATTAAGTTGCCAACAGGTGGCGGTGAAGGCCACCTCCGGGCTCATGGAGCTGCTCAGTTCTGGACATGTGCGGCAGATTCATTAAAGTTGAGAACTGACTCAAAGTCTCCGTTGACTTCTTTATGAGATGTTGACCGGAAGGAAGTGCGCTAACAGCTTCCTTCCGGTTCAACTTCATCGTGAAATGAACGTTAAAGTTACTTGTAAGCTTAAAAACACTTTAGATGTAATTTAATGAGAAATACATTGAAGATATTTGAACAATAGGGCGATAAAATATATTTTAGAATGTATGTATTGATTCTTTACTAATACTTTTTAAAATATTCAATACTTATGTGTGATGTCATTTCCTAACTACTCTGACTGGACTGAAGGTTCTCACCTGGACCTGTCCTCTACTCCACGACACAAAGTCCAGCTCTTCATCCTGCAGCACTTTTTTTTGCTGCTCACTGATTTGCGCGTCCTCCTCCCTTTTGGACATTGGACCTAACAAACATTGTGCTCCACAAACAGCGTGCTGTGTCTCGTCCCTCCTAAAGTGTCGCTCCCATCCCTGATCTTCTTGGTTCTTCTCTGAGGTGGAGACAGGATTGATGCAGTACCCTTGTCTGACCACTCGTTGACTGGCAGCGACACACAGGCTGCCTGGGGTCACAGCAGGGAGCTGCTGACGTGTCTGTGCTGTAGTCTGCTGAGGACACAGACCCGTCTGTGGCGATGTCCCACAGCAGCTCCTCTCTTCTCCGGCCAACCTTCTCAGCCACAGCCTGGTATTCTGGAGACCTTGTGTCCAGAGGCGTTTCCTCTGCTGTGTCCTGGTCCAGGTCAAAAATTAAAGGTGGATCGTGGAGCTGCTGTTCACCTGTTCCACCCCCACAGGACTCTGCTGCCCCTAGAAGGACACCACGGGGCAGTATTAAGGTTTTGAATCAGTCACAGTGAAGTCTCATCAGTAAAAAATGTAAATGTCTGTGTCAAATTCAAGGGTTTTCAGGTCAGATTTGGGTTAAAAGTAAAGTCAAGGTAAGAGGTTGGATTTAAGGATCTGGTCCAGTCCAGTCTAGTCCAGTCCAGTCCTGTTGTTGTTGGAATCCAACAAACATGTGTGACTACTGTGGTCAAAGTGTTTTTGAACTGTTAAACCCACTGACACATGTAGCTCAACTACCTGTGATGTAGTAAGCTTTGTGTTTCCCTGTTCGGACCGTTTGTAGGTCGCCGTATCTCCCTGCAGCGCCACTGTTGGGGTGGAAGAGGAACTGCAAAAAAAAAACAAAAGTTAATTGTAAAGATGCTAAAATCGATACAACAAAATACTGAATTACCTCACGGCCAGTCTGGTAACCATGCAGAAGAACATCTGTGGCATCCATGCTGTCATAGCGTCTGTCTGCAGGGGGCGTTACTCCAGCCAAAGACAGTAGGGTAGTAAAGATGTCCATACCACTGTGACAAAATGACAAAAAAACTTTTGAATTTTCTTCAGAATTAGGCATTTTCACACCTTTTTGGTGTTGACTTCAGAGTTTTGGTTTTATGTTGTTGGCTTTTTTACCCAACATACACTGTTCTGTACCAGTGTGGAAACAACCATTGCTCCCACCTGAGCAAAGCAGAGCTGGTAGTGTTGGCAGAGATCCTTCCTGGCCAATAAGCCACCGTGGGAACCCTGTGACCTCCTTCCCAGGTGGTCCTCTTGGCTGAACCTCCCCCTGATGAACACAGGCCAAAGGATCAACTTAGAACTAAGAGGATTTGAGGATCTGGTCTCTGCAGCACCAGGCAGGGCAACATTTGTCAACGTGGATCTACCTCTGCTGGTTTGCCACTTTCCAACAAATGGGCCAACACTTCCTGCATACTGACACTTCTGCTCCCAGGGCCCATTGTCCCCTAACAGACAGACGGAGCAGAGACTGATGAGCGCTTCATCAGGAGAACATCTGATATGAGGACACATGTCCCACAGGTCTCACCGGTGAACCAGATGAGAGTATTGTTCTGGTCTGTGTCATCAGAAGCCTTCTTCACCGCTCCGATCAAGCGGTCCATCTCTCTCAGACTGCTGCTGTAGACGGAGTGGTCAGCGGTGGTCAGGACAGAAGGATCAGGAGGAGGTGGAGGAGCCAGGGGAACGTGCATGTGAGCCAGGGCCAGGTACAGCAGATAGGGTTGTCCTCTCTGCCTGAAGACACAAATGATGACAATGCAAAATCAGTGTCGGGCAAGTTACTTTAAAAAAGTAAAAAAGTAACTTATTGCTGCTGTGAAAAAGTAACTAGTTACATTACTAGTTACTAAATAATAAAAGTAACAAATAACTAGTTATTTTACTTTAAATAATAATAATAAAAACACATTAAAACTGTTTAGTGTTGTGTTCTGTATCAACTATCATGATGAAATGTAGTGGAACAATAAAAACAAAATAGATGTTTAGACATTTTGACAGACATCTTTATCGTAACCTCAACTTGACACTTGCCATCAAACCAGGTACTGCATAAAAGGTAAACAACAACGTACCTGAGCTAAAACGTTTATAAAATGACTACATTCGTACAGCAACGTAAAGTTAACAATCCGATTTTGTCAATGTGCAAGTAAACCAACTGCACTCTTTTGGCAGTGCAACAACAATTAAACAACAACACTCTACAGGCAGTGTAGCTGTACTGCATTGCGTGTGTGTGTGAGACTGTTTATTTCCCTATAAGGCAAGAAGACCCGCCCAGGTCTCTTTCTGATTGGCTTAGCCTAAAACGTTAACCTATGTCAACCAATCATAGCTCCTTTTCAACACATGGGTTCAGTTAGTGTGGACAGCCGTCTTTCACTCATGACCACAGGCAGCAGACAGGCTCCGCCTCCACAGAGTCCTCTCTCTGTGGACGGGAGAAACAGTCCATTTGGACCACAGATAGTAACGAGTAACGAGACCCTTTACACCAGAGTAACAATAACAGCGTTACTGTGAATGGGAAAAGTAACACGTTATGTTATTAGAAAAGTAGTTCTGTTACGTAACAGTGTTGCATGTAACGCATTAGTCCCAACACTGTGCAAAATTGACACAAATCAAATGATACAAAAAGGGTCCAGTTTTCTCAATTATTAGGTCATTTTTATAAGGTAGTCCATCACTGATGTCCTCCCTAAAACACCTGTCCTTCCCTCCTCATCCAACAGATGTCCTCACTTCTATTTCTGTGGTTTTTCCTGTTCTTTCACCTGCACCAACCTGTTTCTCACTCACTCTCACATTCCTGTCTGTGCGTGCGATTACACTCGGTTTGAGGATCTAGACGTGTCTTCTGCTCGGTCTCTGCGGATGCTGCGTGGTCGCCCACCCATCTGACTGTAAGCCTCGTCTCCATCACCTTGCGCTTTTGTGTGTCTGTATTGTGTGTGTAACACTGTTGTACCTCGCCTTGTGTATCACCCTGGTGGCAGCAGAGGTGTACTGTTGGCTGAGGGTCCACAGGTTCAGCGGCTGCTCCACAATGCTGCTGTTCTCCATCAGGGGGAGCCCCACTTTGGGGTAACAGCCTTGGTCTGGTCTTTTCTTTACCCTGGAACATAAATACACAGAAACAACTGTGTTTTTTTTTTTACGTGTGTCTCTGAGAGGGAAACCTGAGCTGGAGGGAGGTTTTTCTGACTTTTTGTTGACACACAGGATATTGAATAAAATGTGTGTTTGAGCTGCCAGGTTCACCTGTCTGTCAGTGTCAGAGTTGACACTAAGGACTTTCCTAGATGTTGAATAATAAAAGACATTTGTAATGAAACTGCAGGAAGGGAAAGAAGAAGCCACACCTGACGGCCCGAGGTAAAGATAAGTCACAGGGTAAGCAGCGAGGCAGATTATATCCTGGATTGTCAGTGCAGCCCATATCATTACTGTAAGGAATTCCTAAGTAGTAGTCGAAACCTGTCCAGGAGACAGAGCATTAAACAGAGACTCAAATCTGTGTCCAGCGTACATACGACATGGAAGCCCACCTCTGCTAATCGGGCTGTAGCGTCCACTGTGACCCAGGTGCCATTTGCCGACCATGGCAGTGTAGTACCCGGACTTCTGCAGCAGCTCTGCCAACGTCACCTCAGACAAAGGCAGACCCGCTACAGAATCCACAGCAAAGTTATGGGTCACGCCATTTCTGAGGCCGTAGCGTCCGGTCAGGATGGCAGCGCGGGAAGGAGAGCAGGTGGAAGCCGGAGAGTGGAAATCGGTCAGTCTGGAGACACAGAAACAGGCTGGTCATTTAGCTTATTTCTTATTTGCTTTTTATGATTCACTATTTCAGGCCTGGTTGTATATTTATAGTTATATTTCAGCCAGTTTTAACCATATGTTAAACCTTGATATGATACTGTATTAATATATAATGTTTACTAAACTTAATGTACTTGTACAGTATGTAGATGGGTGGTGAAGTGAGTTATCACTATGGTAGCAACTGCGCTTCCTTCTGCTCAGACTGAACCAAACAGGTTAGACCACAAGTGTCAAACCCAGGGCTGGGGGCCAAATGTGCCCGTAGTGTAAATATATTGGGCCCACAAAATCATATCAAATATATACTACAGTCAGCCCACCAGTATATAGGCTTTATATACTAGTAGAATTTGTAGTAATGGTGATGCATGGTCTTTGTTATAGCAAAGAAATGTTGTATTTTTTGTTGTAGTTCTGTAAAAAACATATTAAAAGGATCTGGAAAGGCTACAGATAAAAGCAAATACTACTGTTGCGTGTATTCAGCATTCAATATTCCTGAAAATCAACATTTGTTCAGGGACGACACTTGAAGACAGGCAAGCCAGGCAGTTGCTCGAGGCTCTGGCCACTAGGAGGAGCAATAAATATTTAGTTTGGCATGCGACGTCATGCCAGTTTGGGTTGGGAAAAAGAAGAAGATGAAGCTGGTTACCTGAGCCCTTGTTCAGCCATCATGTTGAGATAAGGCGTGTTGCCTGCCTTCTTTTCTGGCTGGTTCACATCCAGGTCGCCCCAACCGATATCATCTGCCAGTATGATGATGAAATTGGGCCGTTTGTCCTCTCCATGCTGGGAGGACATGTGGAGCAGCTGCAGCGTTGCAACCAGAAGATGAACGCAGAATGACTTGGCCATTGGTTTCATAATCTGCCAATAGAGTTAGAGGCATTGACAAGAGAGATGTTTTAGCCAAAGTTTTTTTTTGTTGCTCTGGACATTTTGTCCCCTGAATTACTCAAACCTTTTTTTATGTATTGGCTAAACTTTACGCAACGGCTGAAGTATACTTAATAAAACAATATAGTATCAAAAGTTTTGTATACAAACAATGGCATATGTCCGTATAGGTCAGTGCTTCTCAATTATTTTCTGTTACGCCCCCCCCCAGCAACAAGAAAACAATTCACGCCCCACCACCACCACCCACTCTCCGCTGCAACTATAAATAACAGCATTTGTCTAGAAAAAAGTTCTAGCTACACCTCTGCATAACATCATATCCTTGCTAACATGAAGAAAACAGATAAGAGAAAGGGATATAGTTCAACTTACAAAGATGTGCAATTACACTTTATTTTAGAACGGCAGAAAAAAACATGTTCCCCAGGGTCACACGCACCGCCCTCAGCATCGCACCGCGTCCCCCCAGGGGGACCTGCCCCATTATTTGAGAAGCACTGGTAAAGGTCAATATTGGCATTGAAAAATCAAGTACTGTATTTCGACAATATCGTCAAAAGTTCATATCGTACGTCCCTAATTCACACAATATGGAACACAATCCCTGTCACTTGAACTAACCTGCCATGAAAAAAACATCTTGAAAAACAACCATGTCCTTAAAGGAAAGTCAAAAATCTTGTTTACAACGGTGAAAAAGGAAAATATTTACCTCACGGACACTTTAA
The DNA here is from genome assembly GCA_016785265.1 of Paraplagusia blochii. Classification (NCBI taxonomy): domain Eukaryota; kingdom Metazoa; phylum Chordata; class Actinopteri; order Pleuronectiformes; family Cynoglossidae; genus Paraplagusia; species Paraplagusia blochii. The sequence continues at coordinate 40,343 of JAFBJS010001201.1, forward strand.
CCCACATAATATTGACAGCAGCCCATAGTGTTTTCCATATACCTATATACTTAGTGCCAGCAGCCCATTTATTTACTCTCAAACAAGCCTGTGTTGAAATAAAGAACAGTCTGTGTTGAGAACACTTGACCACAGAGGAGGTCTGTACTGACTGCCGCAGACCACCGTGTCCACCTGTTACCTTAAACCTGAGGTAACGGTACTTGGACCCAGGACACTTTATTTCCCTGTGGTCTCAATCAGTACTCCAGAACATTTTGTACTCAACAGTGTAGTCAACCGTACTACGTGTCGTAAACTGTAATAATAGTAGCCATCCTATTACAATCCCTAATCTTCCCATTCAATCTAAATCAATAATACAATACCTGTATAGAAATTATTATTAAATGATTACAACAAAATAAAAGACAGAGTTGGTGGACGTTTGAACCGCCTATTGGGGAAATGCTGGCTTTGCAGTGAAAAGGTAGAAGGATAATGATAACATAAATTAAAAATATTGTTTGGACAAGTTGGGCGGGCCGGATTAAAACGTCAAACAGGCCGCATCCGACCCGTCAATGTCCCCCAACGTGTTAACATGTAATTTTACTTATTCTTCTTCTATGAGTACACATGAATATTCCATGCTACCCTTTGTAATTTACAAATATTTGTCACGATTGTTAATGTCAAAACTTTAACACAACTTTTAATCTGTATCCCTGACAGTTCTTTTGCTCCTACTGGAGTTTGAGGGCGAATGGGCTGAGACGCAGGATCTGGTTTCAACTGGTTTAACTCCCTGTGCGCGCGCCTGTGCGCGTGTGTTTACACTGGAGTTCATATACTGCTCCAGCAACACGTGGATCCGCAGACATGTTCTGACGTAGCGAGGCAGCGGCAGGAGCCAGGCAGTGCATCTGTGACGACAACGATTTTACCGTCGTACCGTCACTACACACAGGTAAATAAATACTTTTACTTAAATTCTGAGTTCTAACAATCTTATAATGGTATGAGATTTATTGCGTAGTTTTTTTAACAACTAAATTGACATAATTACCGTGGCAAGGAGGGGGTCGTAGTATCGGTTGGGCGCACGGAGTGAACTAGTTTTTGTGTTTGAAAAGACTCGTATTGTGAAAGTTCGAGAACTCACACGCATCCGGTTATAGGCTGAGAGTCGGTTGCGTCAGCTTAGAACGGAACGGAAGTTCATAAAGTTGTCCGAGTTACCAACTTCAACATCACATTATTGCGTTGTGGAAAGCGGGAGTGATTACAAAAAATATATAAAATTAATATTAACAATTCAAACTATATTCAGCCGAGTACATTGAAGAATATTTTAACAAAATATACCGTGTGTTATTAAAAGACCACCCTGTACACCACATCTCTACAAAGAATAGTGTGAGTTTAAATAATATTGAAAATTAAACTTAATCGATAAAATTAATATGACCTATGTCTTTTGCGCTGCCCTATGGTAAATTTAAAACTTTATTATTAAAAAAGCCCTCATGACTAAGACTATTAAAAACTCCCAACTGCTGCATCACACCCCTCCTGGAATTAAAAAGATGTATGTCTAAAAAAAGAAACTACTACTAACCATCTGTAAACTGTATAGACAGGGCTGCTGTTGAACATGTTAATATATAATAAGATAATAAAGTAGTTTATTAGGTTAAAATAACCTACTGCATTCGACCTTATGAAATGTTTCTTTTTTAGCTTAGATAGACCTTTATTAATCCAATACCAATGGTGCAGTACAAAATAGTCAGGAGTGATCTGTGATAGAAGAGTCAGCTAAGGTGGAGGGAACGGTTTACAGGACAGTGGTGAGACCAGTTATGATGGATGGATTAGAGACAGTAGGAATAGGTAGAAGACAGGAGACAGAGCTGGAGGTGGAGGAGTTAAAGATGCTGAGATTCTCTTTAGGAGAGACAAGGATGGNNNNGAGGGACAACACAGACAGGAAGGTTTGGAGAAAAAGCTAGAGAAGACAGATTGAGATGGTTTGGACATGTTCAGAGGAGGGACAGCGGATACATTGGTAGAAGAATTGTCCTAAAGATGGAGCTACCAGGTAGGAGACAAAGAGGAGATTAATGGATGCAGTGAGGGAGGACAAGGAGGTAGTTGGAGTTAGAGTTAACAGAGGACAGGGGGAGATGGACATTGACTTGCTGTGGCAACCCCTGAAAAAGGGGGACAAGACAAAAGAAAAAGAAGAAGATAGAACTTAATTAATCCTTCAAGACATTGAGGAAAATTTTTGCGTCTAACGTGGGGCTTAAACTCTCGACACTTAGATTAAGAGTCATATTTGGCCCGCAAACCTTGAGTTTGACACACATGCTGTGGATCACACTGTGACAGTGTCATAATCAAAAACCTTGTCCTTGTTGCCGCTCTGTACTCACGTTGTGCAGATGTTTGTCTCAGGGCGTTGAACCTTCATGCTCTATGACACACCTGTGAAAAACAAAACACTGACATTAATGTGGTTAAGAGTTAATGCTGTGGTTCAAACAGCTGGGGGGAAAAAATCCATCTGTTCTTGTGAAATCCTTCTCAGGGTGAATGTGTGTTTATTTGTGAGTGGAGAGTGTGTTACATAAGAGTCCAGTCACAACAACACCAGGGTCAGTGATATGGTCAACAAAACCAAACATCACAAACACACACTTCATGGTCACCTCCAGAGTTTAGGTCAAATACTTTAGTATCCTTTTATTTAATTGTTGTTACTGTTTTTGTTCAAACGTTGTGTATTTTCTCCCTGATATTCCAGTTTTAGTTTGTGTTTGTCTTTATTCTCAACAGTCATGACACTGTGTGGAGCCAAGAGGCCGCGCTTCCTGGGGCCCAACGTGTACCCAGAGGCCCCCGACGGAGGCTGGGGCTGGGTGGTGGCCGGTGCCTTCTTCCTGGTGGAAGTTTTTACTTATGGCACCATCAAGAGCTTCGGCATCTTCCTCCAGGACCTGAGGCTGGACTTTGGTGAGACCAACAGCCGGGTCTCCTGGATTGTTTCCATCTGTGTCTTCGTCATGACCTTCAACGGTGAGCACGGCTGATAGAGCGCTGAGACGTGACAAACTGAGATAAACCAAAAATATTAGACTGATTGTTGTGTCTTTCTCTGTGCTGTGGCTTCAGCGCCTCTGTCGTCCATCATGACCAACAGATTTGGGTTTCAGCTGGTCGTCATGTTGGGGGGATTTTTGATATCCTCAGGAACCATCGCCACCAGCTTCACCACCTCAATCAACCAGATGTACCTCACCTACGGACTAGTGGCAGGTAGTGCAGCTGGTTGTCTTTAGGATTGAAGGTGGAGGAGAATCCTAGTTTGAGGACAAATGTTTTCCTGTTTCAAACCCTTTTCACTGACCTTAACTTCCAGGTCTTGGATACTGCTTGACTTTCCTGCCCACTGTCACCATCCTCTCCCAGTACTTCAATCGCCGTCGGTCCTTGGTCACAGCTGTGGCTTCTACAGGAGAATCTCTGTCCATGTTTGCTCTGGCACCAGGTGGGAGATTGACCATCTGTGCGTTGAGGAGTTTGGAAAAACAATACGTGTTTACGTCAGTGTTTTGACTCGTATGTTTTTCAGCCTTCTCTGCACTGAGGGATCAGATCGGCTGGCGAAAAACCATCGCGGTAATCGGAGCGTTGCAGAGCAGCATCATCATCTGTGGAGCTCTGCTCAGACCCATCGTCATCAGACCCAGGGTTTCCCAAAAGATGGAGATGGAAAGTTTGTCACCGAAGGAACACGAAGCTCTCAGTGCTCAAGAGAATGAAGGTGTCCCAGTAGCAGAGGAGTCAATAGGCAACGCAGGCTCTCAGGCACAAGGCACTTCTTACAGTCTGGACAATGAGCTGACCCAAGACTCCGTCAGCACCAAGGACTCGGGAGTCCAGTCTCTGAAAGACATAGAAAGTGGCAGCACAGAGGACAAGGCTCTGCTGCAGAAACCTGAGGACGGCAGTGATGTTAAGTCGTCACAAACTGAAAATACGGACAAAAAAACTACAAAAGATGAGTTGGGGGTAGAAGAAACATCTCAGAAGGTCAGAAAACTCCTGGACTTCTCCATCCTCAGGGAGTGTAGCTTCATCTTCTACTGCATGTTCGGACTGTTTGCCACGTTGGGCTTCTTCGCACCTCAGCTCTATGTGGTAGAACTGAGCGTGAGTCGTGGCGTGGAGAGGGGCCGCGCCGCCTACATGCTGTCCACCATGGCCGTGGCCGAAATCCTCGGACGCTTTTCCATCGGCTGGATTCTCACCAGGAATCAACTCAGAAAACACAAGCTGTTGGTGATTCTGGTGTGCGTCATCATCATGACGGCAGATCTGGTCGGGTTCACTCTGGTCAGGGAATTCTACGGTCTGGCTGTTTGCTGCGCTGTGTACGGATTCTTTATGGGAACGCTGGCGTGCACGCACATCCCTCTGCTGGCCGAGGACGACGTGGTCGGTATTGACCGGATGTCGTCGGCGGCCGGCGTCTATGTGTTCATACAAAGCTTTGCTGGATTGGCCGGACCACCGCTGGGAGGTAAATGTCTACAACTAGAAATGAACTTCTTTTCTGCACAGGTTGTTTTTTCCATGATGACCTTAGTCTCAGTTTGTAGAACAGAGCAGCACGGGCGAAGGTTGATATTGGATTTTTTTTTGTCTCCATCAAAACAAATAACAATCAGATGTCTGAACTGACCTGGAATATGTCAAGCTGCAAATGCAGTGTGTGAGCTGTGTACCTGCAGGAAGAATCAATGCCATTATTGATCTTCAACTTGCCTCCTTTTCAGGGGTTTCCATATTGAATCATCATTTCCCAACCAGCCACTGGGTGGCACTAGATTTTTTGTGTGCCGGTCCCAACCCTGATAAATGGTGAGGGTTGTGTCAGGAAGTGCATGCAGCGTAAAACTTATTTATACATAGATGTGAGACAACAAAATGATTTCCATGTTGGATCGATCGGGGCCAGGGTTTAGATAGAAATTGTTGACTCACTGTGGCAATTTCTGGAAAAAGGGACAAGCCGAAATGGAGAAGACTTTCCATCTCCCCTGTTCTCTCCATTTTCTACCCGAACTCCAACTACCTCCATCTCCTCCCTCCCTGCATTCATCAATCTCCTCATTGTCTCCTACCTGGTTGCTCCATCTCTAGGATCATTCTTCTACCAATGTATCCACTGTCCCTCCTCTGAACATGTCCAAACCATCTCAATCTGTCTCATCTAGCTTTTTCTCCAAACCTTCCTGTCTATGTTGTCCCTCTAATCACCTCATTCCTGATCTTGTCCATCCTTGTCTCTACTAAAGAGAATCTCAGCCTCTTTAACTCTTTCACCTCCAGCGCTGTCTCCTGTCTTAGTGTCTCTAATCCATTGTGCTAATATTGATCTAATTGAGTTTATACCTACAGCAGATGTAAACCTGTCCTTCTGCTCACTGGGTTCATACCTTCTCCGTTATTGTCCCCTCTCTCTGCAGGTGTGCTGGTAGACATGACCCATAACTACGGCTCGGCATTTTACTCTTGTGCTGGGGGCATGGCCGTCAGCGCCCTCTTCCTTGGTTTGGTCAGACCGGCAAAGAAGGGTTTGCTCTGCAGGAGGAAGTTGAGCTCTGGACCCATTCAAGAGACAACCACTGCTGAAAGAGGTGTGGAGTCAGAGGAAGAGCATAGAACAGTCAAAACAGAGAGACCTCAGGATCCAGGCTCTGGAGCAGAGGCCATCGTCGACCAGACAGTGGCCTCAGCAGATGAAGATAAAGTCATCTGTTTTGCCTAATTTCCTGAAGGGAACTCCCAGGTTTCTGTCTATAAAAAAAAAACGACTTCCTAAAAAAGGTCAAATGAGTTATAAAATGAAAAGAAAAATCACATTTTACAGATTTACACTACTGCAACAAAGACCTCATCTAGTCACCATCATGATTTCATATGAGCAGGACTATGCAAAAACTATAGGTACGTTTTGTTCGTGTTGTTCAGAATCAGCATCACATTTGTTGCAAAGTACGAATGACGGCCTAAAACATTTGCACGCCTGCTGTTAAAGCTACGGTGACACTTTGATCTATTTTCTTTTCCTCTGGGACGTGTTAACAACTGGAACTGCCTTAGTCTCATACTGAGCCAAGTACAACTGTTTACACAACTGATCATGATTATTGATGATTAACTTTACTGCAGGGAAATTTAATCAAACACAGAATATGCTGCAAGACCCGTTTACTGAATGGACTGAGCTCTGGTCGGATTAAGAAATGAAATTTTTTTTTTTTTCATCATGGATAACTGTTATTGAATGTGTATTTTTTAAGCCTTTTGTGAGAGGTATGAAGAATGAGCACTACAGGAGAGTTTCTGGTTTTTGGAATAACTGTTTCAAATGCTACTGTACATTTTTAGCAGTAAATAAAAAAAGAGACATTTGACGAAACTGTGGATAACTGAAGTGCAACATAATGTGTTTTATTAGGTGTTTTATCTGGCTTTCATAAAGTAGTCAAAGCTTCAACTTGATTATATGGTTACTGTGCTGCCACCTTTTGGCAAAAGTATATATTGTACTTCCGCCATGCTATAAAAAAAATCTAGAGTCAGATTATTTATGATTTTAGTGTCTGTGTAGTTTGTCAATTCCTCCTCAATGTAAATATGTCTTTTTCTGAGTCAATCATGGTAGTTATGGACACTTCTGGAAGGACGTCCCTCCAAGATATGGTTTCAATTGTTACAAAGTTTATATTGATCAGTGGATTAGAGATTTTTTTTTTAACTTTCATTATTTTTCCAGGATTTCCAAGCACCTTTGTAGCCAGACTTTACAGTCCTGGAAGGTCTCTGTAGGTTTGTGACAGTGCAGTGAACCCTGGGAGGAGGCGTTGGAGGCTCCATCTGGGCTAGATGTTGATCCATGATCATCTTCTATCCAGTGCAGCAAGGCCTAAAGACATGAAGACAAGGACAGATCTTAGTATTTACATGTATTTTTCCCTGATAATGAAAATATATATGTAGGCACCAACTGTTATTTACAGTCAGGCAGGACGTTCATTATTCTTATGAGCCTACCTTGTATCTCTCTGCTATATTGAAGCCAATAGAAACCTGCAGCTTGCGGAGGCAGATGGGACAGAAATCCAGAGGTCTTTGATCGGACTCCTCTAAATGATTGGAACCCTGCATCACGCAGCTCAACCACTGACAATGCCTGATTCCAAACATGTGACCGATCTCATGTGTCATCGTCTGTGTGAAAAGGAAAAAACATTTCAAGTTCCTACTGTTAAAAACAGGTGAAATTACAAAATTTTGTGTGGACAAAAAACCTTGCAGGATCTCAGCAGCAGAGAGCTGCAGATGGGTGGAGTGTAGTATCCATCAAACACGGAATAATCTCCCTTTTTAGGCTGAAAACTCTGACTCAATCGACCCTTGTAATTTCTGCTGTAGAAGTGGTCGTCGTACCTGGCAAAACTGAAAACACCCATACCTGGGATGAGAGTAACACAACAACAAACAAAATAACACCAAAATAAGAAGTCTTTACAAATCTATTGTCTGAAAATCAGATTTTAAAAGTTTTTTTTATTTAACAGGAGACTAAGGGCTTGGCGTAACAGTTAAGGAAGCAGACTTTGGTCTGAAAGGCTTCAGGTTCTTATTGCCACTGAGTTGCTCTGAACATATCACCATCCCGAGCAACACAACTTCCAGTGGTCTCACCACAGTATGGAGCAGGTTGATTTGGGTGGCAGTTGTGGAGACTGTTGCCCCTTAGACCCCCTAATAAGTAAGAGGAATAAGAAAAATCCTCTCGATCCTCTTACGGAAAGAATGACAAATTTGGACCACATTTTATTTTTCTACTCGGTTCTTTGGCGCTGCCTAGTGGAAGTACAGTCATTTCTTATGATTTCTTTTTACCCATACTGAGGGAAGCCTGTCCAAAGACAAAATTCCAAGATTCCTTGGGATACAGGTCAATCATTGTGATCCCAACGATACAGAATGCATCTTTTGGTTTTCTCTGGGCCAGGAATTGCAACAGATCACCTGGAATTCAAGACATAAAAATATTTGTCTATGTTACACTGGAGGTCAGACACTGGAAGATGCTCTGAAAATAATAAAAATGATATTAATAATAATAATTGTAGTTAGCTATTAGTTGAAAGGTTTCCTTTAAATCAAATAAATCAAGAAAGAATGGTTTAAGAATGGTGAACAAAAACATACTGAAAGACACAATATTAAAGCTAAATAAAAATTGATGTAATTTAGTTTCTAATACAGTACAGTATACATGTGTACAAGAGGCAATTAACCCTTCTTTCTCAGCTGCTGTTAGAGGTGATAGTATTCACAAATGCTAAAATGTGATAACTGAAAATGATCCAGAAGAGAATTCTTTGTTCTTTGTTCTGTGTCAAATCAAATTACCAGTGAGTATCTGCAGGTTATGTGAGTTGCTGTTGACCCTGAAGGAACACTGTGTTTCAGCCACAGTCACTGGAGGCATCAGTTTGACAGAAAGTCCACAGAAGAAGGCCTGACAGTAGAGTCTGAGCCACTGCACATACTGCTCTGTCTGAGGACCAGCCTCTCCAAAGGAACCTGCAGCAGATACAAGAGGAAAACAGACTTTGTCACCAATGATGTCAGAGAAGAACAGCGATGCACCAGAGACACACACTCACCTATGGTTTGGATATAAATAGTGTTGTGTGCAGCATCAGGACTCTTCCTGTGAGGGTCTCTGTAGAAGGTCTTAAAGTCTTGAGGTTCCTCAGGATGAGCAGGGATCCAGTCGGAGTCGGAGTGAACCGTGATGAAGTGGAACAGAGAACCTGGTTGACCTGCCTTCAATCCTTCCTCCAGAAGTTGCCTCTCCTGATCTGTGTATTTCCTGTAGAGTTGTATCAAGTCCTTGTTGTTGGAGAGCAGAGCGGACTGTAGGGTCTTTACAGGCAACTGGATCACCTTCATCTGCAGAAGACAATACCATACAGGCAGGCAGGGAGGTCAGTAGGAAGGCAGGTAGGTAGGTGGATGGATGGATGGATAGAAAGACAGAAAGATAGACAGGTAGATATGTAGATGCAAAGATAAACAGACAGACAGACAGACAGACAGATTGATAGAAAGATAGATAGATAGATAGCAGGTTGATATATGGACGGACGGACAGACAGACAGACACACAGATTGATAGACAGACAGATCGATAGATAGACAGATAACAGCTAGATAGATAGATGCAAAGATAGACAGACAAGACAGACACACAGATTGATAGACAGATTGATAGACAGATTGATAGATATACAGTAAGACAGACAGACAGGTTAATAAATAGACATATAGAAGGTAAGATAAACGTACAGACAGACAGACAGACAGACAGACAGACAGATAGATAGGACTTTATTCATCCCTCAAGAGAACCCTTGGGAAATGATGGGTCTAAATTATATGCTAGGGCTCCAACTTTATTTGTTAACAGAGCCAAATCATAGCAACTGTTATACCAATGCACTTTACAAACAATAAGGTAAATTATACAAGATGCAATAAACAAACAGGAAAATACCCCCTGCCCTTATAGACCCTCTATATACACATACACAACACATATGAAAAGAAAACAAAAGATGAAAGTCAGATAGGTTAACTCATTGTCACTTAATAGAGTTTATTTACAATATAGAGTTTAATACGCCACATAAGTAATATATTGGGACTAAAAACCAAGCGGCAGCGTCATTATCTTCCTAACGCCATCTTATAATAATAATTAAAATCCTTAAATGAAGTGTAAATGTAACAAAAACAAGAACATTCCAGAAAAACACTCACCTTTCCGGCTGCTCATTGAACTTCCGCCTGCGTCACGTAAACACAAGGGCGGAGTTTACGTCACTTGATACGTCACGTGATACGTCACAACGGTTTTGCACTTTGCTGTTGGAGTACAGTACCGGCTAAATTACCGTCGCTAACTCAACCTAACTTCTCCGATCGTCATTTGCAAAACTTTAACGAGGCAACACCGCATCAGTTTGTACTTTCTCGGAGCCATCCGTCCTACTGATGACAACAAGAGACGACACTTAAAACCTTGTGAACGGAACACTGAAGCGGAAGAAGTTGCCGTTTTCTGGTTAGCCCGGCTAGGCCAAGCGGACTGCTAACTAGCAAAACTTCCCCGAGATTTCAGTCAGTAAACGAGAACACCCGATACTGAGCCGTTCTCTCGGCTCAGCTCAGCTGTCAGAGATCCACGGAAACCCTGTGTGTGGCTCTATTTCGTCACCGAGGCGTTGGCTGGAGGAGAAGGAGCTGAAGCCGGAGAAACACGAGAGCTACACCGGACCCGAGTCTCTGTCTTCAGCGGAGGTTTTTAATATTTTTGCCGGCTGGAGCTAACTGACATCAAAGAAAGCTGATGAGATGAAATGAGATGAAAGCAAGTGAATTGACTTTATTTAAAGAGATGATCTTGCACCTATAACACACCAAACGCTGGGGAATTATTCTAGTCCTTATCTGCCAAAAAGATGCTGACTGACAACAGGTATTCAGTCTTCTATACTCATTTTTGACAGTCGTTTTATGACACACTTTATTGTAAATCACCTTGGTACCAGTACATTCCATCTTGACCCTATGTCCCTAGTCGATGTATCGATATATCCATTTGTTTTGTGTTTAAAGTCCATGTCGACTGCAGTGAAGTTATGTTAATCGATGTACTAGGAGTGCCACATGTCCGCTCATGTAACTGTGAGTGTGTGTGTGTGTGTGTGTTGCTATTTTTGGCTCCTCTTGGTTTTGATGATATACTGCACACGTACTCGTGTTGTACTCCCCCTTCCCGTCGCACCATTTCACTCCTATGCCCATGGTTCTGTCCTTCCTGCCTAACAAACTCGCTGCATTTTGTCGTCTGTGTAAAGGAAGCGTCGCCGTAGCTGTGACAGCGAGGAGGACCAGCAGCAGCAGCTCAGTCCCCAGGCCAAAAGGTCCGGAGCCAGTCCCAGCCTCATCGTGTCAGACCTGGACTCAGAGGTGAGAAAGGTTTTTATACCCAATGTCATCAACTCTGTCCAACATGTGCACCATGTGGACTGCTGTCCATTTCCTCAATGTCACATTGTCTTAATTGCCTTATTATTCACACACACAAATGTATACGTATGTATGTATATATATATGTATGTTTATATGTATATGTGTGTGTGTGTGTATATATATTTGTATATATAAACATATATGTGCATACATGCATATGTGTATATATATATATGAATGTGTATAAATGTCTATATATACATATATAGGTATATATGTGTGCATATACACATATAGGTATATATTTGAGTGTGTGTATATATAAACATATATGTGCATATATATATATATATATATATTTATGTATATGTGTATATATGTATATATGTGTACATATATGTACTTATTTTCATTTACATATATATGTGTGCATGTATATATGTGTGTGTGTATATATATGTATACATACATATATATGTATACATACAAACATATTTACAAGGACTTGAAAATCATATTTGTTATAACCTAAACAATTTCACTTTTGGTTCACATTCCCTTAATCTATAGTTAATGTATTTGTCCAGGTATAGGACAGACGTACAGTTCTTATTGCCCTAATTTTATTTTGAAAAGCTCAGTTGTATTTAATTTGTAGCAGCAACAGCCTTGGACAGACGTCCCCTGCTCTGTTCACACTCTAACCAGTGCATCTGGAAACCCATGATGTCACTTGAGTTTGTTAATATAATGCAGAGTCCACTGACATTTGTAGATACTGGAGCATCCTGACATCCTGCATATAAATGTGACTGCAGTCTGTGTGCACTGCACCAGTGTCAGTGGTTTAGAAAAAAAAAAAACTACCCAGAATGTTTTATTTAAAGCTTATTCACCTCCACAGTCCCACTGTCTTACTGTCTGTTTTACACTACACTCAGTCTTCCAGCAGTGACAGCTGTAATGGCATCAGCAGCCCAGAGTCCAGCACACTGGTCACCCCCAGACCCTGCATCCACAGCCTGAACAACCACCGCATCGTCCACCACAACTCCCCAAGTCCGAACCCCGAAGTCTCTGCCAGCGCCGTGCAGCACCGTCTCCACGGCAACGACAGCAGCAGCAGCACCACCTCCTACGACTACATTAACAGAGTCCTGAGGGAGGCGCACTTCAGCAGTTTGCAGTCCAGAGAACGACGGGGATCTACATGACTCTGAAGACGCCGCGAAGACCAACAGACACAGAAGCTGCTCCTCAAAGTGACTCCCCAGGGTCACGTGTGTGGACAATGTGTGTGTGCGAGTGAGATAGTGAGTGTGAACACGTGGGGTTTACAGATTTTTAGGCAAAAAAAAGAACAAAAAAAAAAAAGAGAAAAGCCTCGTCTCCACTTTGACGTGTAACCATTCGTGACCATAACAAGCACATCCACGTCTCCACGGCCCGGCCACTGTGCAGTATTGATGTGTACATGTGATTGCGTGTGCGTGTGTGTGTGTACATGCGTGCATGTGTGTTTGTGCACGCACCCTGTGCACTTTACAGAGAGGTATTTGTTCTCTTTTACATGCGTGCATTTATGTGTGGACATTTCCATTGGTGCTAATCACAGGAAGAACAAGTGCTGGTGATACAAAGTGCTTGGAAAAAAAAACTAATAAATAAAGTGAAGCACTTTAAATTAAATCCCTGCTTCTGTGTATTCTCAGCCGAAGAACTCTGGATGTGTACAAGTACAACAAATCATTGTTTGTACAAGAGAAACTTTGTTTAGTCTTTTTTTTTTTTTCAATCAGCTGAAATGAGCCAAACGTTATTTACTTTTTATTGAGGTTTACAATTTTTTTTAAATACTATGTTATTGTTGTTTCATTTCAAACACATTTTTTAATTCCATGCGTGCAGTCTTTTCGTCACGAGGCAAAACTTTGAAAGAATTCTGAACACTGTAAACATTAACACTATATTTTTAGCTTAGTAGCAAAATTAAGGAAGACAACTCATTTTTATTATTATTTAAAAAAAAAAGTGATAACTGCTGTAGTGCAAAATCCAACACAGGGATTTCCTCTCAGGGGGTTATAGTGTGTTAGAGTTGTTGGTTAAATCACTGTTCCTACCTTGTTTGCGTCATGGACCGTTTAACTGTCTCGTACTTTTTTCACGGACCGGTCATTAAGTTGTGGCAGATAAATACCCCTTATTAAAAATAAAATTCCCGTGTTCTGAAATATTTTCCTACCTATAAAATCTTCCTACCCGAATTAACTGTGCATGGACACATCAAGGATTTCTCTAGTGTGTACAGCCTATAGTTTTCTGCTACCAGACCGGTATTTTGAGTTTATTGTTGTTGTCTTCACTGAGAAAATATTTCCTAATCAAATATAGTTGCATTATTGATGATGGAATCCTAGCCATTCTATTGGTCAGTTCTTTTGTTGATATGGGTATGGATCAAGTGGAAGTAATAGACAGATGGGGACAAAAGGAAACATTGTTTCTCTGTGGCCCGGCACCAATTCACCCACGGACCGGTATCGGTCCCCGGCCCAGGGGTTGAGGACCACTGGGTTGAACCATATCCTGAGGTAAAACAAAACCAGCTCCTCCCCTTTATTTCAAGTCACCTGCACATTTGATTTCAGCTTTAGATTCTGAGGAGATCTACTGTTCAGAGGACCGTACCAAGCAGAAATGAAGAAAAGGGTTTTGGACAATCGGTTGGACCAAAGGTATGTGTCCCATAACTGAATGTCAGAAATGTTGCAGACATGAAATCGAACCTTGTCCATTAGGAGTTGGACCATGTAGAGTCTGGTCAGGACTGTAGTGTACATGGTCCAAATAAGGCCAGGTCAACACTCTAATGAAGACAACTAGAACTGAAAAGACAGTTCTGACGTCGTACCGACAACTCTCAAAATCCTAAAGCCTGTTTCTATGGACTCTACAGTAAAACCTCACTGATCTCAGATCAGAGTGATGATAAATTAGTTGTTTTTAAAGGATACTTGATCAATGCTTTGTTTGTCAACATGTGAGGAAGGAGAAGGCAGAGACCGGCTGGATGTTTTCTGAACCAGAATCTGGGTTTTCACAAGGACTAGATGTGGTAGAATGTTCTGGACCATCACTGACCAGCACAGTACTATCCTGTTCCAGATCATGGTCTCCCACCGTCTCTGTACCTGTGAGTTTCTGAGTCCCTCCTCTGTCTGGTCTTCCCTTGGTCTCCACCAGCTCCATTCCACTGAACAGAGATGCTCTGGAACAGTGGGTTCTGTTGAGTTCTGCGTCTTCAGCAGCCTTTACGTCAGCAGTCCTGGCTGCAGAGAGTTTGACCTCGTCACTGACGTTCACCAGATCTCCTGCTGGATCTTTCTGGATCAGAACAGAACTGGGATATTTATGATTTGGCATTTTGGAGCCATCCACAGGAGAGACATCTTGGCAATGGTTAAAGTGGGTCACATGGGTGAAGTGAATTGGTACTGAAGAGTCTGAGGGCGATGGAGGACTCTGATTGGTTGATGACTGCTCCGTACTGTTGGTCGTTTCCTGTCTTGGTGAGTTGGGAGATCTGTTCAGAAGGGCTTCAAACTGCAGCAAAATCTGTCAGAAATGAAAAGAAATTCCATTTTACTACAACTATGCAGTAGTACACAAAAGTACCAGGTGATTTAAGTTTCCAAGCGTTGCACCAACAACCCAATCCTTCTTTACCTTGGTAGCTTTGTTTGCCACTGGTCCTGGCGGGCCCTCTCTCAGGTGAACAAGTCTTTTCTGTACGGCTGTAAACATTTGCTCCAGTGAGAGTAGGTCAGACGTCATGAGGCACGAGATGGCACACAGCGCCCTCTGTAGGATATCAGGAAATAAAAACAAGGCCATTACAATGTCACTTAAGTCATTTAAAAAACAAAGAATGCTCCATTGTTATAAGATGAACCGTTATTTGTACCATCTTCACTGAGTTTGATGGATCCTGCAGCTTGTTGGACAGAAGCTCCACAACCACCTCACAGTTCAGAGTGGAACATCTGACCAGTCAGAGAAGGAAAATAACATTTAAAATGCAGATCTCATCACTTAGACCAGTGTTCCCCAACCTTTTTTGCGCCTCCGTGCGGTTAAATGTCTCATACTATTGTTAAGTTGTAGCAGATAAATATCCCTTAATAAAATTTAATTTCCAGTGTTCTGAAATATTTTCCTACCTATAAAATCTTCCTACCCGAATTTCTCAAGTGCACACAGCCTATAATTTTCTCCTACCAGACCGGTATAAAAAGTTAGAATCTTGTATCAATGTCTCTGTGTCATTTTGAGTTTATTGTCATTGTCTTCACTGAGAAAATTTTTCCTAATCAAATATAGTTGCATTATTGATGATGGAATCCTAGCCATTCTATTGGTCAGTTCTTTTGTTGATATGGGTATGGATCAAGTGGAAGTAATAGACAGATGGGACGAAAAGGAAACATTATTTCTCTGCGGCCCGGAACCAATTCAACCACGGACCGGTATCGGTCCCCAGCCCAGTGGTTGGGGACCACTGACGACAATGAAGTTAGGATGTTGGTCACTAACTCTTTGATTAAGTGCTGGTTCTCTTCTCTGGATAGGAAAGCTCTAGAGCCTTCTGTCAGTCTGCTGATGAGCGCCATCTCCTGGACACAGTCTCCTAACTGCAAGGCTTCCACCCTGCAGGCAGATCAGACACAGAGAACAGGTGTAACGGGTCAAACTGACTTCACCCTGGATGTCTTTTACATCACTTCAGTGAGACAGAACAGCTTCCTCTAACCTCTCTGACAGGTCACCGCTGCTCTCTCTGCTGCCCCCGGAGGCACTCCTGACATCGGCTGACTTGCCACCCAAAGAGGCTCTGCTGTCGGCCGTCATGTCCTGAGAGGAGTTATGAGAGGAGTTGTTGTAGCTGTCCGTCTCCTCCCAGCCTCCTCCCACCTGTCCTGGACAACGTTTGGTGCCTGCTGTGGAGAAGAGGAAAAAAATATTTCTACAGGACATCACCCACATATGGGACCTACGGTCAGTCTTTCTTGTACGTGGAGACCAAACCTTTCGACTTGCGAGCGGGAAGGCTGTAGGCGCAGGCTGGCACAGCCACCTCGATGGGTGCAGGGGGCGCTGCAACGGCTCTGTAATGGTTTTCATGCAGACGTATGCCCTGGTGTTCGGTCGGTGGAAGGACGGCTGAGGCTACGACTTCTGCAGCTTTCTGGATCTTGTCTAGTAGGGAGTCGGTGGTTGCTGGGAGGACAACATTGAGACGATGAAGTGTCACTTGTTGGGTGTCTTCAACTCAATAAATTGTCGAGATAATGTGTTTATTAACTTATAACTCTACAGTTATACATTTCTGAGCTGTACTTTAACAAGGTTTCTAAAAATATGTGCATGTGCTGCCACTAGATGGCACTAAAGTCGTGTAAAAACATGTAAATTAAAATGTTTTAAGCAAAATTTAAGATTATAACCTGATATTTAAACAAATAAAAATATACAGGGTGTATGATTAAACTTCGTCCCACCTGTCCCCTGTCTCCCTGGACTGTATCCAAAGCCCTGCATTCCTGACCTGTGGGAAGTTGCTGATCCCATACCTGGAGAAAACACCAAAAATTTAGTGATTTGTTAAATAGACTGATTAAATAGACAAGATGTTAGTCGTATTCACCTATGGATGGAGGAGTCTGGAGACTGGGTGGAGAAAGGACACTCCTGGTGGAGAGCGTGTCTGTGAAAAGCAGCCGGGCCACTTCCTACAAACAGAACCAGTCATCAAATCCGTGTTGTTAGAGCTTTTCTTACACACAGACTGTTTACTGTTCAGTGACACCACACGTGTCTCACCTGCGCTGTGTTCCTCACTTTCTGGTACAAGGCCGTGCCATGGATGGGATCTGGAGGACCGCTGTAGACTGGAGACAATGGACACAGAGTAAAGTCAGCATGGGAGTCAAGGTAACGTTAGGGGAAAAGGGAGACACTGACGCCTGACCTGAGGCCTGCTGGATGAAGGTGGAGTTCCTTCTGAGTTCAGTCAGGAAATAGTGTGAACCGTGGCTGCAGAGATGGACAAAGATCTTCAGAACCTACACAGAATCAGAGGAGAAAGTGGTTTTGAACAGGAGTTGAATTGACCAACAGAAAGTTTCGGGGAAAAAAAAATCCTGAAGATTCACCTTAAGTTTGACGTAACAGGATTCAACCTGCAGTCTTTCCAAGAGATACTCCAACAAACACTGGCCACAGCCTAAAGACTCATGGGAGATTTCTGATTTTGGTGATTAAGGAGTTGTCAGAAAACTTGACCAGATGGTGCCAGTAATGACAAAAAGAAGGCAACTGCCATTATTGGCTAACAAGAGCCACTGCATCAAAGCCAAAGAAGAAAGGCCAAAAACAGAAAGGTAGAGATGGAACTTTTACACACATTTGATTTAAGAACATATGTGGTCACAGATGGAGGAATGAAGGTCAGTCGTAGCAGGACAGAGTATGTGTGTGAATAAAAGAGAGAGAGAGGTGGAGAAGGTGGAGGAGTTTAGTTCCTGAGGATCAACGGTTCAGATCAGTGGAGACTGTGTAAGAGACTGAGGAGAAGAATAGAGTGGAGTCAGGATGGAACAACTGGAGAAAAGAGTCAGGAGTGATCTGAGATAGAAGAGAGTCAGCTAAGGTGAAGGGACAGGTTTACAGGACAGTGGAGAGACCAGCCATGATGGATGGATTAGAGAAGACAGAAGACAGGAGACAGAGCTGGAGGTGGAGGAGTTAAAGATGCTAAAATTCTGTTTGGGGGGTGACAAGGATGGACAGGATCAGGAACGAGGTGATTAGAGGGACAACACAGACAGGAAGGTTTCTAGATAAAGCTAGAGAAGACAGATTGAGATGGTTTGGACATGTTCAGAGGAGGGACAGTGATTATATTGGGAGAAGAATGATCCTAGAGATGGAGC
>JAFBJS010001201.1:71740-89780 GCA_016785265.1 Paraplagusia blochii
GGCTGGCCTGGGAACGCCTTGGGATCCCCCCAGACGAGCTTGAGGAAGTGTCTAGGGAGAGGGAAGTTTGGGCGTCCCTCCTCCGAATGTTGCCCCCACGACCCGGCTTCGGATAAGCGGATGAAAATGAATGAATGAATGAATGGATGAATGAATGAATGAATCTCTTCTCCTGCAATTTTAAACAGATAAGCAAATAAAGAGTGGATGAGCAATATATAAATAAAAAGTTAACTGAACATATCCTAGCCTTGTCTATGATCCAAAATGTCGCACAAAAACGTAAAACATTTGTGAGGGACATTAAAGAAGCAAAAACTATAAGCTGATGAATATTGAAGATAAGGCAAAGACAAATCACCGAGAACCTACGTCTGTCCATTCTTCCTTCTTGCGAGGGTCCCTTATGGAACCACACAGCAGCAGCAGGACAAACAGGAGTCTCTCTGGACAGGTTGCCAGACTTTCTCTATTCTTGGCCGCAGTTCCTTACATTCACTTTGAAAGAGACACAGCCTTCATCAGTTAGACATTAGCCCACATTATATGGCAACAACCATAAACCAAATTAGCCCCAGATGTCTCCCTCTATGAGAACTCTACACTTCCGCTTGCACAGCACCAAGGAGGTGATCTTCCCAGCGTGTGCAGACAACTCGTCAGCAAGGCCATCTGTTTGGTTTCTGTCAATGATGTAGTGTTGTGTATTATGCCGCTATGTCATTCATTTTGATGCAGATCTGCTGCGCAACCAGCTGGGGTGTCTTCGTTGCGGTGCAAGCAGGGACATGTCCCTCAGACATTTTTGTGTGTTGTCACAGTTAGACGTTTGCCTCTTTTAATGGTGGAGTCTCTGTCGCGTGTTCTCAGTGGTTCTCCACGCCCGTCTCATATGTGAGACAAAATTTTGGGGGCAGGGGTGACGGTCAGTCGCGGTTTCGTGCTCTCGGCCTGTGAAGGCACGTTGCTGTTCCCCGTAACAGTTTGTGTGTTTATGTTTTCTGCGAGGCCGACCCAAGCTGTTTGCTCTGACTTGAAAATGAAGGACTCCGTATGTGTGTTCTTTGCAAGGGTCCCAGGGGAGATGGGTCCGGGCCCGCCGTACCCCATGGAATGCGGTTGTGTGCTGTCAGCTCCCCCCTGCAGCTAAGCAAATGAAGAAGTGCTGTGAGAGGCACTTTTTGACAGGAAGTGAAGATAATGGTGTTTGTGTTCCTTGCTAATTAACAAGAAGCAGTAAGAAAACATCGGATATGAGTTCAAGTTTTGTTAATGAACGTCTCGTCCCTTAGAAACATTATTTAATAAATAAATGAGAACAAATAAATTAAGCTATACTGATTATTTTTGGGTTTTTAGACCATTTCTACTCAGTACTATTTTCAGTACTGTTTCAGTACTATGTTTTTGGCATTTGTTTTTTGTCTTTTCTTCATATGTATGTTATATATTATATATATTATATATTATAATTTATTTTTCTATCTTCAACTTCCACTTTTATTTGTTTATAGTGCCACATCACGACTGTTATCTCAAGGCACTTTACAAACAAGCATAGATGAAAACGAGAATAAGAACGAATACACAATAACAGGAGGAGATATAGACCCTCACACCGGCTGAGGAACGACTCCAAAAACACAGACAGGGAAAAAAGAAAGAAACCTCAGGGTGATGGACAGTGGAGCTGATCCTCACCCAGGACGGACAGGCGGCCGAAAAACCAAACAGTAGCAAATAAAAACACAAATTAGTCTACAAATAAAAAGAAAGGGCGATATAAAGTCCATTCATCGTCTATTCAAGTTCATGTGCTCCATAAGGCGAAGTCCTGAGTGCCTAAGCGATGGTAAAAATCTCAACTGTTTTTTTTGACAAAATTCAATTGCTGACAGGCACAGATTAAAATGTGTTTAACTAGTGTACACATGCCATTGTTGTCATTGTGGTTCAGTAAATAAGTTACACCAGTTTGGATGACCTCAGGCCAGACTGTAGTTGCGTCCTTTGCGCTGAGATACTAACCATCTCCAGCTGATCCTCTCAAAGAGAAGAAAAACACCTTGTTTCTCCCTGTGCAGAGGGGAAAATTAAATCAGGAATGGGTCGATAAAAGTCTGAGAAGTCGGTGACTTAACAATTGGCGAGGCCCTTAGCTCCAGACCAGAACAGCAGAATCCCTGCGGCTTCACCCGTTAGCCTTTAAATAGGTCTGCAGATGTCACACGGCTTTACTGGGTCCTTTTTGAGGAAAATTCACTGTGAGAATTTGATATTAAAAAGAACTTTTCCTCAAAACATCCTCGAATTGAAAAGCCAGAGAAATATAAAAATATTTTAATGTCCTCGGCTGTTTTGATTGGGCCATCTTACACGTCTTTGAGCTGTTTGGTCCCAATTAGCCCAGAAGAGTCAGCTAGAATAAATGAGACTCTCAGCACAGAGTGACCCAGTTCCTGATGGCCTTGACATTTGAGAGGTACTTCAAGTCTCCAGCCTTTTTTTAGATGTTTGAGGAAGAAATAGAAGGATAATTTTTCTCGAAACTAAAATTTAGTTTAAGTTGACTATTTTGTACTACGTACCCTGGGTGTAGTATCATTAATGACAGCACAACGTAGTTATCCATTAGCTCCAATGGGTTAATAGTCTTCTAGTGCAACGTTCCCCAACACTATTTGCGCCAAGGACCGGTCTTTGAGGTGTAGCTGATAAATACCACTAATTTTTTGGACATTTCCTGGACACGTGGGGATCTGGTCCTTAATCAAAACACTTTTTAAAGTCTAATAATAAATAAAACACAAATTGTGTTAAGCTGAGCATCATCTCTCTGCGGCCCGCCACCAATTGCCCCACGGACCGGCACCGGTCCACGGCCCGGTGATTGGGGACCACTGTTCTAGTGAGTCCAGTTAACCTAAAGCTACAACTTTTGTAGTACAATCGATGCTAAACCCTAATAATGTGGACATCAATAAGAATAAAATTGTGTGTTCAGTTTGTGGATAGGCTACTGGATATATAGCAGTGTAAACAAGGTCGGCTTAACGAAATGGGCTAAAGGGGCTGCAGCCCCAGGCTTCACCAACAGGGGGGCTCATGTTGCTGATGTCAAGTGACAAACTAGTGGAAATAGTCTACTTATACTTATTTTATTCTACCTCAAACACCCAAACTGACTACTCTCTCTTTTGAAGGTGTTAGATAAATATTCTGTGTGTTTAAAATCTATAAAAATATGCCAGTTTAAAACAGAGGGTAGGAAGATATTATGGGTAGGGGAAAACTTCAGATATGGCTGTCAATTCTCCCTTTCGGTAGGAAAATTTTATGGGCAAGAAAATACTTCAGAACAACGACATCCACCCTTTGCGTTGACACAGTCAAAATTAAGATGAAAGCTTCAGCTTCTGGAGGGATGTGATCGGGACATGACATGAGGTGGACCTCATCCTGGTGACAAGCCCCGGGCCTTAGATAGTGTTAATCCGACCCTGGGACAGTAAGTTGTCCAGACAAACGCTGCTCTCTACTCCATAGTTTATCACTAGCATTTACTGCCTCCGTGCAAGCACAGCAAGAATGAAACTCTTTACGTTTAGGTTAACATTGCTCAGTCCAGGTCTTATTCATGGTCCATGGCTGCATAATGGATTTTAATTTTCCTGCCAATTTTTTTTATATTCATATTCACCGTCAATGAAAGCCAGCTTTTCAGTATGATGAAAATGTAAATTAGAAGAGAGGATGTAGTCAGACTCTGCTGGTGAAATACATAAAACGACAAGGATGGATAGAGATGCTGTGATGAGTGTGTGTGTGTGTGTGTGTGTGTGTGTGTTTAAGCTATACACCATTAGCGCCTCCCTGACAGCAAACCTTGAGCAGTCTCCTACTTGCAGCCCAGTCACGCAGCAGGGGGATGCATGGAGAGACGGCTCAAGGAAGAGGGAGAGCAAAGACGGGAAAGCCATACATTTTGCATGCACACAATTACATAGTGGAGCCATGAGGCCACTCCACCTCCTCCACCCCCTCCTCCTCTTCCTCCTCCTCTTCCTTTTCTCATTTCTGCATCAGCACAGTTTTTAAAGACCATAAATACCAACCTCTGTCGAGGCCAGAATCATCACTTCATTACTGTTTATCTAAATAAACTGTATATTGCTGTAAATTCTTGCATCATTATCTTATTCTGGAGTTTTACATTTTTTTTTGCATCAATTTGCCTCTGGTTAACTATGGACGTAGACCAGAAAACTCATTTTGATTAAAGGGCTGCATGCAACCTAATTAGATGTCAAGTGGGCCGGTCCAATCCTAACATACATTCATCTTCATCCTATTATCCTTGCCACCAAAGTCACACTGCACCATACTGTCAGCCACCCTCAGGGTGGTGAACCCACTGGTTCTGGATGGTGCTACAATCACAGCACCATAGTGGCAACATGGCAGCTGGAGGAATCGAACCTTGGGTCTGCTTACTTAACCGCTAGGCCACCCACTGCCGCCCCAATCGTAACATAATTGACAATAAATAATCTATTTTTTTCCCACTTTGTTTTCATGCAAGTAAGTGATCTTACATTTTAAATGTAAATGATGAAATATGATTTTATCCATCCATCCATCCATCCATCTTCATCCGCTTATCTGGAGCCGGGTTGTGGGGGCAACATTGGGAGGAGGGATACCCAGACTTCCCTCTCCCCAGACATTTCTTCCAGCTCATCTGGGAGGATCCCGAGGCGTTCCCAGGCCAGCCGGGCAACATAGTCGCTCCAGCATGTCCTAGGTCTTCCTCTGGGTCTCCTCCCAGTGGGACATGACCCAAACACCTCCCATGGGAGGCGTCCATGGGGCATCCAATGTAAATGCCCGAGCCACCTCAACTGACTCTTCTCGATGTGGAGGAGCAATGGCTCTACTCAGAGATCCCCCCGGATGACAGAGCTCCTCACCTTATCTTCAAGGGAACGCCCTGCCATACTACGGAGAAAGCTAATTTCCGCCACTCGTATCCGGGATCGCGTTCTTTCGGCCATGATCCTAAGTTCATGACCTGAGGTGCGAGTAGGAATCTAGATTGACGGGTAAAAAGAGAGCTTCGCCTTTTATTTGTAAAAATTAATCAAGCAGGCTGGATTAAGCTGCCTAGCGTGCCAATTTTGGTCCTCAAGCCATATGTTTGAGACCCCAGTGTAGTATATTATAGTTGTACAATATCATTGGATGTCAATCGTTTCTATCTCGTCTTCCCATAAGTCTTCACGCTGGACCCCAGTTGAGACCAAAGAAATTCCCTCTGTCCTGTTAATGTGTGTGATTGTGTTTTCAATGTGATTTTTGTGTGTGTTTGTTTTCTCCTGACCCGTGTGTTTGTTTGTTATTGTTTACATAGAGAAAAGGGCATTTGTGGTTGCAGAGATGTTCTGTCCTGGTGCTGCAGCATCTCTCCTCCTCCTCCTCTCCCTCTTTTCTACCTGCCACTTATCACAGCAGACTCCAGAGACCAATGGACTCATAATGTGAGCCTCTGCGTGTGTGTGTGTGTGTCTGCCTACACGTAGCCACATGCTACGTGTGCAAAGGGACAACGACAAAATAAATCGGATGGATGGATGGATGGGGTAAGTCAGGACATGGAAAGTGTAGTGATGGACAACGCTGACATAGGCTTGGACAGGTCAAGGTGAAAGCTGCACAGCGATACTGGTTCTTACGAGACGGAGTGATAGACGGTTAGAAAAAGGAAGGAAAACAACTCAAGGTTGAAGAAGGACAATGAAATCTCGGCTGATGCCATTAGATTAGAAGAAAAAAACAACAAGGATTAAATTATGGGATCACATGATCATGCACATGGCGCTTTGGCCCTGAGGTAATGTCTGTGTCCTTGGTGTGGAACTCCAGGGTTCACCTCCTGGTCAAGAATCTGGAATCCCAGATAGGATGGTTGGATAATTCAAGAGGGTTTGGTTTTGGAGGAGTGTGATGAAGATGATGGATCAATCACTGGTTCTTGGAGAACTGCAGAGGACCATCAGTGTATGGACCATTCCAGGGTGACTCGAGGCTCAGAGCTTGACACCTTTGTTAATGTTCTGTAGATACTTCTCCTGGTAACAAGATGTACTCTTCCTACCCTCCCCCCTCACATCCAAACCCTCCGTCTGATAAGAGGTGGAGAGGAAAGAGGATCTAATTTCCCATAGTCAACACTGCATAGGTGATATAGGAACCTGCAGCCAAGCTATCAGTGAGAAACATCTTTGTCTCCTACTCACCAGGCAGGCCCACGTTGTCCTCCTGAACTCCAGTATTGATTTCAGGACTGACAGGAGCCCTTGACGGCCGGTAGAGATGGTGTCTGTATACCGCCGTCTGGTGTCATACTTCAGCGTGTCACGACTGTCATGTTTGTAGGAGGCGTCTACATGTCTTATTGATGGACCTCTTGAGTGGAAATAAATTGAAATGGATGCCTGGGCCCAGATGTTATTGATCAAGCCTGCGCTGTAAAGTTAATGTACCTTCCTACAAACTGCGTCAGATGATGGTACTGGTGGAGATGGTCGGGAGGAGGTGTTCTGTCATGTCAACATGACAGAACCTTTAGGAAACTCAAAATGAAAAGACCTTTCACACGTCAAGATCTACGAGTAGAACCTTCACAGCGGCACAGAGGTTAGAAGCTAGGAATTCGTTGGGGGTTTTTGTGCTATTGGTAAGTACGTTGGTCGAGACATAACTTATTGACAAAAAAAAGACACAATTTTTTTTTTTTTACCAAAGTAGCACTAAAAGCAGTATAGTACATCGTCAAAAATAGTATACAACCGAGACAAGTACCGTAATTTCCGGACTATAAGCCGCACCCAATTCATTTTTCAAAGGAGAAAACATTTTGTACATACATAAACCTCAACTGACTATAAGCCGCATTCTTTTTGCATTTCCATGATGATGGTCAGTTTATGCTAATTTTATTCATGTACAAAGTGCGTTACCGTACATTATACATCTTCTTCTTCTATGGTGTCTATTGGTGCTTGTTACTTGCGTCTACCACCTGTCCCACTCTTACCTTATCTGCTTGAGCAGTGCAAAAAATGCAAACATAGCCGCATCTGAAATTGTGCGACAAACGTTGCGGCTTATAGTCCGAAAATTCCGGTAAGTCAATATTTTGAGTGATATGTCAGCAATAAAATACGTTTTCTATGCCATGTAATGGGGAAATACGGGCATTGCAGGGAAAAAAACCCAAAATGTGTGGTAATAATATTAATTATTGGAGTAATTATGACAAGTAAGGCAGTTGGTGGCCAAGCGGTTAAGGAAGTAGACTTGGACCGCAAGGCCCCAGGTTCAAATTCCCCTATCGGCAAGTATTGCTGTAGTACCCTGGACATGGTATCGTCCCCACACACGGCTCAACTGTCCTGCTCACTACGGTGATGGGTTAAATGCAGAGGCAACATTTCAGAAGGATACTTGAAGGCATTAATAGAGTTCTAAAAAAAAAAAAAAATCCATCTGGCCCTCGGCCCGTAGTTTACTCAGGTTTGGTCTAGCAGGTCATGTGATTGTTGTTTAAATACATTTTTTGCACAGCGTTGTTTTATGCAATACTGATATTTCAGTTCCAATTGAAGACAGTTTTATTACATGACTATGGAGTCATACCGTTGCATCATTACAGTAGTTGTGTTGCTGACTCGGCTCCTCGCCAACTAGAACTTCTGCAGATTTTGGCACTGGACACTGATAATAGTAGAGTAGCAGGAATTATTTTAGGTGAAGTGTAGAAGAGAAAAGTTAAAAGCTAATGATAACAAATTCAAGGTCCAACTCGATGCCAGGTCTGTTCTTACTCTTATTCTTCGTCTCAGTCCGTTTGTAGCTGAAAAGCGAACGGTTACTCAAGGCTACGCTACGCTGCTATGGAAACTCCAAGCTGCGAACAATACATTCCTGGAATCCACCAGTTCCCTTAAATGTTGAAACCCCCAAGGCCAGGGGAACGGCAGGAGACCAAGAACAGTGTGAAGAAGACACTGGAACCTGACCCCAGGCAGATGGAACTGACTCAGAGAATTTTTTTTTTTTTGAACAGAATTCACTGGAGGCCCACAGCAAACATCTGATGCCCCAGCCTGGACTTGAATTATTGGACAAACATAATGCCAACAACTGGGAACAATACACGCCGTGCCATTTGGGGACACTTGACAGCCCCTAAAATGACAATGAACAACAAGCTGTTCAGTTGACAAGTCCACTACATTGTACATTATTGAGGCGTGCAGCCTATTTTAGCAGCACTCCTGCAGGAGAACATTGGCCCTCGTATGAAGTACTCATCCAGCGGGCTTGAAAAATATTGCAGAGTGTTTTTTTACTCTGTTGTTTCAGGTTTTTTATTGCTACTGGATTTACACTTTAACATTGACCTGGAAAAATATACGTATTTTAACTTTAAATCAAAATGCTCCTGTATTTTGTTGGTGTTTAGCTGTAAATGACAACTACAGCTCATTTCACTGAAGCCCCACAGGTCATAAAATGTCTTCTCTCTGTCAGAGTCGCTGTATCTCAGCGGGAAATATAATATTTGATGGCCGGGGCGCATAGTTTCACACCTGGAGTCAAACATCCAGTGTGTGTCAACGTTCGCATCAATTTCCCTTAAAAATGAAATTTATGCCACGGAAAGGGAACTGGCAGTGCCACCTGGCTGCTGAGGGATGTGATTTTCCACCGAGCTACAGGAGGAAGCGTCTGTATTGCACTTCATAACTCTGAAGCTGTGGGCTGTGTCACTTCTGTGGTGCAGAATTAGTACATAAAAATACCCATAATCCTTGTCAGGCGTCAACCAATCATAGGAGGAGAAACTTTCTTAAGTCTCACTAGAACAAACGTGACACGAGGATGTAATAGAAAGTTCTGTGAGTTAATACTTCCCATGTCTGAAACACACACTCGTTATGCTAAATCGTCCCTTCGCTATCATAGCTATTTTTGGATGTATGAAGTCAACATCTTTAGCTATTGTTGGGTTAGCCTTTCGTCTTTGTCCAATTGTCAAAATCTATTCTCTCTGCTTTTAAACTATTTTGTCAGGCTCTTGTTTTTTTTACGTATTTTTAAGTATTTACCATCTACTCTTTGACACCTGAAATTTTGCATTGTGTCCAGGGTAGAAGCAGATAGATGGAGCATTTGTGTAAATTAAGATAAATGTAAATGTGTCATGAAATATTGATAAAACGTTTTAGCCTTTTCACAGTTTTTTGGATAATACTTTGGGGAAAGAGTAGAAGGATAATGATACCATAAATTAATGGTAGAATTTGGACATGTTTGGGGCCGCATCAGGCCCGCAGGCCTTATTTTTCACAGGTCTGACTTACTATAACTAAATTTTTTTTGGCATTTTGGTAATCTCTCAGACCAGGTGTGCCCAAAAGGGAGATCGGGATCTACCAGTAGATCTCCAAAGGAGTGCTAGTAGATCCTGAGCAACAACATAAAAAATAATAGTAGTTAAAACTAGAGATGTAATTGGATTTCAAGACGCTTATCACTGGACTAATGTGAGAATCACATAGGTATTGAGTCTGCCATATATACATGACATAATGTATAAAATAAGGTATCCAGTTTGATTAGCTAAATATATTTAGATTTTTCAATCTGGGTACATCACTTCAGCCTGATTGTTTGAAAAGTAACTCACAAAAAAGTGTGGACACCCTTGTCTCAGACAAATGGTCCTGAGACTATTGTTTCCGATGTGGGTTAGGTTCCGATATGGAACATTTCTGTGAACTAAGATAAATGACGTAAAAATCATTAAGCCAAAAAGGCAAAAGGCAAAAATACTAAAATCTTTTCAACCTTTTTTGTGTTGTTCATTGAAAAATGTTAGCATTGCAGGGAAAAGGCATTAATAGTATATTTTGGACATGTTTCGCATACCGGATTAAAATGCCAAATGCTCCATATTCAGCCCTCGGGCCTTAGTTTGCCCATGTCTAACTTAGATGATTTCATGGACCCGATTATAATAACATTGGAATCAAATGGATGTAACACATTAAGGTGGAAAATTGTAGCTTAGGTTTAGTGAAAATTACTTAACACACAGTCTAAAACTAAAAATTACAAAAACTACAGGTACTACAGTACTTTTATGTTTCTCTAAGATTATTGTTAAGCCTAAACTAAGACTACATCAGCCTAAAGTGGAACTCACTCTTCAACATATCCTACATATGTCTTGGCTAATCACCTGTTGCGTGTTTGTCGTCGGGGATCTGATGTCAACACGTGGGTTGTTGTTTATTTCTTCAGGTCACACAAAATGTTGTGTTTTCAAACTGTGACCCCAAATTGAAAGAGGATGTAGGAAATCGGAATTGTTTTCTCTTCACTTTCGAAAAAGCAGAAGGGGGAAAAAGGAACAGTCAGTTGTAAAGTTGTCAACTCGACGTTAACTGTAGCTCGCGTGTTTGTCTGACAGGGTGAGGCCAACAGAAGGCTAGACATCTGTGAGGTGATGCCTCATGAGGCGTTCTTCCAGTGTCTCACTGTGTTTACTAGGGTTGGACAATGAAGGGAGCGGGATAATTGTTTTTTTTCGAAAAACTTACTGTAAAAGCACATTCATACCAGCTGTTTTACTGTATTAGAGTGAAAGTTATGATATTATTGATATTAAGAAAAATTTGACTAAAGTAAGAATTCCGTAAAGGGTGTCCATTAAGAACTTTTTGACGATATCCAATATGTCGATATTGTCCAGAAGTCTTTTCACTTATACTTTACTTTTACTAAGACCCAGTGATTGGGTTCTACCATTGTATAACCATACATTACAAGGAGACAAGGAGGAGGAAGATGAAGAAGACTGTAGTGGCAGATGTGTGGATGCTCACAGTTTCTCTCTGAGACACAATGAAAGTAATGCTCAACGAACAAAAAGTCTTTTTTACTGACAAGTGTGCCATTCTGGGCACAGACACAGAAAAGAAAAAATGATGAAAATGATGTATGGACCAGAAAATGTCTTGGGAGACGGGGCTGTTCCACGCCTGAATGCACCATCGTAACACAACTGAAAAAAATTGCTGGGCTTAAGTCATACATTGTCGTAATGTCCATTAAGTTTTATTTTTTTTTGTATTTTAAGAATTTCAAGAATTCAAACTTTCTTTTGTACGTAATTTGTTGTTTGTTGTTTTCGTTGTTGTCTATGTTTTAAGTTTTAAGGTTGAGGCTGAACTGGTGTATATTTGTGATGTTCACACGTTGATGCAATGTTGCACATAAAAAACTCTGCATCTGTAAGAAGATCCAGTTGACTGATGAAAACAGTCAATGCAGCGCACTTTTCAGGGTTCATCACACAGGTGTCAAACTCAGGCCTGAGGGCCAAACCTGGCCCACAGTGTGATTATATTTGGCCCGCAAGATCATATCATATCAAATATGAACTAGCGTTGACACACCAGTATATGCGCCTTATATACTGGCATGGTTTGTAGTATTAGTGCATGGCCTTTGTTATAATTCTATAATTATTAATAATAATAATCATTAATAATTCTATAATGTAATTTTTTTTTTGTTGTAAGTCTGTAAAAACCATTGAAGCATTAATAAATACTCATTTGCGTTTTATTTCTGATTTAATTTCTCATGTGTTGATAAGCGTTGTTCCCAAAATTCAACATTTAATCAGGGGCTTCGGGCTCTGGCCACTAGGGGGCCGAGTCAAAAACATTTCGTTCTTCGAGCACTGATAGGTTGGGGGCCCCAGCGATACCTTGCTAGGAGCCCTAAGTGTCGCTAGCACCGCATAGCACCGCCCCTGCATTTCATATCTGGAGAAGGAAAAATATTTACAGTTTAATTTTTAATAGAAGTAATATAGTAATGTTACCTATTCCTCCTCATAGTCATGGTGAGACGTGGAGCTGATGTTTAATGAAGACATAAAATATTTCCTCTCTCGGGTTTCCATGTCATCGGCGAAAATCCTTCCCACTTAACATTCAAAGCCTGAAGGAGACGATCCATACTTCGTATGCGTCTTCGCTTGGTGCTGACTCAGCTCTCAGCGAAGCAGAAGTACTGAGAGAAACAAAGAAAGTCTCTAATTGCGCTAATGGAAGCTGCTTCCACTGCGTCCTGACTAATGTAACAGAGAGAAAGTAAAATAAATGTGGACAGGACTGGTGAGGCCGTCAATGGAGCGGAGAAAATATGCGGAACTCCAGCCTGAACTTAATCAACATTAATTCCAGACGTTGTTTAACAAAAGAGGAAAATAAGAGTCCCCCTCATTCACCTTCATCTCCATCTCACTGGCAGAGGTGAAGTTGGACGAATCATGTCCAGGTTTTTCTCCGTGATGCGGTGAAAGACGCTGGAATCTGTCCTTCAGACCGGATTTGTACCAACAGGAACTGAATGTTCTTGGCTAAGTGAATTGACGATGACATACGCAATTACACGTCCATCTCATGTTTGGCTCCGCTGATGCTCGTGATCCCTTTACATCAAAACTCAAATCTTTTGTTCTTTCCATGATGTTCTGATCCGGATCTCAAGTGTCAGACTGGAGAAGTAATGGCCAATCAGGTCAGTTTCGGGTCAGGGTTGTAATTTGGATGTGATTTGTTATTGATTAACTGGTGACAAAGCAATGGCTCGGGGGCTGCTTGTGTCTGTTTGACAAAGCCTGTAGATAACAGGTTCTTTAAGGCAACCAGCTCTCTGAGCCCAAGACTAAGGGAGGGTTCTCAAACTCCTGGGTCGTGGACCATTTCCGGCACGTGAGTGAACTTTTAAATTTAGCTCTTGTGGACGTTTTGAAATCGATCAACAAGAGTTTTTTTTTGTTAATTCATTATTTTTACGGATTTGTGCTGTATTATTAAATAAGAAATGCATATATATATATATATATATATATATATATATATATACATATATATATATATATTGCTAATTCCAACTAATTCCAACTAATTACCATCAAGATTATTAAATCCTAAAATGGACATTTTTTGGGTTTTTCAAGATTTGGTTCAGGGAACTTTTTTTGTTTGCTCTGCAGCTAGAATTCGTTCATCCATCTTCATCCCGTTATCTGTCACCCCTTATCAGGAGCACCAGTCTCCTCGACCGCCACCCAAATCACACTGCACCATACAGTCAGCCTTTCCTTTGGGTCGTCGTGACAGTGCTATGATCCAGCACCTCAGTGACAACCTGGCAGCTGGTGGATTAGAACCTGAAGCCTTGCAGACACAAATCCCGCCGTTATAATTGGCTCATGCTTGAAGATTTTAACTAATAAGCAGATGAATGGATATCAGGAAGAAGAGGAAGTTTGTAAAAATTTGATGAGTTTGTGTTGTGAAGAAATTGGTCATCAAGGATATGACGTAGAGGAGACTAATCTACACCCTTTCTCTACAACAACTCCCTACTCCCGGGAAAAGTATACATCCAGAAAACCTGCTTGTACCAGTTTGGCCCTGAACAGAGGGTTTAAGGCAGGGGTCACTAACTGGCGGACCGCGGCCCGTGTCCGGACCCAGGGGGTAATCCTGTACGGACCCGGATCTATAATCTATGCGGCAGATGATTAAATTACGGGATAGCTTTGAGGTGCGCAGCTTTTTCAGTGTTTACGACCAACGCCATTGTAAACACAGGAAAAGCTGCGCCGGTATCAGGAAATAAACTGACCAATCGTGTACAGGTTAAATTATCCCACGTGGTGTTTTTCAGCCAATCAACTCTCAGCATTCAGATGCCACAGACGGAGACGTGGAGAGAGAGAGAGTCGAGGGAGACAAGGGAAGCGGGTTCAGAGAAACTGAAAGTGTTTAATTGATTTGTTATGATTTGTATTGTTAAAGTGGTTGAGATTGTTCTGACAAGGTGTTAAAGAAAAATGATATAAGCTGTTGCTACACCTGATTTCTCTTAAGTTAAGAGCTCTATTTGACACTCTGGCAAGTTGGACATGATGTTCCCGACTTTTATTTGTAATACATTTTTTCTGACTGGACCTCTTGGCATTTTAGTTGAATACCCCTGGTATAAGGCATCAAAACTCAGGTCCATTGTCTTTCTAATGGGTAGACTTTGTTGCAATCTTCAGAGTTCTGATGTGAGCCCTAATATAGAGGATATGCAGTCCAGACGCCAAGATGGAAACCATCACTTTTTAGCACAGGGGTGTCAAAATGGGTCATTGTGGGTCAAAAACATAGATGTTTTGTCTCACCAAGCAGCGAAAAAGTTGGTAAAATTATACAGATGGATAAAACACTCAATAGTGGTTTTCGTTTTTTATTGTCTCGATCTCCTAGCCTTCTGGCCCAACAACAGAAAAGTGCTATAATATCGTGCGTACATTGCTAATCCTTCAATTCCGGCCAGTAATGTGTGGAAATACAGGTATGGACCAACTCTTATACACATTTGATATGTCCTTGTGGCCCGAACATATTTACATTATGGGCCACATTTGGCCCGCATGCCTAAGATTGTCACCCATAGCTCTTATGCACTATCTGGATGAACTTTATATAAATTTTTTGCTTTAGTATCAATGAACAATGAATCCGATCCAGTCAGAAGTCATAAATCAGTAAATCAACGCTGCCACGTCTTTAGAAATAAAATAAAAGATAAAAATAATAAATGACAGTTCACATGGAAACCTTTGTCTCTCTAGTCATCTCAAATCTCCAGCCCTCAGATCTGTCATGTATTTGTTTCTTGTTGAAAGTGTTGCCCCTTTCTAAGCCCCTGATTTGCTCATTTTCATGGAGTTTGAATTAACAAGTGAAATGTGTCACTGAGTTGCTATGCAACAAGGCCATACGGTGTAACCACATTGTTCACTTTTCTATAGGGTTGGAATTGACGGATAACTGTAGAAGTGTTGCGTAGGAACACCCTTCACCGGAGTCTGGTATCACAGTAGGTCGGAACATGAGGCTTGATGACGTATCTTCATTTATGTGTATTATGTGTAAATACAATGTGGTTGGAGCGACTTCTGGTTTTACTTCCTTAGCGAAGCCGTCATTTTGCAATGGGGATCGTACAGGATGTTAGTCAGGTCTTATCAGAAGTCAAGAGCTGGATTTCCCAAAAAGAGAAGTAAATGTTTGTGTTTTCCACCTTGTCAATGGAAACTGCTGCAGGCAGGAGGACAGATTTACGCTTCGATGTAAACACGACAGCTTCAATCGGCGGCAACAGTTGCTGTAAAAGTACGGCACTAAGTTTATTAGAAATAAATAAAGAAAAACAGCAATATTTCAGAATAAAACTCTCCTCACTATTATTGGAGTGTGAAGGTGATAGTTGCCACTAGCAACTGCATGTCCGGTTGAGTCATCACTCCCTCATTCTCTACACTTATATAACAGAGGCACAATATAGTGGTTTGAGTTATGAATTGGTAATGGCTCGCCGGCGACACCAACACGGGCAGAAGAAAAAGTCACAAAAACTCCAGCAGAGTTGGAAACTTTCTATTTGAAAACTGCTCCTAGTCGTGGCATGTGACAGCTTTCACCATTTCCTGTTTTGTTTTGGTTAGTAACCTTGAGTCTCCGTGCAAATTGCAGATCCCTTCACTTCCTGTTTTCCAGATTTTGTTACTATCAACTCCACTTCTTTGTTTTGGCCCCTGTCATTGATAGGTAAGGATCAGGGGTCTCAAACTCAAATATATTGAGGGCCACCGCCCCATCATTACACCCAAGGGTCTCATTAGCTTTCAGTGTTCAATAAAAAACAACAAAAAAAGAAAAAATCCTTTTCAAATAGATTCTGTGAAATACAACACTGAACTAGAAGGAGACTGTGGATCAAGGTATAGGATTTACCATAAAATGTGCAGAAAAAAATATAAAATATTATCATAAATTCAACTTCCACATCAAGGTGGTGGCCGCAAAATATCGTTTCACGGGCCGCAAATGGCCCACGGGCCACCAGTTTGAGACCCCTGTTCTTAAATGTTCATTTTCCGCCAATTAATTTCTCAATCCAGTAGGACTTTCTAGCTTGATTGGTAACGGCAAAATGCTAATGTTATCTGATGTTTAATTTGAAATCTTTGAAACCAGTCACAAATATAAAAAACCTGTCCTGCCATTTTCTTTTTGTCGACGTCTGAAGAAAATGGCATGCAAATGGGATGAAATGACAGTGATAGATCATTTCTCAGTTATTTCCCAGAAACGTATCTTTGCACTGCACACGTATTTTTAAGATGTGGTTGTTGAAGACAGGATGCAGTGACGGTTAAGGTGTTGTCCCGGCAGAAACATTTCTCAAAATGTTCTCAGGTGTGTTTGCAGCAATTTGATGAAAATGTTTTTTTTTTTTGTTTTTTTATTAATCTGATGTATTTCCGAAAATCCGTTCATCACTGGCATCGACAGAAACAGTGTTTGCTCGATGACGGTGATCTTATAGGATTATGCAGATGAGTCCTTGTTCCATCATCCTTGTGTTTGATCAGATGAGCTGCCGAGTGTTTACACCGTGTTGCGTGCACCGATCTAAGAAGTACGCGTTGAGATCCGTGCGTATCCTGCTGCGTAAAAACCAGAGCGGACCATGTTTAAATAACAGAGTGATAAAGCTCCCAGTAGCAGAACCAGCATGTCCTTATGTGGGACATCTGCTGTCTCACGATGTCCTTCCCCGGGCAGCCTTTCTGCCACTTCATATGTCCTGCGACGTTTATCCTACATCTCTGTCCGGTGGCAGGAAATCGCCCTCTGAAACAGAAGGCATTTTATTACATCTGTATGATGTGATTTTAAAAAGCACTTTTCAGGGTTATTGTTACATTTCCGCAATAGATACTACTACCGTTTAAATGCTTGGGGTCAAAGCGCTGCTATTCTTTAATGAAGATACGTTAAAACTATCCGGAAATCCTATTCTGTCCATTGTTATGTGGTAAATGACTGTTTCTGCTGTAAATGTCTGATTTTTTGGAGCAATATCTACATAATGTACTGAGGTCCATTTCCAGCAACTATCGCTCCAGTGTTCTGATGGTGTGTTTGCCCATTTTGTCAGAAGGATTAATGGCCATGTTAGCTCTGCAATGGCTTTGACGAAGGTTTATGTGATGGAAGTAAAGGTTGAAGAGAAAATATTATTATCATTATTTCGAACTTTTTGGCACCGAGGCCCAATTTTTTCAGTGTCAAGTGACCTGGGGCCCTTAATAATAGCAGTTTAAAATTTTCACAGCCCTCTAGGGGCCGCTTGTGGCCCAACTTTGGGTCGGGGCTCAATGGTTCAGAATCCCTGGCCTAGTGGTTAAAGAAGCAGACTTGGGTCCACAGGGCTTCAGGTTCTAATCCATTGAGGTGCTCTGATCATAGCCCCGTCCCGACCCACATAAGTTCTTGTGGGCCCACCACCCACAGGAAGGCTCACAATGTGGAGCAATGTGATTTGGGTGGTGCCAGCTGCCCCTGTGACCCAGCAAGCAGGAAAAAAATGAATGAATGAATGAATGAAAGGAAGAATTTCTAACCTTTTCAACGTCTTGAATATAATTTTCTCTAAATTCTACAACTAATAATGGACCTTTGTCTATAGACAAACCCAAACTTTTACTGTACTATACATAAGCAAAATAAAATACACTAAATGTAATGTAATTTCATACTATTTATAATAGTCCTGTTACCATGTCTTAAAGCGTAGATTTAACAAACAAAAACTTGAGGTGAACCTAATATTTTTATAGAAAGTAGTGACAAAATAAAAGTAATGCCATAAATTGACATTCTTCATATTTTTAGCGGTTGTTACAGTAAAACAACAGGTTCCATCGCTCCTTGTCCTCTGTCTCTTCTACTGTGACTCCAACTACCTCCATGTCCTCCATCAATCTCCTCTTTGTCTCCTACCTGGTAGCTCCATCTCTAGGATCATTCTTCTACCAATGTATCCA
>JAFBJS010001201.1:89807-126458 GCA_016785265.1 Paraplagusia blochii
ATCCACTGTCCCTCCTCTGAACATGTCCAAACCATCTCAATCTGTCTTCTCTAGCTTTTTCTCCAAACCTTTCTGTCTGTGTTGTCCCTCTAATCGCCTCATTCCTGATCCTGTCCATCCTTGTCTCTCCTAAAGAGACTCTTAACAAATAATATCTAAATACAAACAACAAATAAATATCAACCTTGTCTGCTTGGTTGGAAATAAATCTGATGGAAAAGATCTCAAAAATCTAACAGATGCTTCGTTGTGTTGAATGATGCAATATTTTCATCATCTACATTTGTTATGGCTGATTCATTTTTTTTTCACCCTTTTCTCCAACAGAAGAACAATTCATTGTTTCGAACAAAAATCTTATTCTTGTCGAAAACCATGTAGGAGTCTTGTCCGACGTGGGGAAATTTGTTTGTTTAAATGAATAGAGCTCTGTGTTGTGTTCTGCTCCATCATGGAAATGAAATGATCCCAGTCTCCTCCTGCAGTTTCCCTTAGCCTCGCTCTGACCTTCACACAACCTCGTAACACCCACATCCACAGCAGCTCTGCCCCAGTGATTGTTCACTATTGTACCACAGTGACAACCAGGCCCTGTGATTCTGTCTCCTCCTCTTAATTAAACAAAATCCCCACAATGGCCTCCTTCTTTTTCTCCTTCTTTGAGTAGACTCGTGCAATTTCGATCCTGTGAAACAACATAATCCTTCATATTTGTTGGCGTGTTTTTTTTTTAAATAATTTATACCTTATCTTAAACACAGGGAGCGAATGTTCAAGAGAGCTAGGAAGTTAGTCGGAGCAGAAAACATCCTCCAGGACAATTTCAGCAAAAATCCTAGTTCCCCACAGTATCCCCGCCCCCCTACCCTCCACCCACCTCACCAAAAACACTAATGTGTTTGTGCTGTCACTGTTTCTGCAGCTGCTGCCAGAGGGCTTACAAGGATTGTTGAGCTCCGCGGGGAGCTGTAAAGTCAACCACATGAAGAGATTTCTAAGATAGGACCACAATAGCCTTATTCACTCATCATTGTCAGTTTGGGAGCTTTCTGTTTGTAACTGTTTCATTTTTCTCTGGTTGGAGATCAGTCATTTGTTCTATTAGATTAGTCTATGGACTAGAGACACTAGGAATAAGTAGAAGACAAGAGGCAGAGCTGGAGGTGGCAGAGTTAAAGATGCTGAGATTCTCTTTAGGAGAGACAAGGATGGACAGGATCAGGAACGAGGTGATTAGAGGGACAACAGAGACGGGAAGGTTTGGAGAAAAAGCTAGAGAAGCCAGATTAAGATGGTTTGGACATGTCCAGAGGAGGGACAGTGGTTATATTGGGAGAAGAATACTAGACATGGAGCTACCAGGTAGGAGACGAAGAGGAAGGCCAAGGAGGAGATTTATGGATGCGGTGAGGGAGGACATGAAGGTGGTTGGAGTTGGAGTGGAGGATGCGGAGGACAGGGTGAGATGGAAGTTGTTGACTCGCTGTGGCAACCCCTGAAAAACGGGATAAGCCAAAGAAAAAGAAGAGGGAGATCAGTCATTTTCAGTTTCCAGTTCTTAGCTAGGCACCGGTGGACTAGTTGGTAAGGAAGCGGACTTGGGTCCAGGTTCCAATCCACCAACTTCCAGCTCCGATCATCTAGACCAGGCGTGGCATAGGCGTAGCCACGGGTGGGTCTGGGCCCGCCCACTTGTCAGACTATAATACTTTGGGGTTGGGCCCCTCTGATTTTTTTGGGGTCCACCCATTTTATGGGTTCTGGCTACGCCCCTGAGGGGTGGACAAACTTTTTGACTTTGATTGGACTTGGAGCCGAGTCCAGAGCAGAAAAATGGATCGTTCATTTAAACTAAGACTAATAGCATGTAAAAGTTGTGTATAAAACCTAAAAATCCTACAATCCTATTACCCTTAATGACGTAATCTACTGGGTAAAGGCAGAAGTATGATGATAAAATAATCTGATATTTAATTTGTCAATGTTGGCGGGCCACATTTGAAAGCTCAACTGACAGCATCCGGCCCCCGGGCCTTAGTTTACCCATGCCTGATCTAGACCCACATAACTTCCAGTGCATTCACCACCCACAGGAAGGCTCACAGATGGGTGGCGCCATCTGTACCGTGACCCTGTCCAGAGACAAACAGATGAAGATGAATATTTTAGGGGGAAAAAAAAAAACGCGCACATGAAAAGTGTTGACTCACATGAACCTCCCTTTCACACCTATAGTTTACGACCTCATGTTCCCTACACGTACACACATTCTTAACTGAAAAAAATATGACAAAAACTAGTGAACAGGTGGACTTGGTTGCTGCTTCTTTATTTCAAACCAACAAACAAACAAACACTCTTTGTCTCCTACCTGGTAGCTCCATCTCTAGGATCATTCTTCTACCAGTGTGACCACTGTCCCTCCTCTGGACATGTCCAAACCATCTCAATCTGGCTTCTCTAGCTTTTTTTCCAAACCTTCCTGTCTGTGTTGTCCCTCTAATCACCTCATTCCAGATCCTTCCTCGTCCTCTTGTCAGCACTTTGTCCGCATGATCCTACATATGACAATACAAGATACAATACTGTTGACAAGAAGAAATCAGAGTACTGAGAGAGTACGCGTTCCGCTTGAGATGGATAGACGGATAGAATGGATAGACGGATGTAATCATTCAGGAGAATCCTTCAGGAAATTAAATTAGGATTAAAGAGACAAGTGGGATGTTATGAGGATGCTTCTAATAAAGTTGCATGCATATTGGCTTAATTATCCTATAAAATACCTGTTTTTATAACGTTCTGTGTTACTGATGTACTGATTTGATACAACCCGCGCCCCCCAGGGGACCCCGCCCCACACTTTGAGAACCCCTGCTCTCCAATCTGTGACTTCTGTCACACAGTTTGCCTTGCTTCCTTGGTTCCACAGCGTTCCAAAATGTTAGGAATTGGAACTTTGTCCACTACTACGTCAGTTGATCAGATTTGAAGCTGCATTGAGGCACCATGACATAGACATTATTTCCAAACAGGGGGGCTATATATTGTTAAGATCGAATATTACGGCTGGATTTCAGCTTTCTCCCCCTGCACTGTGCCTCCGTGTCACATTTAGCACCAAGAACGTGTTCCCTGTCAGAATTCCGGGGCCGAAAATGGGTCAGTTTGATTCCAGGACTCCATGTCATAGTAGCTTCCTAACTTATTCACCTCCCCTCCTGCTGTTCTCTTCCCTCCAAGGGAATCCTCACCCCCTCTGCCTCTCTGAGCGGGGAAAAAAAAAAAAATCAGCCTAGTCCTAAAAATAGGAAGTGCTGCTCTTCCTGTTTCTTCCCTGGATGCCACCCAGACCTTTTTCTTCCTCCCTCTGGAGACCCCCACATTTTACCCATAATGTTCCTCATCATCAGTTTGTTTGTTTCGTTCGTGTTTCTCGCTGCAGCATTGCCAGCCAAGCTCTTTCAGGCAACCATCAAGGTCACCTTTAGCCAAAGATCCTCTGCAAAGTGGGTACGCTGAACCACTGTCCTCCACCCTCCCTCCACCGTGCCATCGCACAAACACACCCACATTTCTCTCACACGTCCTACATTTGCCTGCGCTGCTGCAGAGATGGAAAACCACGTGGAGTCTGTCACCGTGCGCAGCTTCTCCCGACGTTCAAGGCCGAGTTGGCAGCAGCGTTCGATCCCGCATTTGTGATAATTGCACGTCCCGAAATACGCAGTTCAAATCCCACATTCATTAGAGATCATTGTTACAAATGACACTCGAATGTGACGGCCTTGTTGTTGTGTGTTAAATAATTAGTAGATTATAGATGACGGTTAAATATTGATGAAACAGGGATGTTTCTGTTTGTTTAATCATCGTTGTTCATTTTTATCCTATTATCAAGGCAAAAAAATGGGTTTCAAGTAAAGTGAAGTACTTACATAGTGTTTGTAAAAATTTGTAAAAAATGGTC
The DNA here is from genome assembly GCA_016785265.1 of Paraplagusia blochii. Lineage (NCBI taxonomy): Eukaryota > Metazoa > Chordata > Actinopteri > Pleuronectiformes > Cynoglossidae > Paraplagusia > Paraplagusia blochii. Next base: position 93,778 of record JAFBJS010001201.1, read on the forward strand.
TTTCTCATTTTTATTATGGTTTGTAAAAATGAACAAAGAACACAACATTCTAGATATTATTGTTTCCCAAAGTCTGGGTCGTGGTCCTCAGGGGGGTTGCAGGTTTTTTTTTTTTTTAATTGGGGGATCATTGCAGAGCATATGTATTTATAACATACACTTACACCAAAAATACACAAAAGTTAACAGAGGATACATAGTACAACGTAACCTCAAATATCTGTATTATGTAACTTTGTGTATCCCTTCCTATTCGTCCACCTCCAACAACTTTAATTAAGTTTAAACAAAACTGAACAAAGTCACACATATTCAGTAGTTTTACACTATATTTGATGTAAAATGATGAAGCATCTGGTTGCAACCACTTCCCAGTCATAGCCCCGCCCCCAACCCTTAAATGAGTAGTATTTTTATTAAGTATTTGTCTTTGTTTGCATATTTTGTGTAACATTATGCATGCACATTGTCAACACATTGAAATTTTTATTAATTGTCTCGCATTATGTCCCTAGGAGATTGCAACCATTTTTGTTGGATCATGACTACATGATGTCTCAATCATGGGTCCCTGGAAAAAAAACGGTTTCTGATCCACCAAACATGGCTGTGCCCTTATTTTAGTAGGGTGTCAGACAAAAGTGGCAAAAATGTATATTTTTATTGTGTCTTTTCGCAACTTCACTGTGTTGAAAATACTCCATTTTATGTCAGTTTAAGTTCAAATGTTAGAAGACAACCTGAAAGGGTCAGGAAACTGAAAACACACTATGTTTATTTGATGCATGAATAGATAACCACAAACAGTGCAGAAGGAACAGACCTGTTTTGTGGGGAAACAGTCTGGGTCACAGAGAGGGGTCTTGGTTGCTAGGCCTACTCAGCCAGAACAGAGGGTTTGTTCACCTGCTTCGGGGAGAAAGTTCAGCCTGTGACAGCCTCCAGTGATGGGATCCAAACTTCAATGACACACATGCTCGGTTTTCAAAAGAAAATACTTAAAAAAAGACACATGGATTAGGATGACAAGGGGAGAATAGAGTCCACAAACTATTTGTTGACTCTAAACAAGCCTTATGTACAAGGATGTTCTTCTGTAATTCATTCCCTTGCTTTAAAGATTATTTTTGGACAACTTTAAGGTTGCACCCAATGAAATGAACACTCTTACACATACATTTATGCATTTGTCAGATGCCTTCAGAGGATGGCACTTTGGCCCAGAGTCAATGTCTCTGCCCTTGGTGTAGAACTCCAGGGTTCATCTCCTCAGCGAGATAAATCCCAGTCAGGGAGGCTAGCAACTTTCAGCACAGCTCCATGAGGGGTTGGTACGTTTAAGTGTGATTTTTAGGGTAAACGAAACGAGATAAACGTAAATGGATGGGTGGGTAGAAGGATGGATAAATGGACTTACATGGGAGAATGATCAGGAATCAAGCATGTGGTTCTGCCAGGAATTGAACCCTCTATTTTCTGGTTGTGAGGCAAGTTTGCCAACTGCTGCACTATGGAGCCACATACTTGCTTTTTTTTATGCTTGTCCCACTCCAGTTTTTCTTGTAGTTCTGAAAAAAGAACTGATGTAAATGGTTTATTAACTCATGTGGGGGCTTGGTTCTTGGTTAGGACAGTTTGCTCCGTCCAGTGGGTTCATCATCTGCAAAAAGATTTACAAAGGGCTGGTACGATCGCCGTGGAAACTACTGTCCCTGCGACTTAGGAATAGATAAGTGGTTGAATGGATGGACAGAAGGTTGTCTTCTTTTGCAATCTTTCAAAATCGTGTTAGTGCTAACAGTTTGAAAAATAACGTAGAACAAAACAAAAACTGAAAGATATAGGAATGTTTTTTTTCCACTTGCTTTTTTAGCTATAAATTGAAGATAAAACACCATTTTATTTGTCCAACCTAACAAATATGGAGAGTTGTATCATCCAGCAGATACTACGCCAGATTTTTTTTTTCCTCACCCACTGGCAATGAAAACAGCCCACGAGTGGACGTTCTAACCCCATTGACGAGACAGAGGGAGTCCAGCCAAAGATCAGCTCACTGGGATTTATTTTTAGAGCTGAGTGGGCTTGGTGGACATTGTGGACACGACTGTGGAGTGTAGAGGCGTTCAGGAGAGAGAAAATACATCATTGATCAAAACGAACATAAAGACGTAGCCTTTATTTATTTTACTTTGCCCACACTGTGCAGAGAAAGGACTCTAAAGAAAACAAGTGTTGTAACCAGAGACTGGAGAAGTGAGCTGTGCTGCCCACACTCTGCACCTAACGCAGGTGACTGGACGTCATCGAACACCTGCCAATAATAGCCGCTGTCTTTTATTCCCATTGCGCACAGTGTCAATAAAGCTCCTCAGCTCTTAAGGTTTAAAATACATACGTCGTGGGTGTTTGGACATTTAGTGTGGCGCTCACACAGAGACTCCTACTGGAAAACATGATGATTTTTACAGTGACGTAACACACGTGTAGGTACATGATGACTTTCAGTAGTTTACTTGATGTCCAGGTCTGTTAACTTGTTCTGGCACAAACGTATTAATAAACAAGTAACCTGTGATTGCTGAATACTCAATTTTGTCCTGACCTACATGGCTTCTAGTGGAATCTCCGCCCACAGGAAGGCTCATATTATGGAACAGTGGGATTTGAGTGATATTTGTGGAGACTACTGCCCCTTGACCTGCTAACGGATATGACAAAAAATAAGAATTATATATTAATACTTGGGATGCATTGATTTGGATATTTGTGAATCCCGACAATATTCCCATACAAGAGTTTGAGTTTGCATCAGTATTCTTTTCCAAAAGGCAGTCAGTTTATGCTCAGAAAAACAGGAAACCAACAGGAAAAAAAGAACTCTACAAAGTAAACCATGATCTTACGTGAGCTTTATCGAGTACAAACTTTTCGTAATCTCTTTAGCCTGTATGTCGTCCATCGGGAGTAAGGGCAGTTTGCTCCGTCAGTTTGTGCAGGTTGCTCCATCCAGTGGGCTCATCACTTGCATAAAGGTTTACGAAGTATTTGCGAATCCCGACAATCCCAACAAAGTATTTGCAAATCCTGACAATATTCCGACACAAGAGTTTGAGTTTTCATCAGTATTGTTTACCAAAGGGCAGTCAGTTCATGCTCAGAATTACAGGAAACCAACAGGAAAAAATATCTCTACAAAGTAAACCATGATCTTACGTGAGCTTTATCGAGTACAAACTTTTCGTAATCTCTTTAGCCTGTATGTCGTCCATCGGGAGTTAGGGCAGTTTGCTCCGTCAGTTTGTGCAGGTTGCTCCATCCAGTGGGCTCATCACTTGCATAAAGGTTTACGAAGTATTTGCGAATCCCGACAATATTCCGACACAAGAATTTGAGTTTTCATCAGTATTGTTTACCAAAAGGCAGTCAGTTCATGCTCAGAATTACAGGAAACCAACAGGGAAAAATATCTCTACAAAGTAAACCATGATCTTACGTGAGCTTTATCAAGTACCAACTTTTCGTGATCTCTTTAGCCTGTTTGTCGTCCTACGGGAGTTAACCTTGCTTTTGGAATGACTCCGGATGTGACTCCAAGCATCTCTTTAATTCTTTCCATCCCACGGCGCATTCACCGTTCCCTGGGATATGCAGCTTTTTAAAAATGTTTAATTTAGTCGCAAGAACTTGGGTCACAAGTACTATACCTTGGGCTGAGCAGTACTGAACAATATTCCTCCACAGCAGACTTTTCCATTTACTGCGCTGCTGTATTTTTGCATGCTCTCTGGCTGCAAAACTCCCAATCTTATTGAGCCGTATTCCGCTCACGAAAGTAATTCCTCACATTCACCCACCAGCACACACCACTTGTTGATTCGAGCCAAGGTGCACACATGATCGGAATTCTTTGCAGGTCGGGCCGGATCATTCCAATTCGCTAATTACATAGGAATTGGCTGCCGATACTAATACGGGATCGGATCAGTCCCAACCCTAATTAAACCATTGAGCAGAATATGAGGGTAGTGTAGCAATTGTCATGCCTTACATGCAGAAGTTAGTGCGCTCGAGCCCCAAAGGAACTAAACTCTCAATGGTGCCTCGTGTGGCTGCCTGTGTGGGCTGCAAAGCTGGACGCTGAGAATTTTTCCATTGTTGGATAATTAAGGGACTAAAAAAATATATATATTTTTGCGTCATTCATTCATTACTCCACCAAAACAATACTATTATCTTCTATCTGTCAAAGAGGGAACCTTAGTATTTGCTCATTTGTTCTTTTAGCTGAAAATAACCTTTGAATTTAGATGAGGAAGCTCTCTCACAAGAGCAACAACAAGTACACTTTGTACCTTTGTCGAAAAGTGTGCGAATGTTCCTTTCTTCTGTTCTGTGGGAGCAGAGCAGTGTTTGGTGAGGGTTTTTGTAGGGTGGAAATGTAGGTGAGAACACTTTTGGAAGTGTCTTGCACTGCAGCAGCGACGGTGATGCTCTCTAGTCGCAGGCGGAGGCACGTTTCTTCCCCAAGTCGATGTCTGCAATGCAGACGTCGGGAGTCAAGGTTAAGCCTGAGTGACCTCATTCAGCGACTGAAGCACTGAGGATGACACAGTGTGTGTGAAGTCGGAGAAACAGCAGTCCAGCCATTGTCTGGTCATGGCCTTTAATAATTTTATTTGCAGCCAGAGAACCGAGGTGCTCAGACTTGCAAATCCCATAACAGACCCATCAATAGTCCCTGGTGTTTGAGAGCGTCATATTTGTTTCCTCACCGTGTCAATTCCCCAAAGTGTTTTTCTTTCACTTTAGAAAGTCAGAGGTATAGAGTTGTTCATAATGAATGAGAACCAAACCGCTAGTTATACACGCTCCGTCATGAACCCCGTAAAACATTCCTTTCTATAGGCCACATGTCTCTAGCATCTGCTCAACTGATGTGGATCCTGTTTGGACTTGAAGATCATCCAAAAAGGGTTGTAAATTTTAGAAATGCAAACATTTGTGGTCTAAAATATCACAGGACTGGAGGTCAAATTCATTTTTTAGTACCTGAACTGTCTCCCCTGTCCCCTTTTTAATCAACCCTTAGGGGATTGGCAGGATTCCTTTTTTTTTTTTTTTTTTTCAAAATAAGACACCATCTAGGAGTGTCGTTAATCAATGTCATCAAACGTGTTTCATATAGCAGCAGTTTCTGTATTTCTTAAGGGCCTTTTTTAACATCTGCAAGATTTTGTCCCATTGCATTTTCATACACTCTGCTTCAACCTCATCTAGTATCACAATGTTGTTGAGGTTAAGTGCGGCCAACTGAAGCTGCTAAACGGATGTGCTAGCTGTTTTAAACACATGTAGTCCATTATCTTGTTGCCCAGTTAGGAGGTGATGTCTGTTATTTCTAATTGCCCTGTTGCTATTTTGACTTGTGAATGCTGTGCCTGTAAAAGGACTGGCACTTAACCCACATTCTGGCTGTCTGGTACTAATTAAAATGTCTATTTCCACAAAGCAACACATTTTGAACACATCAGATAGTGAATAGTTGGGCTTTTTGCTACAGCCACTGTAAAAATTCACCAAAAAAAAAAAACAGACAAAGGCCACATCTGAAGAACCTCAGTCAACAACCACTGAAATGTTTGTTTTGGGTGTTTTCTAAGGAATGTTGACGTCTTTGACACAATTCTACATAGAATTCATAGCATTCTTCTTCACTGGCCATGGAATTCTTTAACAAAACAACAACCAAATTTAGGTCAGTAGGTAGGTAGATAGCTAGATAGATGGATAATTAGTTAGGTAAGTACGTAGGTAGATGGGTAGGTACATAGGTAGATAGATGGGTGGGTAGGTAGGTAGCTAGCTAGCTAGATAGATAGGTAGTTGGATAGAAATATAGGTAGGTTGGTAGATAGTGAGTAGGTAGACAGGTTGGCAGATAGATAGATAGATAGATAGATAGATAGATAGATAGATAGATAGATAGATAGATAGATAGATAGATAGATAGATAGATAGATAGATAGATAGATTGGTTGGTTGGTTGGTTGGTAGGTAGGTACTGTAGATTGATAAGTATGTAGGTAGGTGGGTAGGTAGGTAAGTAGGTAGATAGGTTGGCAGCCAGATAGATAGATAGATAGGTTGGTAGGGAGGTAGGTACTGTAGATTGATAAGTATGTAGGTAGATGGGTAGGTAGGTAAGTAAGTAGGTAGATAGGTTGGCAGCTAGATAGATAGATAAATAGATAGATAGATAGGTAGTTAGGTAAGTAGGTAGCTAGAAAGACAATGATTAAGTCATGACTTTTTATGCTATTCAAATGAAATTCAAATGCTGACATTTGCCTATCTGTCTGTCTATCTATCTGGGCAACACATTATCGTGTTAATCCATTTAATAATTACTGCAGTCAATTATTTTATCATATTTCATAAAATAATTCATCAATCATCACATTTCTAAAAAGAAAACATTGAATGTCATGCCCTGAATTCTGAATTACATCCAGTGGTGTGTGCACATTATGTACATCTTTTTCTTGCATTAGGGCTGACTCAGATGCAGCCTGCTCACCGTGAGCAGGTTGAAAACAGCTGCCACTGTCAGATGTTATTGAGGAAGTGATAGATCATTTCCCACAGGACGAGGACGCTCGGCACACAGCAAGCCCGACCTTAATTGTTTACCGCCGTTAATCTCATCACAGTATTGCAGCTGTAAAACAGCCTGTTTTAGAAGAGGACGCCCAAGTGTCAAGTGTTTTGACAGTCTGAAGAGGACAGACAATAATGAGGAAAGCAAAGAATCAGTGGGAACTAACCAACTAACCCGTCCTCCTCCTAGATCTCCTCCCAGTCCTCCACATTTTTACATCCACCGATTTCTGCTCAGGTCCAGTTGGGGGAAATGAAAAGACACAGTGGTAATAATTGTAATGAGATGAATGCTGTGCGACAAGGCAGTGAAGTTTAATTAAAGCATGGCAGACCACGGTGGGGTATTTAACTGTTTTATCTGATGGGGCGTCATACAGTCACATCTGTGAGGCCTGGCAGAGGGAGATGAGTCTGTTAGCACAACCTGTTGTCAGATAAGAACCTCTGTGATTATATTTTTTCTGCCGACGTAGATCATTTAAATGAAATGGAAGGTAAGGCAGCCAGGCATGCACTGAGAGACACAATCTGCTTAGCCACTGAGGACTGAAATGGGGAACTTGTACTGTTCTACAGTGATTTTTAACCTTTTTTGAGCCGGAGCAACGTCAAAATAGCTTTGTTGTCCAGAATGGGGGAATTCCTTAGCAACAGATGACAAAAGCTGTCCAAAGGAAGATCAGCAAAGTTTAGCTATACACAACAATGGCTAATTAGGTGATATTAAACAATAGTTGTTTTGGTCACACCTTTTTCAGGGTTAGTGGGTGTAGGTCCAAACATTTGAAGGGCGGCCTGGTCAGGAGCAGTAAGATGTAGCATTAGCATACATACATAAAGGTTGAAATGCTGTTTTTTAGTGAACTATTTTAACAGTTAAATGCGTCCATTCCTCAGAAAAGACAAGTGTATATGAATAATTTCAAATAATGTTTGGTTGACCATCACAAGTAGCCGCACGAGCGGTTTTCAGCCCTCGAGCCAGTTTGCCTAGCTTGATTTGACAGGCTACATCTGATAGTTGATATTGCTCTGTAATATTGCCTATTGTTATTTATTATTATTATTTATTAAAACGTTTTATTTATTTCATTATTTAAATGAAATGTTGACACTTTCTTATACTCTTGCCTTTTCTGTGCAATGTTTGCATTTTAATCCTATGCTAAGCCTTTATGCGTGACACTTACATATCAGTTCTTTTAGTTGTCCTGGATGCTTCATTTATCTGCTACTGATCTGGACGCCGTGATATTTAAGGACCCATCGTGTACCAGGTTTTACCAGGAGGTTTGCCTCTGGTTTGAGCTCTTTCTACCGTTTTGTCTTTTCTCTTGAGAATAGAACAAAGCCTTGTCCTCTTTCCCAAATCAGCTCCAAGTCACTCAGAAACATTAGTTAAAATGGGCTCAGCCTCTGAGGGGAGGCTAAGAGAGGCTTTTTGAAAAAGTAGAGGTTAAAGATTCCTATGGATTATTGTGTTGGATTTCATCACGGCGCCTATAATTTTCATCGCCACCCGGCAGGAATGCAATCACTCACACATTAAATGACGCCCCGAGAATACCAACGAACCTATTTCCCCGAGAAAAGACGGAACAACGAGAAAGCCATTATGAGTAAATTATGAAAGGATGTGACTTGAACTCACAAAAGACACCGAGACCATCTTTGTTTTTGTCAGGTTTGCACACACTAACGCACTGTCGATGAGAACATGGCTTATGAAAGAGCTTCTGCAGGAAGAAATAATTGGCCCCATAGGTGACGTGAGGTTATGGAAAGCATGAGGAAAGCAGCAGGGGAGGATGGGGTGAGCAGCGTAGATAAAGCACAGGGGATTATGTAACTGGTGAACTAATGCATATTGTCAGATTTTAAAGCAGTGAGTGTAACAATGGGATTCCTAAATGACTGTAAAAATGCACAAATACTTTGAGGTATCGGGAGTCTACAGTTGTTCCTTGTGATTTTTTCTAACATGGACCTCCTTTTTTTAAAATGAGAAGTAATTAGTTATAGTATTGACTAATGGCTTTGGCTTAGGCAGATATTCTTCATGGGAATTAATTATTATCTCAAACGAAAGTAGACCAAAAATAGGGGTGTTAGTGTGAGGCCAATGGATTGTTAGATAGATATTGCTATTTTTATTCATTTATTCATTTATCTTCATCCTCTTATCTGTACCAGCTCTCAGGGGCAACAGTCTCTAAGACTGCCACCCAAATCACACTGCTCCATACTGTGAGTCTACTGGAGACAGTGCTATGATGATAGCACCTCAGTGGCAACGTGGCAGCTGAGATTTTGGCTCTGAGGTTGGAGGGTGGGGTGGAGATTTTTTCTATATATCTCACCCAATCAATTCTGTTCAGCCCTCATCAAAACCGTTTTGTAACAACATCAAAACCACTTGTAACAACTCCCGAGTCAGTGTAGAGGACAGATGACCTGATGGATGAGATCAGATTGATGGTGTTCAGACAAATCTGTGTTCCTTTCCTGACAACATTTCACTATAGTGACATAGCCCTTATACTAAACCTGCTGTTTGACACGAATGTCAAAGTCAAGTTAATAGATATGTTTAAATACATGAACCCCTGAACCCCTGGCACTTTTTCTCATCATAAGGTCTTCCCTTCCTTCACACTGTTATAGCGTAGGGACGAAGACCTTGCGGCGAGGCAGTTTCTGTATTGTACTCTGTGCAGCTTCATTAAACACATGACAACACATGTTTGAAAAAAAGCCAGAATTAGCCAAAAGGCTAGTTTCCACCTGTAGTCCAAAGGTCGTGATTTAAAAAGGCAGAGAGCATACAATACATATATACAGTACATAGAAAAACTAAGATAAATAGAAGTAGATAGAACTTTATAAATCAAATTATTGACAAATAAATCTTGGATATACAGTATGAAACAAAATTCATATATACACATAGGAAGGAACTGTCTGTGAAACCCCGGGCACACGAGGATCTGAAACTATTAAAAAGATAAGTAAATTACACAGAGGCATGTTTATGGGCAGCCTTGTAGAGAATTTTTTGTTAAAGTCTACAGGCTTTTTTTGGATTCCTAATTATGGACTTACTTCATTGACATGGCAGATGGTTGTATTGCCGTTGTTATTGCCGACTCAAGATTAAGCTCATTCGTCTAAGATTCTCTTCTCCGTCTTGTACATGTATTTATTCATCTATGTCAAACCCTGGGGCTAACTGATAGGTCCACGCACACAAACAGGAAGTGGCATCATACTTATGTTAATAAAAGTAATAAAGAGTACATGTAGCTTTAAAACAGTGCATCTCAATTCATTTCTTTTTCGCCGCCCCACTCTGCACCGCAACTATAAATAACAGCATTTGTCCATAAAATAGTTCTAGGTACACCTCTGCATAACATCGTATCCTTGTTAACATAAAGAAAACAAAAAGAGATACAGTTCAACTTACTAGGATGTGCAATTACACTTTATTGTAGTACGGCGAAAAAAAAAACACATGTTCCTCAGCGTCGCACCGTGCCCCCTCAGGGGGGTCCGCCCCACTATTTGAGAAGCACTGCTTTACAACAAAAACGACTGGTCCATTATGCCTCTCACTACCACGTTACAGTGTTTCTGTTTTTTTTCCTGCACTACCAACTCCAGCTCCACAGTACAACTGGCAACCTGAGACCTCATGTTCCATTAATTGCTTCCCTAGAGTTAAGCCCTCCACTGCTTATGTTGCCCCGCATCAGGCAGCGCAGGAAACGGGGGTGTGTGACACACCTCTGCCCTTCGCAGGATGTTGAAGGGACCAATTCCGTCAGCCTAACCCCTCTATCACGGAGGGTTTAACCAGGCGGCGGTAGCAGTCAGCGTCCCCAGAGAGAAGAGGGCAGGGGAGGTGTGGGAGATAACTCAAATACCCTCACATCGCTGCGGTATCAACAGCCACAAGAACCCTTGTGCAGGCGAACAACAGGGAATCTTAATCTAGAAGAGGTGGAGACATATAATTAAAATTAGTGTAGGTTCATATATACAAGGGGTTAACATGCTTGTGCTGAATGCAGAAAGTACTGGGTTTGATTCCCAAAAGTTCCACACACTCGCCTATGAAAATTTGCTTCTGTTAAATGTGTAATTGTAAAATATATATAAAAGATAATTTGAATTTTATGTTCCTGACAGTTAACAGAGGTAACCATTGTTTTCTATACAAAACCATGAAAGAGAAGCTATGATAGTGTCAATGTCTGTGTAGGCTCTCAGTCATCCAGGTTATCTAATCCAAAAGTTCACGGAGAACTGAAGAAGCCTCTTGAATAAGACGTGGAACTTCTTTAAGAAACCGACTTTGTCCAGTTCCCCTCAGAGTAAATATTTCGTATCGCTTCAATATGAGTGGAGAACATGCTGTCTGCCCCCCAGATCTCCACCTGACCTGCTAATTGTACCAGCATGTTTCGGAGCTCAATGATGACCCTTCAAATCTCCCTTGACCTATAGTTCACTAAAGGAACACAAACAAACAGAACTAAAGACACATTCCTAGAGTTACAACTAATGGATATGCAACTAGAAGTGTTCCGTTTTTTTTTCTTTACCTTTTCAAAATTTGGTTTAAAATGTTAGATATTTTGTTTTTTGTCATACATAAGCTGCACCAACATGTAAGGCACATACAAAAATTAGCGATACACATTGTCTAATTAGAGAAAACCTCTCACAATGTCCCACACGGCACCTAACAATGGTAGCCTTAATGCTCCATCAAGTATTATTTCGTAGCTTACCAATGTTGCACTTATGACACATTTTGGTCACTAAACACAACCAGAACCCACACACAAGATATACCACATTTTAAGGCGGACTGTCGATTTATTTTAAATCTACAGACCTTAAAGTGCGCCTTATGATCCAGAATATACGGTGCATTAAGTAAAGTGTTGCCTAATTGCACAGAAATACATTATGCACAAAGAGGTCTGAAATCCTACACTAATCATTATTTCTGCGAGAAATGTGCCTGGATTAATATTCTCTGAGATTTTTTTTTTCTGAAATATCTTTTAATTGATTTGGCAAGCTGTACATCATGATAACGACAGAAGAACTGGTTTAGAGGTCGTAAACAAGGGCATAACCAGCGAGTGATGATATAGTCATCTTGTCAGCTTCACATCAAGTGCTGCTCATTAATTGTGATAAGGTGCTAGGCTTCATCTGCCTCTGACCATCGGGGGGAGATGGATGGCCTGAAGGTGTTTTACTGTGGCTAGTGTTAAATTACACTCAGAGGTGATCCATCAGATGTCACTGACGCTGTCTATGTCCTGTGGGCGACTGGCACCTCGACGGCCACCAGCGGAGTTCTCCTTATGCTATTGTTTTGTAAAACTAACCCAGGTTAAAATAGCATCAAACTGAACAAACTGAAACTGTGGAAATAATTACTTGTTGGAATTTAAGGCTGTAAACCATTGATTTTGGCAACTGCACCAATGCAGATTCATTCATTGCCCTTGTCTTCCACTACCCCAAAGCATTTTACCAGTCAAATACATTTTACTTTTACTAACATGGAACAATATTATGATAAAGTATTGGCATTTTCTCAGTCAACATGTTGGTTTTGAGGATGCTGGGAAAAAAAGAAAGATGGGAGAAACTATGTAACTGGGCCATCGCCAGAAGTTTTATTGCTTGTGCAACAGTATGTCACTTTAAATAAGCGTCCAATTTGATTTTATTGCAGGGTTTGAAAGTAAAATGTTACCCACAAACCAACTGTGATGTAAAGGGCACTTTGCACTACTACCGCTTTATATTTACACAAAATGTCAGGTAGTTGATATCCGATTCATCTGTTCAGAACAAGCCTAACTCGATCTTTCTGTCTGTCTGTCTGTTCACAGGATGGTTCCAAGCAGAGACAAGTCAGGAAGAAAACGGTGTCTTTCAGCACAATGCCAAGTGACAGAAAGATCAACAGCACAGCTGCTTGCATGGCTTTTATGATGGAGGGTTGTGAAATGAAGAAAGTGCGTTCCAACTCCCGCATGTACAATCGATATTTCCTGTTAGATCCCGACATGCACTGGCTACGCTGGGAACCATCAAAGAAAGATTCAGAGAAGGCCAAACTGGAGATAAAAAGCATCAAAGAGGTTCGCTTGGGAAAGAAAACTCCAGTTTTGCGCAGCAACGGGCTATCAGATCAGTTCCCTGATGAATGCGCCTTCTCGATCATTTATGGTGATAATTACGAGTCTCTAGACTTGGTTGCTAGTACACCAGATGTCGTCAGCACCTGGGTGATGGGCCTGAGGTATTTGGTGTCATATGGTCGGCACCCAGTGGACATTGCGGAGCCAAGCCAACCAAGTTTACGAACATCATGGATTGGCTCAGTATTCGAGCTAGCGGATATGGACAAGGAAGGGCACATTGACATGTTTAAGGCCACTCAGATAATCAAAGGGCTGAACCCTGGAATGAAAGAATCAAGAATAGAGTTAAAGTTTAAAGAACTACAAAAAGCGAAAGACCAATATGGGGAAGCAATAAATATGGACACTTTTGTGGAGGCCTACTGTGAGCTTTGCACACGACCTGAGATCTTCTTTTTGCTGGTGCAGTTCTCCAGTAACAAGGAGTATTTGGACAGTAAAGATTTAATGTTATTTGTAGAGGTGGAGCAGGGAGTGGAAGGTGTAACTGAAGAAATGTGCAGGGACATTGTTCACAAATTTGAGCCATCTGCCAAAGGCAGGGAAAGAGGTTACCTCTCCATCGATGGTTTCACACACTACCTCCTCTCATCGGAATGCCACATCTTTGACCCCCAACACAAGCGAGTGTGCCAGGATATGTCCCAGCCTCTGTCACATTACTACATCAACTCATCCCACAATGCATCTCTACTGGAAGACCATTTCTGGGGTTCGTCAGATATCAGCAGCTACATCAGGGCTTTAAAAATGGGCTGCCGCAGCATTGAGGTGATTGTTTGGGATGGTCCAGATAATGAACCGGTAGTTTATGTGGGAAGCTCTGTGGCCTCACAGCTGGCCTTCTCTAAAGTCCTGGACATTATTAATCAATATGCTTTTGAGAGCTCTGAATACCCTCTGATTCTGTGTTTGGTGGCCCACTGCTGCATCCTTCAGCAGAGGGTCATGGCACAGCATATGAAGAAGATACTTGGTGAAAAGCTGTATGTCAACCCTCCAAACAAAGAGGAAATTTACCTACCCTCCCCTGAGAAGCTCAAAGGTAAAATTCTCCTTAAGGGAAAGAAGCTTCCTCCAAGTTGCCCCGATGCTGAGGGTGATGTGACGGATGAGGAAGAAGGTCTGGAAATGTCTAGAAGAGTAGGATCTGACGACAAGGACCAACTAAACGGTTTAGGATACAGGAGACTCCGACTGTGCAGGGAACTCTCCGACCTTGTGTCTCTTTGCAAGTCAGTACATTTCAGGGATTTTGAGATTTCCAAAAGGGACCAAAAGTTCTGGGAGATTTGCTCCTTCAATGAGGTAGACGCAAACAGATTTGCCAACGAGTTCCCAGAGGAATTTGTATGCTATAACAAGCGCCTTCTCTCCAGGGTTTATCCCACACCTATGAGAATCGATGCCAGCAATATGAATCCACAGGATTTCTGGAAGTGTGGCTGCCAAATTGTGGCCATGAATTACCAGACACCAGGCTTGATGATGGACCTGAACCTTGGTTGGTTCAGGCAGAACGGGAACTGTGGGTATGTTTTGCGGCCAGCCATCATGAGAGAGGAGGTCTCCTACTTCAGTGCTAATGCTCGGGAGTCCCTTCCAGGGGTTTCCGCACAGCTTCTTCACATTAAGGTGATTAGTGGACAAAATCTGCCCAAACCTCGTGGTTCGGCTGCCAAAGGTGATGTAGTGGAGCCATACATATACGTGGAAATCCATGGTATCCCAGCTGACTGTGCCGAGCAAAGAACCAAGACGGTTTCTCAGAATGGTGACAACCCTATTTTTGACGAGAGTTTCGAATTCCAGATCAATTTACCAGAGCTTGCAGTTCTCCGCTTTGTAGTGTTGGATGATGACTACATAGGAGATGAGTTTATTGGGCAGTATACCATTCCATTTGAGTGCCTACAGCCAGGGTACAGGCATGTTCCCCTGCAGTCCCTCACAGGAGAGTTTCTACAGAACACCACCCTGTTTGTCCACATAGCCATCACCAACAGGCGAGGAGGTGGAAAGGGCAATAAGAGGGGCCTATCCGTAAGAAAAGGCAGAAAAGCTCGGGAGTACACGACTACCAAGACTACAGGGATTAAAATTGTGGACGAGCTGTTCAGAGCATCCACCCAGCCCCTTAGGGAGGCCACTGACCTTCGAGAGAACGTGCAGGTAAGGATCTTTACGATGCCATTTTATGAAATATTTATTTATTTCATGAATATTTATAGTGGTGCTCTGGACCAGAGGTCACGTCCCTGTCATCGCTGTGTAACTCCAGTGTTAACCCCCTGAGGAGGTTTAAATCCCAGTTAGGGCCGTTGGTGTCTTTCAGTGGACTCAGCACCTGCGGGAAGGTTCATTAGTAGCTAGTACAGTGGCTTGTGGTGTGAGTGGCTGACGCGGACACCTCAGCAATGGTTAAGTGGACAAAAATGGATGGATGGCTATTTATACAAATGAGGCAACATGGCCTTGGTATTAGCTAAAAGCTTGAGGGTCAGCGGCTCTATGGACTTGGAGTTACAGGTACACCAAGGAAGCCTAAAGGAGGCTGAGATTTTCATTACCATTCTTTTTATATGAGTAACTTTCATAAAAATCGCTTATTTGATGCATAAAACATTGTATTCATTAGTAAGTTTGGCTTTAAGTCAAAGAGTCCAAAGAGAGTGTTACCCTGGATAACTGCCACGTACATTAAACACAAACATAATTAAAAGATTAAATTCCCTTTTTTGTCATTGTGACATTGTGATGTGACACCACAGCACACAACGAAATTTGTCCTCCGCATTTAACCTATCATCAAAGTGAACAGTGGGCAGCTTATGAGCGCCCGGGGAGCAGTGCGTAGGGACGATACCATGCTCAGGGTATCTCAGCGGTAACTCGGCAGTAGGGGGATTCGAACCGGGGACCTTGCTGACCCAAGTCCGCTTCCTTAACCACTAGGCCCCTGCCCTGATGGGCACTGCCCTAATGGGCTCCTGTTCCCTGCCTTACAAAAATAATTGACCAAAATAAAGAATTTGTATTTGAATTAGAGCAACAAACAATTAAGATAACTCTGACTGTGCACTTAAACGTAATGACTTTTTATCAATCCAAACCTCTTATTTTATATTATATTTACCTCATTTAATATATTGTTGTGCAAAGGGGGTCACAGGGCTTTGTCTGTGTTATAAAAAAAAGAAAAGTAGTGAAGTAACACTGTCTGGCAATTTATAAAGTTTGAATAGTTACAGTAACGGCTCAGGGGAGAGGAGTGAGGAGTTGACTATAAAACTCCTCAATTGAAGATTAGTAATAATTGAATTGATACGGTTCAGTCAATTACCAGCCGATGCCCTCTGGTGCAGTGCATTATTTTGACACAATGACTGAAGACTTTTAATTTCACTAACTCTTAAATAATCACAGAATGAAATGTGTGTTAGGATTTTATTTACTAAGTGCTTAAAATTATTGTAAATCCATCGCTCAAGTGAGATGATGGGACGGATGATTCCAGCTGTGACTTCTCCCTTCCGAACTTTTCTGACAAAGATGGAAACAAAAACTTTAAAATAATCGTGTTATGTAACTTTTGTTTCATATGGAAATAATCACAGGTGCTACGGTCTGTGTCCTTAAACCACCTGGTCATTATAAAGAATGTAATTAGGTGGACAGAGGATTAAATTAACCTGATCAAACGGCATCACCGTCGAACCAGAGCTCTGATCCGTCCTCAAGGTTTGAAATGGAAATGATTTTTTTTTCCTTTCAATTACTGAGATAAAAGTTGCTACAAAAAAAGGTAAAGTTTAAAGTCATAATAAATTATGAATAAAAGCTTAAAAAGGGCCATGTTTTCCAAATGTTGTAAAAATGAACAAAGCCATGAATGGCCTGTTCAGAGCGGCTCATTATCATAGCAAGGCTTTGTAGAAGGGCAGGGGGCAACAATCCACTAGAAAGCCAACAATGAAGGAAATATCTGTTTGCCCCAACAGTTTTGAGTCAATCAGGATAAACTGATGAGAAGGATGACCTGAATTCTATGAAGAATGCAAAAAAAATAACATCTGTCTGTCTATCTATCCATTCATCCATCAATAGTGGGTTGTAACCCTTAACTGAGTTGGTAGGGAAAAGGATTGCAATTTTCTAGCTCTGTCCGATATCTATCCACCCATCCATCCACCCATTAAAAAGCAGGTTTTAACCCCAAACCCAATTGTAAGAGAGAAGGAATTATCCAGGAATGTCTAGTATTAACTTTTTCATTTCCGATACCAATATCAACCGATACCAATATTTGCAAGACTAAATTAAGCGTCTCATGACTATGTGTGATTCCAGCCAATTTGCACAAATCCAATTTATTGTGTTGATAAAATTATTACATATTACCAATATAACATAGCTATAGTAATTTCGGACTAATGATATAGTCGGACATATCTAAAAAAATGTTTGTGATTTTATTAATTTGAGATTATTTTCTCTGTTTAAGTTCTACTATAAACAGTAAAGGGCAGTACAAACAAGAGGACAAATATGTTTGTTTGTGCTTTGTTCAACCATTAAAGGTGCAGATGAAGGCACTGGTGACTAAATTAAGATCCTTCTTTTGAAGTGGCGGTAAAGAAGCAAGTACTGCCTACCCATTTGTTGCAGTCTTGGACTTGTACATTTTCAATCAGTGCTTAAGAGAGACGGACAAATTAAAGCAAAGCAAGTTGGAGAGAGAGATTGAGAGGGAAAGGAACAAATGCCGTGTTGTAACTGGACACAGAGCTCTTATTTGGGAATGCTGAAGGGTGTGGGGGTAAAACCAGGGAAAAGGCAGTAATTAAAAACACACTCCTCGATGTCTTTGTATCACCAGAACTGGGCAACAGTATAGCTTTTATTGCATGACAATTAGCCAGAAACATTTGTGCATGTGGTCCCTTACACACATGCGGGCAATTAAAGTAGGCACAATGAATGCTAACAACCCGAGATCAGACCACACTGAGATACAAACACCTAAGTGCTCACAGTTCACACACGGTCACAGTCACGCATTGTTTGCTGAACCCCCTCAGAGCGGTCCTCATTCTCACTGTTGTGTGTGTTTTTCCACGGCTCTGTCCAACGGCCTGAGAGACGTTAGCTGTGGATGTGGGTCAGCATACAGAAAGGGGCTGTGTTCCCTGGCCAGTCTCCTTATCTACAGGAAGGTCAGGCTCTGCAGCACCACATCCTCTCAGCGAGCAGAGAAGAGAAGAGTGGAGTCCTTGGGGAACAGCTGATTCCCACACTGCGGCGTGCGAGCGCCAGGCATAGCCTGAGGCTGGCTCGAGGGCAATCATCATATACATATATATATATATATATATATATATATATTTATATATTTATATATATGATGAATATATATATATATACTGTGTATATATACGTATATATACTGTATATACACACACACACACATATATACATATATACTGTATTTATATATATAAAAGGCACTAATTATTCCGGGGTCTTGGTTTTTGACCTTGGTTTCATTTTTCATTCTATTTCCAATTTATGTCACTCTCCAAGAAGTCAGTGGACAAAAACAGTTGTGGGCCTCATGGGAATATTATGAGTGGCAGACAAGTATGTGTGGGTGGTGCTGGATAAAGCCAATATGTGCACACCTGTGTTCCCACATATTGTTTTCTGACTGGTTCCTAAATCTGAGGGTTTTATGTGAAATGTTGGGTATATTTTGAAATGGGGGCAGTTGGTGGCCAAATGGTTAAGGAAGCGCACCTGGGTTTGCAAGGCCCCCGGTTCGAATCCTCCTACCGCCAAGTTACCACTGAGGTCCACTGAGCATGGCATCGTCCCCACTCACAGCTCCCCGGGTTCTCAAAGCTGCCCACTGTTCAGTTTGGTGATGGGTTAAATACAGAGGTCACATTTTGTTGTGTGCAGTGGTGTGAATCACAATGTCACAATGACAAGGAGTTTGCTTTCCTTTCCTTTGCTTCCCTAAATATGAAATATCTAGAACGAGCTAGGGCAATCTTTTTTGAGTCACTTACCGCAGTGGGTCACAAAAATATGATAGGCAGGCCAGTCCAGGATGATAGTGATGCAAAAATCTTCACTGAAACGGACTCAATGTACGTGTCACACATGATGGCTAAGGAAGTCGACCCAAGTCCACAAAGCTTCAGGTTTGAATCCTCCAGTTGCCAGGTTACCAACAAGGTGCTATGAGCATAACGCCATTCCACCAACATACCCATATATTTTCCAGTGGGCTCCATACTCAAAAGAGAGCTCACAGTATAGAGCAGTGTGATTTGTGTGGCAGTGGTGGGCCTCCTCTGGCCCCCGGGCCAGAGTTTTGCCCATAAAAACACAAATTGATACACAAATGAGTAAGGAGCGCTGGTAACTGTTAAAATGAGTCACTAGGTTGGATAACTTTGTTTTCCTTCATGTTTAGATTGAAAAACAACCAGGATGGTTCTAGGTGTGAATGTTAGTGTGAATTGTCTCTGAGGGAATTTCCCTCCCAGATGGACAGCTGTCTTTTTTTTTAGTATGACCCTTGCATTTCACATACTTTCACAATCCCTTTGAATAAAGCTACACCAATCTAGCTGTATAAAAAAAATCACCAAGCTGATGGTCTGTCGCTGCTTGTTACACGGACGTCACAACAGCTGCACCGATAGGAAGAAGCACGAAAGGAAAAACTCCAGCTGACTAATTTGACTGGACACTGGAGACACAAGGCAGATTTCTTCACTGCCTTTCATCACTTTCCTCTGGTAGAGGCTCTGCACTTAAATTCACAAACACCACACATGTAAGCAAAGACATTCCAAAAGGAAACGAGGAGTAGCTGAGGGCGTGCAGAACTTTGCATCATGGTTAATCATTCCTTTCAGTCTTTCAAAATAAAACTCTATTTCTTGAGAGGTGCAGACATGTCTTCGTTTTTATTCTCGTTTAGGTGGCAGTTTTTTGGTATATAAATATATATATATGTGTGTGTGTGTGTATACATATATATGTGTAACTCACATAATGATCCAATTCATATCTTGATTCACAGGCTACGATCCGATTCAGGAACGATTCATAAAAATAATTAAACAATCGATCCAGTTCGATCCGATTCGGTTCAGATCGATTCAATTAAAATTTGGAACTCCGCTTTCAACTACACTATACAGCTGCCAGTCTTTTTTAGTTTTTGTTTAGTTTATTTAAAAGGGGAAAATGCAATTTCATAAATATATGATTACACATTTAATAAATGAGAAAGAATTAGCCAAAGGCTAGTTTTCATCTGTAGTCCCCTGGTTATGATGTAAAAAGGCAAGAAGCACAAAATACATTTACAATAGAAAATACACATTAAAATTTTTTATACAATTTAAGACATTTTTGCAACTTTATGACTTCTCCTTTCAATTTGCATGAACATTTGCAAGATCTTAACGTCATTGTGTGGGCGGGGCTCTAGAGCAGGAAATCGATCCACAGACAAAAACCCGAACCATGGGTGAGAGAGAGAGAGTGGCAGAAGAGTATATGTGGGTGGTGTGGAATAAGACATGAGAACAATACATTATAATACATCTCAAACATGTTACCACTTTATTTCTTTCAATTTACAACTTCTACTAAAAGATAATTTGTTTTTTAAAATAAATACATTTTATCTCCTTCACTTTGGCTAATACGCAGGAACAGGTAGGCAAATAAATGAAGTAATCTTTAAATGGTATTTTTTTGGCGTCAGAAATCAATGGATAGTCCATTATTGGTGCAGCAGATTAAGGAAACCTTAATGACCATGTGTTGTCAGATGACTATTGGTGAATGATGACAGATTTAGGTCAGGGGGGTTAAGCAGCAGATTAGAGACAAATGGGAAACATTTGTCCAATAAAGGAACAAAAAGCCTCTACTGCTAAAAAGCAGAGATGCTGAATTTAGAGCAGTTTATTTCCTGGCTGAACAAAATCTGCAGGCTGGCACCTTGATCAGTTGGCAGCCGCTCATTGGAATTTCAGTAATTGCTTGATGAATTCTAAGAAATATTCTTCCTTTTATTTTTACTCTGCTTGTTTTTCTCTCCCAGAATGCCATGGTGTCCTTCAAGGAGCTGTGTGGTCTTACCCCTGCAGCCAATATGAAGCAGTGTATCCTCACAGTTTCAACATGGCTGATGAACAGTGAGCGGTCACTGCGGGTCACAGTGGATCTGAGCGAGACCTACCCCACCATGGAGGCCCAGGGTCCAGTTCCAGAACTGTTGCGCAAAGTGCTGAACGCCTATGACATGGTGAGTGACCTGAGGACATAACATCAGCTGTAGATAGTGATGATCACAACATTGATAAAACCATTGTGGAAATAAGAGTACAGTCAGATCATGTCTGATGAAATGTGCTGATCTGATTCAGAGCATTTAAAGTATTTGGATTTCCTGTATTTATATCACTGCAGTATTGTGGTGCTATATTGTTGTAGTTGCGTACCTGCAGCAGAGAGTTTGTTTAGATTCACAGAGGAACTGCTCTTTATGCTTAAAAAAATGTTCCCCAAAGCAATATATGAAAAAAGGTAATCTAATCTCCTTCTTCTCCAATCAGTTGGTCCCTTTTTCAGGGGTTGCCACCGCAAATTTACATTTTCCATCTCCCCCTGTCCTCTGTATCCTCAACTCTAACTCCAACTACCTCCATGTCCTCCCTCACTGCATCCATCAACCACCTCTTTGTCTCCTACCTGGTAGCTCCATCTTTAGGATCATTCTTCTCCCAATGTATCCACTGTCCCTCCTCTGAACATGTCATAAATATACATATTTTATCGTAACAGAATCCGAAGTAGGAGTAGTGAAATATAAAAGTATTTGAAGACTTCCGTTGTCAAACTAATACCTCAGGATTAGACTAATATTGAGATTGTACAGTATGTCAATTATTATATGACCCTTTCTAAAAAGTTTAGTTGGCGATTAACAATTTAAAGCACATAGTTTTCTTACTGCAGTGACATAAACACAGGACATCCGAACTCAACAAATGCTACAGATCAACACCTTCCTGTCATCTGTCCATGTGACAATGTGTGGTTGTTCATCTTGTTACTGGGTCTCAGGGGCAGCAGTCTCCACGACTGCCACCCAAATCACACTGCACCATACTGTGAGCCTTCCTGTGGGTGGTGAGCCCAATTGAAGTTATGTGGGTTGGTATGGTATATGGTATATATAAATATATAATATATATTATATAATATATATGATATACAATGCTAACTTAGTAACTCAGTAGTAGTAGTAGTATATAATATGTATGATATTATATATATGATATATAATATATGTTCTTATGTGTTTTTTAAGTGCCAGGTATGAGTTATTTTGGGTTTTCTTTTACAGAAATAGATGAAATAGATTCTCGATGACATGATTGAGTCTTTTTGTAGCCAACATCCAACGTGTCATAGACAACGACCTTGTTTACCAGGGCAGGTAAACTGATGATCTCCATAAACTTTCATAAATTACATCAGTGGCGTTCTGTGCTGTGATAAGCACATCTTGCTCTCTGAAGACGCTGCACTGACAAAAAAATAAAAAAAGGACAAGGAAAAACAAAAAAGATCCTCACAGCAGATTTCTCATCTCCTTTAACGGAACACAGCTGTGATTCGTGCTCAGTGTGTTTTACGGGACTTTCGAAAAAACACTGCCTGCGAACACTCACTTGATCAGTCACACCATCAGGCTCCAGTTTCCCATTGTGTCATTTCTCGTGTCTACTAGTTCGGCCCCCTCTGCTGCAGAAACACTGTATTCTCCCCTCCACTTGACAAAGGCACTGCCCAGAGAGAGAGAGAGAGTGGTTTTGTTATTAGTTATCTCTCCAACTGATTCTCTGTGGTTTTATCCTCCCGCCGAAGATTGAACGGGGCCGGAGAAGTGGGCGACGCTCTTGTTGTTATCAGTTGTTGTCAGGTCATCGTCTCTGCTCTGCTGACATGAGGAGTGAAGTTTTATGAACCTCTGTCTGAGCAGGAAGCGTCATGATCCTGTCTCTATGTGTTCTCTGGGGAGGAGCTGGAGTTGAACCTGTGTCTCATAAGAATTCTTACCCAGCTTTGTCCTGTCCTGTCTTTCTGCAGCACATTTATTAAGTTAAGCATTTCGTTTTTTAATAACTATACTATATATCTGACTGATTTTTTTAGCTATACACTAACATTTGGGTTTAACCAGACTTTCTTTGAGTTTTCAATAAAAATATCTATTTTTTAATTTTATTTTATTTTACACTTTTATTGACCACCATGAGTTGTACAATGAAACGAAAATTAGTCAAGGTTAGAAACATGGTTTTGAATCAAATCTTTTTGCCAATTGCTTCATTCTTAACAGAAGTGCTATTTTGATGTCTCTAGTTTTGGGTTACCCTATCAAAATTACTTTCCCAAACTATTTAGAACAAAAAAAAAATGGTTCCTGCAGCGGTAAATATGTTTCTTGTCAGCTTTATCTCCCTTGACTTGTTCATTTCTGGGTCGCAAGATAACTGCTGTCTCATGGGTTTCTTCCAATGTCTTCCCATCTAAACTGCAGAAATGGCAAATATATGGAATTAGTTTGTTTGTGCTTGTTGTTACCAAAGAAAAACTGTTCAGTAAGTGAACGTTACAGGAAGTGAACCTCATCAGGTCATTGTGGGCTACGATCGACTTTTTAGGAGATCAATGACTTTGAGTGTAGGCTACACAGAGCTTATATAAAATGAAATAAAACCTGTACTAACTGGTTACCATTATTTTGAAATGAGCAATTCAGTTCAGGAGGATAAAAAAATATGTTTCTAGTTTTATTTCTGTTCAAGCAAAATGGCATAAGTTTTATTTTTTGTTCCTTGGTCAGAAATATTGATTTGTATTTGAAATAATATTTTTTCCCTCTCAACTTTTGTCAAAGAATCCTTTTATTTGCAGCAATTAGCGCATGGCAGCATTAGCCACGCTAACATGACTGCGCAGGGATTTTCTAATTATCCATTTTCCTTCTGATACAATGAACAAACACATTGTACCATGAGAACACTGGAGGCATAGTTACTGGAAATGGTTCTCTATACAATATGCAGATATTGAAAGAAAACCCAGACATTAACAGCTAGAATAGTCATTTACTGCATTAGCAATGGATAGAGTGGATCACTGATTGGTCTAAAAGTTATTATCAGTGAAATGAACAGCGCTTTTCTTTCAAAAATGGTAGTGTAACGGCAATGTATTTAAACTTTTTTGACAACAATAGCTTCAGCATTTATGTTCCGCTAAGATATATCTATTTTGTCGAGTAAATAAGAAAATGTTAAGTTATTTCTATGAAATGCTAATGTCTGCGTGTTAAGCTTTTATTTATTGGCACTTTCTCGGCTATATTTGTTGCTAACCTGTTTTTAGGAGGATATTAAAGCAACATCAACATTAATTGAACCATATTCTTCTTTTAAGTAGACAAGGAAAGAAATATTAGTGGGATGAACTCATCTGACCTAATATTTTACTTATATATATATATATATATATATATATATATATATATATACGAAAAGTCAGAATATATATACAAAAAGTATATTATATACTTTCTAATATACTTTATAATAGTATATTCAAAATTGTCATATATATATATATCCACATATATGTAACACATATACATACATACATATCCACATAGATACATACACATGCATACATGCACATATATAGGCCCATACAGCATGTCCACATAGTACACACACGCCCAAGAACGTGTATATAAATTACATATGTATGTAAATATATTTGCGTAAACTCTTAAGTTTCAATGCCAGTGACCTGACAGGAAGTAGCTGCCAACACCAGGTCATTTACTGTCTCACAGTAGCTCATATACCTGTTGACATAATGTATTGAATGGCATCTATTGACTCTGATGTTGACTTTAAATTCTACTATACAGCAGAACAGTGTTTGATGGACTGTACCGTGTCTTCCTTAAACCCCTGTGTCCATTCGTCTTCATGTCGGTCATTAATAATTGAACAGCCATTGACACTTCAGTGCCGTTTACAGCCCTCGTGCAGTGAACCATCAGTTTTACCAGAAGTGTAAAGTACTGTACTCTGGCAGTTATCACAGACAAATAGAAAACCTCATATTGTGTTAATAAGACTTTGATTTGACTTTACAGTAACAGTGAGTACTCGCCAGCCCTGTGGCAGAACATGAAGCATGCCGTCCCACACGAGAGAGTCCACCACGTCCTGTCTCATTGCTAACAGAAGTGTGAAGGAGCTTCATCCTGACTGCTGCAGGGCTGGTTCACCTCAGCTCAGCTCCTGGGATCACAGTTAGGGCTGGTAACAAGCCATGCTGTGACGGTCTGATGCAAAAGTGAAGGTAGAAATGGTAACCCTGATTCACCCCTGCCACCACTGACCCTGTGGATGACAACAGTACAGTATAGACTGTCAGTTGTCTTGATGGCTGCTCGGTGGCTGTTGACACATTGATGCAATGTACTGTGTACTGTATGTGCTGGGATGGAAGAGAGGAGAGCCAACTGAAGTAAATAATAAAGCAGTATATATCTGTCTGTCTACCTGTCTATCTATCTACCAATCTCTCTATCTACCTATCTATCTGTCTATCTTTCTGTCTGCCTGCCTGTCTGTCTGTCGGTCTCTCTAACTCATACCTTTTTCACTCTACTTCTCATATTTTTTTTACTGTTTCTTCCTTGTCACGTAAACCATTTGCCATTTGCCAATATTCAATTAAGTCAAGTATTTCTTAGATTTATTCTTTTGTTACCAAATTTCTTTCTTTGTTGCAACCTTTTTACCCTTGATCTATGTATATGAATTGTTACCCAAAGAACGTTTGACTCTAACTGTGTCATGTCCACCAGTAAAAGAGAAGAGACAGCGTTCTTCATTTTATTCAAAGATCATCCCATTGTGTAATCATTAGATGGGGCCATAAAAGAAACGAATTATCGTTGCACTCGTGGTGTTTGTTAATGTATTTAATTAAAACTCAATCCTTGTGAGAAATTAGTTGCGCATTGGTCCAGAGTGAGTGTCTCCGTCGTTGGTGTGGAACTCCAGGGGTCACCGCAGTCTCAGTCAGAGTGGTTCATGAGGGGCTGGCGCAGTGCAGTGTGATTTGGGTGGTGGTTGCGGAGACTGGCATCCCTGCAACCTGAGAGGAGAGGAATGAAGGTCAGTTGTAGCAAGACAGAGTACATGTGTGAATGAAAAGGGAGAACTGTGGAATGGTGAGTTTACAAGGAGCAGAGGTGGAGAAGGTGGAGACGTTTAGATACTGAAGATCAACTGTTCAGAGCAGTGGAGACTGTGGAAGAGAGGAGAAGAATAGAGTAGAGTCAGGATGGAACAACTGGAGAAAAGAGTCAGGAGTGATCTGTGATAGAAGAGAGTCAGCTAAGGTGAAAGGAGGTTTACAGGACAGTTGTGAGACAAGACATGATGGATGGATTAGAGACACTAGGAATAGGTAGAAGACAGGAGGCAGAGCTGGAGGTGGAGGAGTTAAAGATGCTGAGATTCTCTTTAGGAGAGACAAGGATGGACAGGATTAGGAATGAGGTGAATAGAGGGACAACACAGACAGGAAGGTTTGGAGAAAAAGATTGATGGATGCAATGAGGGAGGACATGGAGGTAGTTGGAGTCAGAGTAGAAGATAGAGAGGACAGGGGGAGATGGAAATCAATGAATCGCTGTTGCAACACCAAAAAAGGGACAAGCACGAAGAAGAAGAAGTTAACCAGACGATGTGGATTAAGTTCACTTTACAGGTTTTTAATGCTAACTAATCCCTCGTCTCCTTTTGTAGATGATCCAAACCAGCAGAACACTGATCGAGTCAGCCGATGTCGTTTACTCCAAACTCACACAAGCACAACGCTCTGGTAAGTCGCACTACTGGAACGTTTATTTAATTTTTGTTGTTTTTATTATTAAATGTCAGAGACGATTGTAATTACTTGTATAATATCTTTTTCTCTACGATATATCATTTATTTTGTCATTTGATTACAGTTTCTAATTGAGTCAGAAACAAAAGAACAAAATAATTATAGGGAAAAAAAAACAGACTGATACACTGGCCTTTGGTTTCATAAAAAAAAAACAAAAAAACATCTGATTGAAAGGAAAATTAATTCCTCCCAGGATGAAGAGCAGTGTTTGTATTTCCCCATTCAGACTGTATGAAAACCCGATGACAACACTGAGAGTTTACATGATGTGTGACTGTTGGTGTTGTTCTCGTGCCTAATGGTTTAACTGCAGTGCTTTCACCCTCGGCATAGACACCTGTTGACAGAGCAGGTCTGCATCACTGTGTAATTATCATGTCAGTGAACTGGGGAAATGGACAGCGGAGGTAAACATCCACCCAGGGATGTAGAAAATCAAATAGTTGACATAGTGAGGAATAAAGTAAAGAAAAAAAAAAACAAGGATGGATACACATTCCATAAAAGGCCTTTTTTATTATTATGTTTTAATAAATACTGTTGTGTTTGACGGTTTGTGAGGGAAGAGCACAATTTAACTCCGTGGAGATCACTTCGAACTAATAACCTCTGTCTTTCACCCTGTCCAGTTTTTCTTACATGAATCATTTTATTTATTTTGGATGTTAACTTTAAAGAACCCTGGAACGATGCAGAAGATCGTCAATTAACTTCAACTTTTAATAACCCCATAAAAGATGCAGAAGATCATCAATTTTAACATTTTTGTGCGTCATAAAAATGCTAATACCAGATTGATTAATTTACTCAAAGAGACCTTGGTGAACAGAAAATTTAAAAAAAAGAGTTACGACAGAGTTACGACAAAAGATTTTAACTTCAAGATATCTTTAACTTCAAGATATATCATTTAATTAAAAAAAAAACATGCTGCCGATTTCCTTAAGATTTCAACTTCAACTTTTATTTGTTTATAGATTGTAACAACTGTTATCTCAAGGCACGTTACAAACAAAAAAACATAAACAAAAACATAAAAAATAATTTAAAAAAAAATAAAAAAAAATTGCACCTCGACCTGACGCAATGCACATGCGCAAACTTAGATATGGAGGAGAGAACAAGTAAACAACAGGGGGCAGCACAGAGCACTGACAAACCAGATCTGCCCAGACATTTCCTGGTCCATACATGTCGTGGTCATCACTTTTTCTTTTCCTGGTCTGGCCAGGGAACAACTATATTTTCATCATGTCGCAGAGCGCAAATGAGATGTTGATCATCTCCGACTACCAGCTTCTTCTTCTTCTTCCTCCTCCTTGTTTTTACATCATATAACATTTAGCTTTTATCTAAAGCAGTTTTGGCTACTGTACTCAGATGTGTTGTGTATTGTACAGTGTGAGCATGAGTGTCCAATTGGACCTAACCATTGGATCGTGCAGTCTGAAAAAATCTTGACCAAAACCAAAGCTCAACTTTTGAGTAACTCGATAAAATGAACTTTAAACACAAATAATAACTTTAAAAGATACAAGATGAAAATCTGTTGCAGTTAATATTCTGCTCATAGATGATCTGCGATGTAATTTACTGGTTAGTGGCCCGAATAAAACACAGGCTGTTTTATTAGAGTGTATTTTCAAAGGTGTTAAAGCCTGAGCTGATCTGACAGTTGGATGTTTTCCAGCCTTGAAGGGAACAGAATGTGAATGAGTTTGATTCATACATTCATGGTGAGCCAGGCATTGACTGGCACAGAAACAATTTTAAAATTCCAATAGTCAGTGATGCCTTTGGATGCAGCGGGATCCTGGTTTACTGGACAACAGCATCCAAGTTTTACTGGAGACCTGAACAGACGTGAACAGTGGATGTTAGTGCATTAGTATACTGTACATATGAATGTACATACATATACATATAATGTACATACATACATATACAGTATATATACAGTGTATATATATATATATATATATATGTATGTATATTAGGGATGTCCAATATATCGGCCCACTGATAAATATCAGGCCGATATCGGCATAATGTTTTTTTGTAGGAACATATCGGTGTTGGTTTTCCACCGATATTAAAAGTCTGATGCTGCCATACCGTGGTCTCAGCAAATAAGCTGGACTTTCTCCTGGGGAACTGAGTCAGTACTACTGACACTTTGACCGGCACGTGATTGATGATGTCATTTAAAGGGACAACAATCCGTGGTCTGGTGTTTTTTGTGGATAGAAAACTTATTCTTATTGACTTCACGGAGCTGGTCATGTGAGGGCGGGGGGCAAGATTTTAACACTTTATTACGAGGCGTTTTTATGAGCGAATTAAAGAAGAAACAACAGGGAATGGACTCAGACAAATGACAACAACACAGCAGCCGCAGCAGCAGCTGTTTCTCTCTCAAAGACTCAGAGTTTAATATGGTAAAGAAGAGAGAAGAGCAAAAGAGATCAGACTAACTTCATGGAGTTCATCGTCCTGGAGATCCAGTCGTTCTCTCCCGTTCAAGACACTGTTTTTACTAAACCTGTGGAGTTTCTGTAGCCGGGCTTTGGACTCAGGACTAATTGTATTCATATTTGAAATAAGTATCTCTGGGACATTTGCCAGTGAAACGCCATTTGGTGTTGTCTCTCATTTCATCAACGAGAAGAGTCATTTATATTGTGACGATGCTGAAATGTTTTTTTCTTCTTATATTAGAGCTGTTTCTATCTGTGCCAATTTATATTGACTATTGTTGTGAGGCTGAATGGCCCAGTTTATAATGTAAATCAATGTTTTTGAATCAAAGTTCTTCTGTCCAACTATAGAAATTTCTTGTGTACATTAAATGCAGCACAAAGAATCATGGGACTGTTTCAGACAAAATGGTAAAAAAAAATAAATGGGTACTTTTTCAGTAGTTAAGTAGTGTGTTTATGTTGTTCCCCTGTTATTTATAGAATGCCTTTAGTCTGGTATCACACTAGTTCAGGGAAAATCACCTGCATATATTGGTAACGGTATCGGTATCGGTATCAGTTCATACCAGTATCGGTTCATATCGGGAATGAAGTGTTTGGGCAATATAGGTTCATATTGGTTAATGTTATATCGGACATCTCTAATATATACAGTATATATATTCATGTACATACATATACATACACACATATATATACATATATGTAAATGTATCTGTATGTACATATATAGGTATGTAGAGAGAGAAATATATATTTTCTTTTTAGAGATAAAACATGCACTGTGTATATTATATACATATATAAAACATCTCTAAACAGTATATTGGTATATTGGCTCCACCCATACATAAATGCAACAGCTTTTAAATCATTGTGTTAGGCTATAAACAACATTTGTTCTCCTTCATGTCCCCAGTCATTACATACCAGAGAGTGAGTAGCACAGTCACGACATGGACAGCGTCTATTCAGATGTTTGAAGTACAGTGAGAAATTAACATTGTTTGTGTTGCTCACTGAGCACATGTACTAATGGGCTGAGGGCCACCACTGAACCTGCTGTTGTCCTCCAAGTCCATTTCAAGTACGGACGTGGAATTGTCATGAGCTGCAATCACAAAAGGACAGGATTATGTAAGAACAATACAGCGGGGCTGGGGGAGGGAGCACCAGCACCGCAGGGCATCAGCTGCACGCCAAACATAGCGCTTCCCTCGTCACCTAGTCCCACTCCATTGCCCCTGGCACTAGCACGAAGGACCTAACCGGCGCCTCTGAAATATACATGGTTCATCCAAGCATTCGCACATTCCCTGAAGTCGTCTTTATAAAGCAGGCGAATGTACAAGGAAACTACAGCACCAGCCATCGCCAACGACCATCAGCCAATATACGTGTGTCCAGGTGTCCTTTAAAATCCACATTTACATCGATAGTATGGAAACTATGGTTCAAATAAGTCAATAGTGACAGAAAGAACAATTAAATATTTTACCATTAAACTACATTGAAAGGCAGTGGTGACCAACGTTCCCTCTAATTTTTCATATATCTAGGCAGACAGGCAACCTCCCTGAGCAAACTGAGGACCACTGTGAGCAACATTAGATGTGCAGTATCAAACCTGGGATCATAGCAAGTTTATTGGCTTTAAGCCTTGTGTGATGTTCGGGTCTGTGGAACCCGTTTTCAATTTTTATATACGGTACATATATATTAAAAAAAAGATAAAGTTATTTATATTTTTCAAACTGAGACTCAATGACTTTGGCTCATTTTCTGTGAAGAACATACATATTTAATGACTACACACCATACACCACGTACACATTTCTATCACACATGGGTGCGCGTGTGTGTTCCACGCTTGTATTAGCCCCCGGGTCCAGTGGACCCGGACATCTTATATGTAGATTTCTGTTTTACTTTGGCTTTGTGAGTGGATGTGCCGCTGCATGTTTGTTTTGCCATAATAAAGGGCTAGCAAGGCGTTTATCTCTCTCCACAGTCTATGCTCTACACTTAGCCGCACCGTTAGCTACATGCTAAGCTGGAAACAGCCGCACTTAAGCAATGACATTGATTGGATGCATAAGTAAATATGTGTTAACCGCATCATATCATGGCTGAACAGTGTTAGTTATTGTTTTACTAAAGTAGCGCTTGTTGTCACATGCCAATCAGTGAGTTACACGACAAAATGGTAAAAAAAAACTAATTGTTATTGTTTATTTTATTTACACTTCACCTTGGATTTTATGTGGTGTTGACCTAGTGATTAAGGAAGGGGTCTTGGGTCCAGAGGGTTCCAGGTTTGAATCCCCCTTCTGCCAAATTACCACTGAGGTCCACTGAGGACCACCCCCACCTTAATGTTCCCTGGTGCAATGCTGCCCATTGTTCACTTCGGTGATATAGATGTCACATTATGTTGTGTTCAGTGTTGTGGATCACTTTATTTATTCGTTTTTGTGATTTTTTTTTAACATTGTAAACCCTGGCACTTGTAGAGTTCAGTTAATTTTTTTTTTCTCAGTATACCCAGTAGGCCGGACTCACATCATTCAGAGCAAACATTCAGAAAAAGGAGACAGTGGTCAAACAAAGGAAAAATATTTGATCCGAGCAGAAAAGGAAATGAGTCCAGACCAAACAATTACACAGTCTATGCACAAAATTCTTCACTTGTAGAAAAAAAAAAAAAAAACTTCCCTTCGGCTATTCATTATTACTTTCTGCAACCACCGGGGGGCTTGACGTGGTCGGTGTGTAAGCTCGCTTTCAACTGAAGGTTATGATTATACTTTAATCTCAGAATGTTTATCACGTTCTTATAAAAACGCTGACATTGGGAATGTGGACGAATGGTAATGTTGAAGGGCAGGAAAGTTGATTCGCTAAAGATAAAGCTCTGTCTCTAGTCACAGTAGAACTCCATGATCTATCTATCTATCTATCTATCTATCTATCTATCTATCTACCTATCTACATACCTACCTACTTACCTACCTACCTACCTATCTATCTATCTATCTATCTATCTATCTATCTACCTACATACCTACATACCTACCTACCTACCTACCTATCTATCTATCTATCTACCTACATACCTACATACCTACCTACCTACCTACCTACCTACCTATCTATCTATCTATCTACCTATCTATCTATCTATCTATCTATCTATCTATCTATCTATCTATCTATCTATCTA
>JAFBJS010001202.1:1036-11963 GCA_016785265.1 Paraplagusia blochii
TGTTTCTCTTTTTTATTGCTGTTGCTGATGGATGGGTCGATGCCAAAACTAGGATAACCAGGACTAGGAGGATCAGCAGTTGGATGACCGGATATACACCTACTGAAATAACATAGATTTAAAAATTTTGACTAATTTGTTGTATCGTTTGTATTTGTTATATTTTATTGTATTTTTATGCTCTCGTAACATCCATTGCACTGTCTGTCCGTCCAGGGAGTGGATCCCTCTCCTGTGGTTCTCCCTAAGGTTTCTACCGTTTTTTCCCTGTTATAAGGGTTTTTTCCTCGGTAGTTTTTCCTAAGGACAGAGGATGTTACCAACCCTGTAAAGCCCTATGTGACAAACTTGTTTTGTAAATGTGGGCTATATAAATAAAAATTGATTGATGATTGATTGATAGATATAATAACAGTATATGCAATATATAATATTATTTTTTTGTTGTTGGCCTGTGAAAAAAAAGATCTACATTTAAAAAATAAAAAGCTAGATAGGAATCAAATACAACAGATTTATGTTTTATTTTAAATATCATTTACCTTAGGCCGGATTAGGACAGATTTACGACAATTTTTAATCGCAGTTGGGGCTTGCAGGAAGGTTGAAGACTGGCTGAAGAGGGTGAGGAGGTGACATCAGCCACCACATAATGTATAATTGAGTGAAAATGTATGAATAGTTTATCATGTGTTTATAATATTATGCTCTGGCAGCAGCAGTGGAGGCCAGCGGTTGGGGAGGCAGTCTTGGATCCATAAGGCTTTAGGTTAGAGTCCACCAGCTGCAGGGTTGCCACTGAGAGGATCTGGGTGTAGCACTGCAGTGACCCACAATCTTCCTGTAGGCTCACCACCCCCAGGAGGGCTCACAATATAGTGGTGTGATTTGTGTGCCAGTCATGGAGACTGCTGAACCTGTAACCCTGGATCGGATAAGTGGGCAAGGATGAATGAAGGAACGAGTGACTGTTTTCTCAATACTAAAGTTTCTTTCAACATGAAAAAATCTATAGTACATCTATGTGGGAGAAGATGTACAATTGCTGTCAATAAATAATGAGTTTATCCAGTTTTGAATTTTGGCCAACTGTAAATTTGATCTGAAGTTGCTGCTTCCTCTTTATATAGAGTCATACAAGCAAACAGCTGTGGACAGGGAGAGATTAGAAGTACTGTAGCAGAGCTTCATAGATTTGTCATCATTTCATAGGAAATTGTGCCAATGTAATTTAAACCAATGGTTTATGGTTTACCAATGGCAAACATTTTTAACAAGTGCCTCTAATGAAAAAAATCTCTCTTCAAGTACCAACAGGATGATTACCAATGCAATCCAGCTAATTAAGCACATTTATTCCTAGTTAGATTATTGTCATATTTATCAACTACAGCCACAACAAGGAATAACTGGATATTTTTTATTCTCTTCACTCACACACAAATACACACACATTGGGGCTCAGTTTACAGCAGCTGTGTCAAACTCATTTCACATCACGGGCCACATACGGCCTGAGTAGATGTAACCAAATTATCATGTCTTTCATTTCCACCAGTGATTTGTTGATATTATCTCTTATCAGTTGTTCGCGCAAGCTGTCCTATTTTTTGCTGTGAGTCTTGTAGTGGCTTCAAATATTATATTTCTTAAATACCAAAACTTGTTACAAACACACCTTGCACAAAGGTTTCCCTTGCGTCTCCATAAATGAATAGGGCATGTGGTCTATTTTTCTTTGAAAATTGTACACTCTCTATCTCTTTCTTGATATTGACATCTTGGCTAATGAGGTAGGAGCAGGAAGGTAGAGAACAGGGTAGGAACGACGTTGTGACAAGCACTAGATATAGAGCAGTGGTGGCCTAGTGGTT
The DNA here is from genome assembly GCA_016785265.1 of Paraplagusia blochii. NCBI lineage: Eukaryota > Metazoa > Chordata > Actinopteri > Pleuronectiformes > Cynoglossidae > Paraplagusia > Paraplagusia blochii. The sequence goes on from JAFBJS010001202.1 coordinate 2,911, forward strand.
AAGGACTTGGATCTGCAAGGCCCCTGGTTCGAAAAACAAAGTTACTGCTGAGGTGCCCTGAGCATGGTATTGTCCCCACTCACTGCTCCACGGACGCTCATTAGCTGCCCACTGCTCACTTTGATGATTAAATGCAGAGGCTGTGGTGTGAATTACAATGACAAAAAAAGGAATTTATGTAATCTTAATCTTAATCTAGATGGCACAATGATAATGTCTGCTGTTTGGTCTGTCTCAGGGATGTGTCATCTACTCTTACCAAAACAGTGCCCCCCCCTTGAATTTTTTCGGGTAATTCTTTGGAAAAACATTGATGTTGTGTTGATACTTTTCCTGACTACGTGGATGGTTGCTTTAGTGGTCAGGTTATGGATTTAGATTGGGGATTGCACAGCAAAAAAGTATGAACCCAGCCACTAGGGAGCACAAGCTAGTGTTTTTTAGTGCCTGTCCCAACCCTGAATAAATGGTGAGGGTTGCGTGCGGACGGACATACGGCATAAAACTTTGGCCAGATCAAAGATGCAAGACAACAAAAACATTTACATACTGGTCGTGGCCCAGGTTAACAACAGACATAAGGTGGTTGGAGTTAGAATGGCGGACACAGAGGACAGGGTGAGATGGAAATTGATGACTCGCTGTGGCAACCCCTGAGAAAAGGGATAAGCCAAAAGGTGAAGAAGATAGTAAAGAAGTATGCATTGTTATTGATGTGAACTCCTGCATGTGTGTGTGTGTGGGTGTTAGTGAACTGTATATGAGTGGGACAGGAAGAGAAACAGAGAGAGAAAATGTGTTGGAAGATGTTTTTGAAGGAGAGCAGTAGTGATGGAGCCTAAAAACCCTGTAGTGCAGCTGTTCTCCTGGTGCAACGTGAACTTCAACTTGATGATGAGCTGTTTGAACTCTGCTCCTTCTTCACTTTTTCCACAATTGCTCTTATGTATTCCTCAAACAGATTCCATTAGTGCTGGTACCATGATGTGTCCATCACACGCTTTTAACACTGGCAGGTCCATAATCAAAAACAGTGATTTTCCACCTTTTTTGAGCCATGGCCACTTTTTTTATATTTACAAAATCCTGTGGCACATCACTAACCAAAATTCCATTTACACAGTACATTTAATACGTATAGTTAATAATGTTGTTAGGTGTGTGAATCTATGAGTCACATAATGATCCGATTCAAATCTCGATTCACAGGCTACGATCCGATTTAGGATAGAGTCATAAAAATATTAAACGATTCAATCCAGTTTGATCCGATTCTGTTCTATTTGATTCTTTAAAAATTAACAACTAAATTCCAAGTGCTTCATGTTACTGAAACGGAAAAGATGAAAAACAGAAATGTTTTACTACACAATTAAGAAATTTTTGCTTCATTTGACATCTCCTTTCAAATTGCATGCAAATTTGCAAGATTTACCTTTTTTAACTAAATTTTTTTTACACAATTTGTCAATATGACCTTTAGAGGAGAGCTGTGAATCTTATACTAACCCAAGATATTTATACTGATTGACAATTTGTATTTTGTCTCCACTAACAATTATATCAGGAGACACTAATTATTTTGGTGAAATACATGCCAGTATTAGAAAGGTTTAGCTGTAGACAGCACTCCTGTTACGAGACTATCACACAGGACATTGTTTTACAATATAACGAGCGCTAGATTACGTTTTTGCCTTGGACCTTGCCGAGTTTTTGCCGAATTGCGGTTGGAAAAACCGTAATTCTGCTCCTCTGACTACTGGCCGTCATCGTCACCCACATCAGTCCCACTATGCCATCTTGCCTAGTGACTGCTAAGGTTTGTTGTATCTATAGATACAACAAAACAAAATTTATAGTACATGCTACTCCAAATAATTAATCTATTTTTCTCAATAAATTATCTCAGCAGAACTTAATGACTTCAAAACTCAAAATTTTAAGTCCAGTAAACTTTTATTTATTATTTTCGTCCTTCAAACGTTTGATTACATTGCACTCAGAAACACTGAGTTGTTTAAATCAAAAATTAGAAAACCCAAACTTAAAATATTTGTGGCAAGTGATTGCCTCAAAAGTATCAAGTACTCTTGACTTAAAAGACCAACATAAAAATCAAAGTCAGTATTTTTTCTTTTTCAACATCTAGTATACTTTTTTCTCTCAGTTGTTTAACACAAAATATGTAAATTAAAAAAAACAACAAAATAAATAAAATAAGTACATAATTAATAATTACATTGGACTCTAGACTGTCTAAGTGAAATGCCCAAATCTGTGCCTTTTACAATACAAAATAAAACAAATATTTGAAAGAGAGTAATACCCCGACCTACGCTTTTTAAATTTCTCTACAAGAAGGAAATTTTCCAACCTTGCCTATCTGTCGCTTTCTCTTTCCCTTGCCCTTTCACTTTCTCTCGCCTGTTTCCTGTCTTTCGCTCTGTCATCACTTTGACTGATACAATCATGTTCTCTGATCCTTACTTAATAATAATAAATAATAATATTATATTAAATTAATTATATTATTGTATTTAATTATATATAATCATATAAATATACACTTAACTATTATTATTATAACAAATAAATTGGTTCTAATTAGTTTTAATGGGTAGTGATTCAACTAACAAGTGCTGCTATGAAATTGATAAAACTCGTATGTCGGGGTACCACCGTAGTAATACAAAAAATAAATAATAATAATAAAAAAATTATTACTTTGGGTCGTCTGGTTGTAAACAACAGAAATTAGGGAAACAATGTTAAAACTCAGAACCTCCAGACAGTTATACATTATAAAAGGCAGTGCATTGCGCCATTTGGCTGAAACAGTTGAACAATAATCAACATTAACAACTTTAACTAGCTATTGAATTCCCATATTTTGGGATCTTGAATTACACATAAACCATCATGTCATTTTTGAGAGACTGCAGCCTAGGGGACAGTTTCGAATCATCCAGACCAAGTAAAATTTTTTGTGTAAATTCAAAAGTGTTGGTCAGTCCCCTGGGATAACTGAGTTGTAGTGCATACATCAGGCCGAACATTACCAGAAAGTCATCAGCAAGTCTGGGGAGATTGGCAACCACATCACCCTCTAGAACGACAGAGATTTTCACAGGGTGGTAGTGAACTGGAGCTATGGCATTGCCACTGGTGGTTGAAAGCAAGGCCACTGATGCATCCCTTAGGTCTGGCTCACCCATACCATCCTGTAAAAAATGAGAGAAGGATCATATAGTGATTTACATTTGCTGATACTAAGACATAAGCAATTTTGATAGTTGATTGATAGACTCCTGTTTAGTTATGTTTACAGAAATGTTACTGTGTGTTGTCCTTACCCATAAATGAAACCAATATCTGAAAATTTGACATATGAATAAATTTACAGTACAGTAAGCCTGACATTTCTCAACGGAGACTCGCCACACATGTTCTGAAAAATCCAGAGACATCCTCACACAGATACACAGGAAAGGCATGGAGAACAGTGGTAAGCCTTGTGTTGATATCATGTAATTCCTAAAAAGATTAAAACAGTGTAAATACAGTGTGATTATAAACTGAACCCAATGTCAACCAGTCCCAACCAGTTTCCCGTGCATAAATCCACTAATAATTTGCTGATTTATCTTGAGCAATTGAAAAATTCATAAGCTTATTTTGAGGTTTCAGCCAGCATAACACAACAATTTCACCTGTGAAATGTATATTCACCTGTTCATCATGGACTTGGAAAATGTCAGCCAAAGTGTCTGCAATTCTACCAGTTTTGGAAGCTTTCTGTCTAAATAAGGTCATCAAACAAGGAGTGTGGCGATCAAGCTCAGCATAAAAAGTGTTAGGAAGGTTCTGGTTAGTGATCCGTTGGAACTCTGCATACACCTGCATTGAAGAAAGGACAGTACAGTAGCAGCATTAATTTAAAGATGAATGAAAGTAAAAAAAGTATTGCATGGCTCATCATCTTGTATTTCTGAGCTCTGAATTGGACACTCTTCATGCAAATCAACAGTGACATTGGAAGTAGTTGCTTGGAGATTCTGAGTATGCTTATAGACAATGTCACTAGAAAAGTCAGATGCAGGACTTGCTTGGTGCACTCTACTTTTAGGGGAATTAAATGAAGAGTATACATTTGTGCTATACTTACAACCTTTGTATGGACATACCATTGTCTCGTGCTTTTTTAAGTGTGTTCTTATGTGACTGAGCAGTGCGTACTCAGTAAAGGTTGCTGAACTGTGCATATAGGACACTTGAATGTCACTAGTTGCTGAATCTCCCTTGCACTGCTGTTATGTTCTTGAGTATGATATCTTGACAGATGAGTACTGAGTGCATTGAGTGTCTGAAATGTGCACATACAGTCATCATGTAGGCAAGGGGAGAGGACTAACTTTTGAAAAGTGGCTGTGCTGCAGTGTTACAGTGTTTAAATAAATATGTTCTAGTGGGAAAAAAAGCTGAACACAAGTTACATTGCCAAGTTATATTCTTTGCAGAAATCTGAAAAAGCACAGAAACATATTATTTTACAGGATGTCTTTTGGGAAGTTTATTACTAGCAGAACTACAATCATATTCCTCATACTACAAAAGGGAGTAAAACAAAATAGATGTTTTTAGATGCTTAAATGATTTACAGGTTAAGCTGCAATATTTGACATAAGTACATTCAAAAGTACTTACAATTAACCAAAACCATTCTGGTGTTAATGCTTATATGATGTTGAACCGTGTGTAATTAAATATGTTAATACAAAACGAGAGTTGCCGCCTAACAACAGCAAACAAAAATCACTCCCTGGTTGCAATTACAAATTTTTTAAGCTCGCTATCACAAAAAACTAACAAAATAATTTCACTTGAGGGGCATAACCTTTACACTTCAACGAATGTAGCGTTCCTAAAGTCAGAATTTTCTTCCTCCCCGCGGTTTTCATGTTACCATGGCGGTCATCAACACTAATAAGCGCCAAGTACAGGGTTGAGAGCATCGACGTAAGTTTCACACAAACATGGCGATGGCGAAGGAGATCACAGCACAGTCTAATAACGAGGCAGAGGCTACCTCTATTTAAAATGCCCGCCGTGATATAGCCATCTCTGTTTGAAACGTCAGCTAATTGGCAGGGCGGCTTGACATACAGCGGTTAATAGTAGCGTGACTAAAGTGACTCACTTTGTCCTTTTTTAAAAACATTTTAAACAAAGATTTATTTAAACAATTTTAATTGAAACTACTCACATTTAACCCAAAGGCGATATTTGCGCTGACCATTCACTTGCTCTCGTCGGTTGGTCTCTTTCTCCCGCTTGTTGCTCCACCGAGGAAGTGCGCGCAAATAACGGTACTACAAAATAAAGCGGGGTGAACACTGAGGGTGGATGGGATTTAGCCGACCTCGTAACGTGCAAACTATAAAACATTAACAATGTTAGTTTACTCCTAAACATACCACACACTCTCTTTTTCTTTCTCTCTCTCTTTCTCATATATACACACACACATACCTGATACCTGGGTGCTCTTGATTTGGTGTAGTCATTTTAAAATAAGGCTTACATCATGTTTAATCAATCAATCAATTTGCAAAAGAAAGTTCACTTAAATCAGAAATTACAAGTTTACTGAACTTAACAATAAGTAAGGGATTTTGGCACTCAACATTTTTAAGTTAGTATAACTTTTAAAATGTTTTTAAGTGTACAATACTTATTCCAATTAATTATTTTGAACGTGCGGGTTTACGGTGTACGGTGTATTTGATTGTCGCTCTACACTCTAAAAAAATGCAGCGTACCTTTTAGCACCACTTAATAAATTAAATGATTGCAAGTCAAAAAAGGTAATTTTTTTATTTAGGCTTGAAGTTTTTAACATATTTTTTTTTAGTTGGGTTGACATAAAAATGTTGGTAATTAGACCAACTTAATTTAGTAAGTAATTCAAACTCAATTTCTTGTGTTTATTGTTTCAAAAGAAGATTCAAGTTGCAGTAACTCAACAAAATTAGCTTGATAACTTCGTTTTTTTTCCACCTTGAGTTAATACATTTAAGTAACCTTTTTGAATTTGCCCGCGAAAGTTCAGACGGTTACGCACACGCACTGCGGGATTTGGCAGGAGAAGAAGCAGGCGATTTTGAGGTGAGTGTTATTTTTGCATAGGATTTTAAATTTATTATTAAGATTCTGTCTGTGTCACCATGAACTAGTTAGTTTTTGTCCAGTTAATACATTTAAGTAAACTCCGAGAACAAATTCAGAACCTGTCTTGGACATGTTCACAGTTGATACTTAAGGGCACATACGCTGCAGGATTAGAGAAGTAGCGGGGAGTTTGGGTGAGTGTTATTTTTGCATAAGTTTATTATCATGATTCCGTCTGTCACCCTCTGTGTGATGTACTTAGACTTTTCTGGAATTTAATGGCAATTTTGGATTAGTTGGCTCAAGTCTTAAAATATGGGATGGGGGTGCATGATGTGTACATTTGAAACCGCATCAAAAACAGTGTTGCTGACTGGTCTACGGTTCCAAGTCACCTCTATGGAAAATGACTTCACTTGGAACAAATTACCAGACCAGTTATAGTGGGTCAGTTCAGTATAGTACAGTGGTACCTCAGCTTTCGAACATAATCCGTTCCAGGTTGGAGGTCGAGGTCTGATTTGGTCGAGGTCTGAAATAATTTTTCCCATAAGAAATAATGTTACACTCATTAATCCGTTCTGGCCCATATGAAAAGTCCACTTTTTTTCAATAAAATGTGTATCTAATCAGCAATTTAGTCCTAAACATGTAGATGTATATTTAATAACTTTTGTCCTTCATAAAGTATTGGCCGGCATTTTTCCAAAAAAGACCGCTCTCATCGCAAATAAAAACAGCCTTTATGCACTGGGCGAACACGATCATGTATTTATCGACTCCCTTTTGGTCCGAACTTGCCGCCTCTCCATGTCTAGTCACACGACGGATACCAGTTCTCTGCTTAAACTTTTCAAACCAGCCACGACTGGCTTTAAAAGTAAAGCCTTTTTCATCACTTCCAACATTCCCCTCGCTGCTCGTAGCCGCACCAGTGAAAGGGCGAGAGCCTTTGCACTGATCAACACTTCGGTGATGCTGTCTCCAGCTCCAACTCTTTTTCCTTAATAAAGATAAGCAGCAATTTTTCCATTTCATCTAGTATCTTGAATTGAGTTGAATTCTGAACGAGAGAGAACGCACGCGGTTTGGCTTGCCTCAGCCGAGCGCGGCTGCCCGAATGCTCTCCCGGCTTGACTCGGGCCTGATGAAAGCTGAAATTTGGTCGAAAGTGGAGGCACATTTTTCTCGAAAATTTTGATCGAGAGTCGAGTTGGTCGAGAGCTGAGGCATTTGAAAGCTTAGGTACCACTGTATCTACTTTTGTACTACTGTATGTCAGAGTTCACTCTACTACAGAAATTGTCCATCTTTAATACTACAGAGAATTGTCTACAAGAATTAATTGTGTGGTTTGTCTGGTTTACAGATAATTGAGGAATTCAAAAGAATAACCACTGTTAACCTTGAATCTACATTTAAGGCCAAACAGGACTATTGTCCAAAACTGATGGCAGTCTCATCAAGGGGAGAAGCCACAGGGAGGAAGATCAAGGACATGCTTTTCAAGGTGGGAGAAGAATTTACACTTTTCTTCGAAATGCAAATTCTTGGCAATGATTCATTTTGATAATATTCTCTGAAATTAAATCCAAACTTGGCAGATACTGCTCCTGTACTTTTTCCTATCATATATACAAAGTCTGTGTTACACAGTGAACATAGTCAGATGAACAAGTTGCTACTATTGACCCACATGTTAAAAATGCCTTTTAGTTTGCCATAGCTGATTTTTATTTCAACACCTGTGCTTGATTATTAACTTCAGGTTGAGGAATTGAAAAGCCTTTAGATATCTAATTAAGGAAAAAAAAAAATATTGTAGTAGTTATGCATGTATTAGTGAAAAGGAAAAGGGATTTTTTTATACCTTACTAATATTTTGTTGGTGTCGCGTTTGAAATTAAAATGAATAAAGACTCCACTGATTAGATCAATAGATAGAGATAGATAGATCGATAGATCTACCAGTCTGTGGTTGCCAGCGTTTACTTAAGTTTTTCTAAAAATGAGGTGAAGGCCTACTTAAGTTTCTAAAAATAAATATTAAGTCAGCAGTAATCATTCAATTCAATACATCTAACATTTCTTTTTTTTTATTTTTCAAGGACACAGAAGACTTTGAGGCAGGTCTTAAATGAATGCTAAAAGTTATTGTATCATCAGTGACTGGTCAATCCCAGGTTCTGTCCACAAGACAGCAACCATTGTGGTTGAGGGAACCAAAGTCCTGGAGGGAAAGGATATCCCAAGGTGCTGTGCTTTGTTGATGGGGACAGCAAGGAACTTAAATACACATGTGAAGTGTTTCTTGAACGCGATACGTATCACGTTATTTCGTGATAGTATCACGTTATTTCGTGATAGTATCACGTTATAACGTGATAAGTTTTACGTTATTTCGTGATAGTATCACGTTATAACGAAGGACAGCGTTGAAAATTCAAAAGTTCCCGTTTTACGTTATATCGTGATAAATGTCAAGTATGAAGCGAATGTTAAACTCAAATCCTCCTCCACGGATATGGCTTGTTTACAGGGTTCAGCTAAATTGTTTTGTAACGTCCAGTCGGGCGTGTAATGTTTGTCGAGGCATTAATTAACAATCCCGCATTTATTCCAAAGATTTAATTACAAAGTTTGGTCTCTGTCAGCTGTAACCACACCAATACACAGAACACATGGACCTGGTGCGTCTTCTCTCACACTCTCACTCAGGCTCTCTTCCACTCTGCTCCCCCCGCCCCTGGGTCATGTGTTCATCCAGATGCACAGACTATGGGAAATCATTGAACTCTACGAACAATGAACACAATATTAATTTAGAACGCTGCAGTATTTTGATGCTTGGCGGTGAGATTTTACAATAACTAAGCTCATTG
>JAFBJS010001203.1:0-127660 GCA_016785265.1 Paraplagusia blochii
TATCAGCCATAGCAAGACAAGTTGGTCATTCCAAATCTGTGATTTCAAGAATATTAAATCTTTACAAAACTACAAACTCATTCAAGTCGCTCAAGAAGGCTGGTCGTCCACGAAAGACAGATGCAAGAGAGGACAGGTCACTGCGGAGGATGTCAATGGGTAATCGTTTCCACACTGCAGCTGGAATTGCTCGTCATTTCAGTGCTGAACATGGTAAGGATCTGTCTCGCCATACCGTGTCTCGCCGTTTAACAGCATTTGGACTGAAGGCCCACACTGCAGTGACCAAACCTCTCATTAGCCAAAAAAATCAAAAAGCTAGACTGAGCTTTGCTGAGGAGCATGTTGTGTGGACTGAGGAGAACTGGTCCAGAGTTCACTTCAGTGATGAAAGCAAATTTAATTTATTTGGGTCTGATGGGAAGCATTATGTTCGGCGACACATTGGAGAAAGACTAAACCCAAAGTGTGTTTAAAAAGTCAGTGAAAGGTGGAGGAGGAAGTGTCATGGTTTGGGGCATGTTTTCTGCAGCAGGAGTTGGGCCTCTTGTACAGCTACATGGCCGAGTGAATGCAAATGTGTATCAGAACCTTCTTCAACAGCACATGGTTCCTCACTTGCGTTCATCGCCCAATCAGCCTGCAATCTTCATGCAGGACAATGCCCCGTGTCACACAGCAAAACGGGTAAAGAATTTCCTTGAAGGTCAAAACATTGAATTAATGGCATGGCCTGCCCAGAGTCCTGATCTCAATCCAATAGAGAACCTCTGGAAAATCCTAGGTGACAAAGTTATGGCCAAGAAACCCACTACAATCACCGAACTGTGGAGGAGACTGGAAGAAGAATGGACCAAAATCACACCAGAGCAGTGTGAGAGACTAGTGCTATCCTGTGGCCGCAGATCTGCTGAAGTCATTCACAGCAGAGGCCTGTATACTTCTTATTAATTGCTGACTGTTGTAACCTTCAGATTTTTTTTTCCAAGACAAAGTCATAGTTGTTCTCTAATTTTGATCACTTGTGTTCTCTAATTTTGATCAGTGCATTTTCTGAAAATATATTTTTGCGAAATACCTTCAGTCATTTTGTGAAAAAAGTGTTGTGTCAATGATATAGACACAATAAAATGTCATTTAACTGTGGAACAGTGAAGATGGTATTATTTCAGAATTATTCCATTTTTTATGAGTTGTTCTCTAATTTTGATCTCCAGTGTACTGTCAGGCATATGTCTGGTTGGGCCTTCAGTAACTCAAGGAAAATTTCTTCTCCAACAGCTGTGCCAGTTTCATCAAAAATATCAAGGTCAGCAGCATCCGGAAGCCCAAACTTGGTTTTGGCTTTATGTAAAGATAAGCATAATGTCACCGAAAATGCCTGAACAACTTTTTTAAAAACTACTTTTAACTTTTTAATTTTGCTAATATTTATTAAGAACAGTTTTACCTGTCTTTAAAATGGCTAAATTAGCCAAGTCTGCAGCAACAATATAGCCCTAATTTTTTGTTGTTGCTTTAATCGATATAGTATCAATAATAATGTAACATTATGCACAAAATTAATTAATAATTAATTTAATAAAATTATACTATATTACAATAGCCTTTACTTTTTCACCCGACAGCAGACTTTTAACTAATTTAAACTTTGAACTTTTTTATACTGGACAGCAATGTCAAGCAACACAGAATCCATGAAAAACACACGACACCACAAAATGTAAATTAAAATATTTACTTTTCAGTGCAACAACAAATGAACTATGAAATACAAGAATGAATGTTTAGCTTTTTATACACTCAACATATTTAAAGTCAAACAACAACACAGAATCCCTGAAAAAAATGCAAAACAACGAAATATAAATTAAAACTATTAACTCTCAGTGCTATAAATAAACTATAAAATACAAGAACTTTTAACTATTTACAATTCAACTTTTAACCAATTTAGACTGAAACCACACAGAACCCCTGAAAAACATGCCACAAATATAAATTAAAATGTGTAAAACAAAAATGAAAAGATCAGCAGTGTCTACTGAAGATTGGCATTCAGCTTTGAGGGACTGATTCGGCTTCTTCTGTCAGTCATTATTTGACCTGTTGTAGAGCAGATTCTCTCAGAGGGGACTGATGTTGCAACAATGCAGTCTCCATGTCATAACATGTGTGAGACGTGGGTAGACTGAAGCCTTGCTTTCCAACCAGTTTAGTGGGTCAGCACTTCTCTGGAAAAGGGGCTCCTCAAGGTAGGATCTCACCTCCATCATTGAATCTGCTGAAGGATTCCTTCTTGTGGAGTACCCAGTTACTCATTTTGAAGAACCTCCAAACAGCAGATTCTTGTGGCCTGTCTTGCTCAGTGGTGTTGGCTGGCTGAATCCTGCTGCTGCAGTAGTTATTCTCTGAATAGCTTCATCAAATGCTTTCTTGTCATTGAAGGCCAGCTTCTTGAATCGCGGATCAAGAATGGTGGTTTCTGACAGAACAGTGTTATATTCCATTCGATGGAACTTTCTGTCCATGGTTGCACAGAGAGTATTCACTAGCTCTTTCACATTTGCTGTGGTTACGTACAGCGTAACTTAGACTTAGACTTAGAAAGTATGTCTAAGTCTAAGTCTAAGTTACGCTGGTCTGGTTCTTAGCTGTCACTCTCTGCAGACCCCTGCACAGGATTAACCTTTTGGAGGCTGTAAAAGCTCCACATAACATAGCTGAAAAAGAGTAAATAGGTGTTACTATTATCCTGTGTTTTATCTGGAGGTGCATATCATTATCTCCGGTGACGTCTAATCCACTTTTTATTTCAGTAATTTCAGCAACACCAAATATTATTAATAATAATAATAATAATAATGTGATAACATTTGTACACTGCACCTGCCTGCACTGATCTCCACTGTGACCTGCTCAAATGGCTCCAGAACAGTGCATGCTTCCTGCAATACCTCCCATTCCTCTTGGCTCAGAGGATTGACTGGTGTAGTGATAACAGCCAGGGTAGAAATGACTGCATCCTTGGACTCCAGCATCCATTTTAGCATATGAAAGGTGGAATTCCACCTAGTCACAAAATCTTGTTTGAGCTTCAGCCCATCAGTTGCTGTGTTGATTGAGTGGTTGTTGTGCTCCTGTGGAAAATTCCACTAATGCCTCGACTTCGTCCACAGCAGGCTTCATCACCTTCAGAGCAGCAGCAACAGATGACACACGGGCACCTTCATTAATACCAAGTTCAACTGGTCGCTTCTCCAGTGGAACTTGGGTGGACAGTTCTCAAGTGCCTGTGGAGGTTGTTGGTTGAGGCGGCTCAATATGAAATGTTGGTCTTGCAGAAAATGCACTCTGCTTTGGAGCCATCAATATAATTAAAATGAGTCCAAACTTGGCTCGTTTTCCTGCTTTGACTCATTTCTTTTTTACTTTCTTTTTGTCCTCCGTATTGCACTCTCTCTCCTCTCTTGACCCGTATCTGTGCTCACTGTTGCTGTCAACCCTCCCCCCTCTGAACAGCGCACTAAGCAGCGCAGACACAGAGACGACACCAAAAGAAAGAAAAGCATCTCGAAGGGAAAGAGCCGGTTCATAGTTTTAATATTTTTAAATATTCTAAAAATTGTTACTAAATCAGATTGTAACCTGTTAATCGAGATTTGAATATATATATATATATATATATATATATATATATATATATATATATATATAAATTGAAATAGCATGCTGGAGCTGCAATAAGTTGCAAGATTTTTATCAAACATGGAAAAGTTTAATAAAATTTTATTTCTGGAACACTCAGTGAATCAGGACAGGGTTATTGATGAAATCCATTGCTAAGCTGCTAAGCTTTTCTTTTTCTGAACCATTCTGAACCAATATTACTTTGTCTTGTGCCAGGATCTGAAGGAACAGGCAACGGCAGTGATGCAGAAGGCTCTGAAGTGAGTGCTGCAGGTTCAGAAAGTGACTCTGACAATTCTGCCTCTGCAAATGATGGTATAGATGAGGAAAAGGCCAAGGATTTAGCTGTTGAAGACAACTTCACAGAAGATGAAGAAAGAAATAAACAGCATGCCTCATCTGAGAGCCCATCTAAAGACAGCTGCTCCACCACACCACCAAAAAGTAAACGCAAGACCAGAAAACCTGCAGAGTCTGAGCTTCCTGCTCTAGCTGTGGAGTCTGCCTCTTCTACATCAACAGTTGCAAACCCTGATGAGAGTCAGGCTGAGACAAAAAAATGGAACTTTCGCAGGAATCGTCCGTTGCTGGACTTTACAACCATGGAGGAGCTGAACGAGATAGACGACTATGACAGTGAGGATGATAATGACTGGAGACCCACGGGAAAGAAAAAAAACAAAGCAACAACTCAAAAAGGGGGCACTGAGGAAGGGGAGGGTGGCAGTGCTAGTGAAGATGATGACGACGACGACGACGACGATGATGACGATGATGATGACAATGAGGAGGGAGATGATGAAAATGACAAGGAAGATGGGGATGATAACAGTAGCAGTGACAGTGAAAAAGTGGTGAAAAAGCATGCGAAAAAGGCGAAGACCACCAGTAACTTTGATGAGGAGCTGACCAATGATAGCATGTCCCAAGGGAAAGGCAACGAGGTGAGCATAAATCTTGGCTTTTACAAGTGCATGGAAAATGCAGATTGTATGCTTAGGCAACATCAAGCTTTTGGTGGTTCCTTTAATGCTCTCACTTCTATGTCTTCAACTTTATGGGATTTGAGAGGTACATATCAAGATGAATAGCAACATACATAAATTAGAAAAAAACTAAAGAAATAAAAACAAGACAGAGTAACACTCATGGATTTTACAGGTCAGAGAGGGATATCCCGCTGAAGGGCCTCGTAACTCTTTTACATGTAATGTTTATCCTTTACATTTACATTTACATATACAGATTATAATTAATATTTAACACAAACAACACATGTTTTGTATTGTTAGTAGTAGTGCACATCTTTGTTCCTTATTAGTAGTGAAAGATTTCGGGTGGATCAAGGCAACATTTGAAGAAACCAGGTCTCAGTAGAAGGTTTCTTCCAATCCACGGTCAAAGCACCAAAAATGGAAGAAACGTGATCCAGGCGATGTGTTGAACAAAGCCGGTGGATGGTTGATTTATTTAACAACAAAAAGCACCCAAAACACAAAATTTTGGTTCAAAACAACAGAGTAAATAAATGTGACTGCAGAAAGCAAAACCAAACAAAATAACAATGTAGAAACTTCTTCTTTGGTTTCTTAGACTATTATTCTCCTTGATAAACACTTTCTTTGTGAAAATGCTTTCTGAATTTACTAACCAAACTTGCAATTTTATTCCTGAACGGGGGTAGTGGTTTCTCCGCTTTGTGAGTGTTTATCACATATAGGAGCAAATGGGAGTAAAGGTTGGGTCCTTTTGACCAATCACAACATTGGCATCTATATGCAATTACCTTATGGTTGCCAACATCTATGGCAGATACAACCACACCCTTATCTATTTATAATGACTCTTATCCAAAGCACTAACAATAATAGTAGTGATACAAACAAGTATGTATTACTACTCTGGTTGAGGGTAGAGACTATAGGTGTTATGCAACACCTATGCAACCAGGGGGTTGCATGGGAAAGCCAACTTGGGTGTATGCTAATTTGAGGGAGGCAAAGGCCATATGCTTTGTTCCCAGACAACCAGGGGGTTGTCTGGGAGAAGGGAGGAGGCCAAAAGGGCCTTTTGATAGTGTATATGTTAAAGGTAAGGCACATGTCTTCTGGAGAGAGCCTTTGTACCCGTGTGGGGCATAATTTCTTTTTTTTTTTTTTTCTCAGCATTTTCATCTGTGGCTCTGTTTGTATTCAGTTTGTGTTGTTTCTTGTACATAGCTTGTAACCAATTCAGTAATTTATTCCCTCTCTGTCTGACACAAGGATGACATCTTAGATTTCAGTAACTACAAAGTAGCTTATATCCTTTTCTATAGGATGCCTTGCTAGACCGGTCTCAGAACTGGAGTACTCAGAACATTCTTATCTGCTGCGTTTGTCTGGGAGACAACAGTGAAGATGCTGATGAGATCATCCAATGTGACAATTGTGGTGTGACAGTCCACGAAGGTAAGCTGGAAAGTAGATTTAAGATTAATCCCACAATTTAATTTTTCTTAAAGATAAATTGAATGCTATACTATACAGTGTATATATATATATATATATATATATATATAGTATAGCATTAAAAAAAAGCTTACTAATTGAACATCTATACAACTGTAGGTCTAATACACAGACACACACGTACACCTAAGGGTTGAGAGAGTCACACTTACTTAATTTCTTGTTTTTGTGATATGTATTACTGTAAAATGAAATTTAAAAAAAAATAATTGGAGAAGAGAGTGTATGAAATGCAAGACAGTAAAAACGTAAATTTTGCGTAAACTGTTGTTATTCATAATGCCCTATCAATATTATGCAGAACTGATTTTTTTTATCATCAATTTACATGCAAATGCTGTTAATTTTATTCTGCTTGTTATATCTGGGAAACAGTTGCATATGGCTGTTCATCACCATATACAGCAATATACTGTAACTTGTCACTTCCTTGTGTTATTATATGCATTGTATTGCTGGATTTTAACAATATATACCCTTTGTGACCATGTAATGCAGAAGCAAGATTGTTCTGGTTGGCAATCTGGCTAAAGAATATTTCAGTATTTAACAAACCATTGTTGACCCTTTATGATTGTCTAAACCAGTCTGGATTAAAATAAGACAAAAAAGGTTTACGTCTTGGAACATTATATCTTGCTTGTTTGGTTTTTTGGGTGTGTTTACATAATTTGGATCAAACATAATCAAACGATAATCAAACAATTTGTTTGACATGTTTTTTTTTATTTGTCTAAATTGATAAATTTGCTATGATAAATGCTAATGCTTTATTATATGTAGGCTCATTATCAGATAGTTTTTTTTTTTCAGGTCTAAAGTGAAGACTCTGTTGTTTTTAATGGCCTTAAAGGCAACAATTACTTTAGCTGACAGTTTTCTATCTAGTGTTGGTCCCTGAAATCTGCCATGGCCTTCAGAATCAAAAGTGAAGGCCGTTCCTGCTGTGAGTGAATAGGCACAGCCGGTTCAGTTCACAGCGCTCAGCTCCGTTTAACACACTATTGAGTCCTGGGACCTTCCTGCATACCCTACCTTAAAGGAAACACTATCTGTCCTGTGATTGGATAAGCTCTCCCAGGAGTCTGACAATGGCATCTTGGGACAGATTGAATCTGAATTAGGAGATTTGTAGCAACAGACAGATTGTGGATTGTGACATATTTTGGGTAAACAAGAACTTTCATTGATGAAAGCTCCAAGTCCTTAAATAGAGGTAACTATACGTGGAACTTCTTTCTTTCCTTACTGAATATAACCCAGACCTGCAGTACCACCTGTCCACTATAACCTTATTTATGCTATTGCTGAAGTGATGTGAGACAAGATAAAAGCGGAGATCAAAAGTGACCCCTTTGTCGCTGTGATGGTTGATGAAACCACAGATGAAAACGGCACAGCTCGTCTGCGGTCCTGCGTTATGTGATATCCATTGGTGTCCAGGGGCGTTCTGTGAAATTTGTGGATATAACCAGTGGCAGATGAGCTTATGACCTTGCCATTCCTTTTTTTAATTTTCTTAAGGAGTATATAAGTTCTCTGGATAAAGTTGTGGCGCAGTGTTATGATGCAGCTGTGATGGCATGGACTAAACGTAGTGCAAATTAAAGTGAAGGATAAGGCACCCATGGTCCTATTCATTCACTGTTATGTACATCGCCTAAATAAAGTCTTCACTCAAGGGGCCTCAAAACTTAAAGATAGGCTCAATACACACAGGCTGCTACTTGCTGCCAAATGTAGTGGACTGAAGTATAAAAGCCAACAGACTAATACTGTGGCTGAATTACTTTGCTAACGGTAACATTTAAGGTTTAATGCAATTAGAACCATTTCACGGGAATCGGGAAATTTGGAGACGGGACCCGGGAAAAATTGGGAGGAAAAAAGTGACGTTCGTCTATTTGTTGTCATGCAGTAATGCGGATGCCAAAGAGTCATACAAAGCGTCTTTTCCCCAGACGCTTCCCCTAGGAGAGCGCGAGCAAGGGCACGTCCATTTTTTTTTATTCTCTTTTGCAGCCGCTTCGGCCCACAATACACTGCAAGTCTCAAGTCAAGTCACAAGTCTTTGTTTACTTTAGTACAGAGTCCTGAGTCACCATGTCTGATAGTTACCCATACAAAGAAATTTTACAAACAGTCTTCTACAGTGGACCAAGTGTATTATAAATATGCTTGAATGCATCTTAAGGAAAACTTGTGACAAAGCATCACAATGCTTTGAAAAAGCAAAAAAAAAAAACAAAACAAAATGCCAGGCGTTTTTCTGTTTTCATCATGGTTTGCAGACGGACGCAGTTCAACTTTCTACCCAATCACAGTGTCACCTTATTGGCCTATTTTTGCTGTGTAGTTACAACCTATTGTTATTTTTTAATGCTTTATAAAAACTCCATTCTTGTTGAAATAGGTGAGTATCATTTGTCTAATGAATGGAGTATTTCTTCTTTTGCAGGCTGTTATGGTGTCGATGGCGAAAGCGACTCAATCATGAGCTCTGCCTCAGAGAACTCAACTGAGCCATGGTTTTGTGATGCCTGTAAGAATGGTGTGACGCCCAGCTGTGAGCTTTGCCCAAACCAGGACGGCATCTTCAAAGAAACTGATGCCGGAAGGTGGGCTGCAGTGGCACAGTGATGTATTGGTTTGCTGTCCATGAGAGCCAGCAAGTAGAATGTGTTGTGCTAAGCAGTGTTTCAGAGGATATAGGCCACTGGCAACCAAAGCTGTTTTAATTGTGTGTGTATGCAGTGCTTGGGAGAAAAGTAATATGGAAAGAAAGTGGCAGAGGAAGGATGAGGGGGTAAAGAGAGGAAGGAGATAGTGGAAAGAAAAGGGGTAAGAGAAAAGTGTGTTTTGTGAAGCGTGGAGACTTCAGCCACGTTATCGCTGATAGTATTCCTCAGCGAGGCTGCACACGAATTTACTACTTCACTAGAGCATGAAAAACACAGCAAATTAAACTGTGAAGCGGTTGCTTGCCAGAGATGGATATCTATATATTGGACTCTGAATTCTTTTCCCTAAAGTCCGATCTTGAAATTGTGTCACAGCGCACTGTATTTAAGAGTCTGCAGCTACATAAATGTATGAATCCATTTTTTTTTTTTTGATGTGTCTGATGTGGATGCCTTTGCAGCAGATTTTTCTAACCATATTAAGTTTACAGAAGCGCTCTGCATTTAATTCAAAAGTACTGATAGGACGGACTAGATCCTGATTTTAGTAACTAGTGTTCTTTAAAAATCTGATTTAGGGGTCTTTTTTGTCAAATACTTTGTCACAATCACAACTTAAAAACTCAGTTCAAGCCACATCTGAAACTAAAGAAGTGTGTTTGCAATAAGCGTGTGACAGGTCAAAATAAACTTTCAAATGTACAGTGGATAATAGAATGCCCTAGTAGATAGGTTCTTCTGTGATGATTAACATATTAAATAGATTTTTAAGATTTTGTATACAAACATGCTACATATTAAGTACATTAATGTGTTTTTAATAAACAAAAAAATGTTTTGTTTTTTTTTCCTCCAGGTGGGTTCATGTGGTCTGTGCACTTTATGTTCCCGGAGTAGCATTTGGAGACATTGATAAACTGCGCCCAGTGACACTCACAGAAATGAATTATTCAAAGTATGGGGCAAAGGTAAGTTATTTTTTTTACGAACTGATGATGATCACTGATTTAGAGTTTTCATGAGGTTTTACTGACAGTTTTGAGGGCAGGGCATACAGTGATTAAAAATAGAGTGGTTGAATAAACATATGCAGTTTAAGTAATAGAGACATGACATGACACACGTGATATGATCCATTTCATACTAAACTTAATTGTTTTTTAGCTCACAGATGTCCACACATTGGAAGCACACAAAGGCATAATTATTCAAATGTAAAGGTGGCACTTTTCACATTAAAGCAATTTAAAGCGTTAAAGGAAATCAAGCAAGCAAGAAATGGTACTGTTAGAAGTTCCTATAGGACAACTGGACATGCTTAGTTTCTTGTTGATGTTTTACATTTACTTCAAGAGAATATTTCATTTCTTGAAATGCTGCTTGCTGGAAATATTTGTATTTTAGCTAGCCAAAATAGAGCATTGTTATTGTAAATCAATTGCTAGTATTAAAATTACCTGTGTGAAAGAGGAACTGTGTGAATATGGTTTGATCATGTTGAAGTAAAGTTTTTACTCAAATTTTTAAACTACAACATCTCCTTGTGACAAATAGGAGTGTAGTTTTTGTGAGGACACTCGCTTTGCAAGAACGGGTGTGTGCATCAGTTGTGACGCTGGGATGTGTCGTTCCTACTTCCATGTTACCTGTGCACAGAGGGAAGGCCTTCTGTCTGAGGCTGCAGCTGAAGAGGTATTGGCAGCAACGTTGATGTTTAATGCTATTTGGTTGGAGTGTGTGTGTGTGTGTGTGCGTGCGTGTGTGCGTGAGACATTTCCTGCTTCTCTACAACATCATATCTCAAACTAAAATGATTTAGGGTTAGGCTGGAAAAGTTGTCCAATATGGACATCAGGGTCTCCTAAATTTGATTAATTAATGTGTCCTGGTGAAAGAGAACAATTTTAAATGTTCAGAAGGAAATACTTTCTTCTTATGTTACATCCCAGAACATAGACCAACACAGCTGAAAATGTAATTTACTGGAGTAAAGCTAGCAGATCATGACATTAGTACGGTACTTAATATTAATTCAATAAATAATTCAGGACAAGAGACACATAAATGATTGCCTTTTCTGACTAAGCAAAATATTTTGATTATTATATTTATTTTACTGTCCCTGGTATCCTTTTTATTCCATCTGTTGGTGAATGTAGTAGGTAACATCAATTTTATTAAAAATGTGCAAATAAATTCCATGAATGTTTTCTCTTTTACAATGGCTGTCCTGAATATGTGCCAACAAAACGACCCAGGGTCAGTCAGGGGATGAAAATGACGAATCAGCAAACTTATGATTTAGTTTCTCTTCGGAAAAAACATATTGATATAATCATAAGTTCTTAGTTATATGGTAATCTGTGATTGTAACATTAATACAGATGGTGAGAACAGGCAAGATTAATTTATAATGAATAAGTAGCAAAACTTTGTTTTGTAAACCAGGGATAGCGATGCAGTATTTGTAATCATTTCAGAACTGAACTTAAAAAACAACTTTAGTGTGTTCAATACATAATCCCTACTTCTTGGCTGAAAATTTCCTTTGCGGTGCAAATTTAAGTAATGTTGACCATGTTAGGTTGCTGATGCCAAGCTGTTGTTAGTCTGTGGTATTCTGCAGGAGAAAATAATGTATAAATAATGTCAAATTGATACAATTGATGGTTGGTGATGGCAGTGTAATTTGGGTTATGATGCAAGTCATTACAGGAGTTGCTGAGCTGGTTTTAGTTTATTTCATTTTATTCTTTTTATTTATATTTTTAATAGGAAATAAATCATTGTTTCTTAATTGTATTACATTTTTTATGTGAGTAAAAAAATTTAAATATAAGTTAAAGTGATTTGAGTAAAGTAGATTGGACCATTTCGATGTGCTGGCTACTGGAAAAAGCTATGTACGAAAGTTATGGGCTGCTGAAAATAGTTTAGGAACCTCTGCGTCCATTAAGGATCATTTTAGAAAATTAGGTCTTATATGCCTTCTAAGACATTATTTAAATGACAGGGTGTAGAATCTAGTTTTAATTTGCCCAATTTTGGCCATAGACAAACACAAGTGTCCATATGTGTATTTCATTATCTTTTAATAAGCCATTGAATTAATCAATTTTTTTGTTTTTTTGCTCTTTTTTCCCTCAGGATATTGCAGATCCCTTTTTTGCATACTGCAAACAACATGCAGACCGTTTCGACAGGAAGTGGAAAAGGAAAAATTATCTGGCACTGCAGTCCTACTGTAAGGTCTCCTTGCAAGAGAGAGAGAAGCAGCTTACTCCTGAAGCTCAGGTTATACTCTTTTATAGCAGCGACAGCAGACAAGGTGTACAGCGGCATGACTATTGTACAAATTAAAGCATGTTTAGGCCTCAATACATTAACATATGAAATATAGTCACTAAGAAAGGGTATGTTAACAAGTTGTGGTTATCAGAATTGGATAAATATATATATAGAATCAGAATAAATATAGCGCCCATGGTTTAAATTAAAGATTAAATTCCTTTTTTTGTCATTGTGATTCACACCACAGTGCACAACAAAGTGGCCTCTGTATTTAACCCATCATCAAAGTGAGCAGGGGAGCAGTGTGTAGGGACGATACAGCAGTAACTTGGCGGTAGGGGGATTCAAACCGGAGACCTTGCGGACCCATGTCCGCTTCCTTAAGCGCTAGGCCACCACTGCCACTGCAGAATTATTAATTGTTGAACAACAACCATGTTCTTAATGAACCCAAAAGACTCATTAATAAGATGATGAAAGATGGATATTTTTGGGAGTTGGAGTAGGGCTTCTTTAGTTTTAGCCATTTTAGGAGGATATCTGTGTGTGCAGGTGACCATTACTGTGCATAAATATTAAAATTAACAAAAAACAAATATATACCCATTTAAATTGTTTATTTTCACCAGGGAAACCAATATAACAGCTCAACATTCACAAATAAACATTTCTGACATTCCAAATCAAATCAGTGAACAATATAGCCACCTTTCTTTGCAAGGACACTCAGAAGCCTGCCATCCATGGATTCTGCCAGTATTTTCATCACAATCACAATCAACATTGTGTGCAGCAGCAACCACAGCCTCCCAGACACTAACGAGAGAGATGTACTGTTTTCCCTCCTTGTAAATCTCACATTTGATGAGGGACCAGAGGTTCTCTATGGGGTTCAGATCAGGTGAACAAGGAGGCCATGTCATTAGTTTTTCTTTTTTTAGGCCCTTTCTTGCCATCTATGCTGGGGAGTACTTGTATATGTGTGGCGGAGCGTTGTCCTGCATGAAAATCATGTTTCAAGGATGCGGGCTTCTTCCTGTACCACTGCTTGAAGAAGGTGTCGTCCAGAAACTGTCAGTAGGTCTGAGAGTTGAGCTTGACTCCATCCTCAACCCGAAAATGGCCCCACAAACTCATCTCCATCTCCACCTTGCTGGCGTCTGAGTCGGACTGGAGCTCTCTACCCTTTAATGATCCAGCCACAGGCCCATCCATCTGGCCCTTCAAGACTCACTCTCATCGTCATCAGTCCATAAAACCTTAGAAATATCAGTCTTGAGATATTTCTTGGCGCAGCCTTGATGTTTCAGCTTGTGTGTCTTGTTCAGTGGTGGTCGTTTTTCAGCCTTTCTTACCTTGGCCATGTCTTTGAGTATTGTACACCTTGTGCTTTTGGGCTCTCCAAGGATGTTGCAGCTCTGAAATATGGCAAAACTGGTGGCAAGTGGCATCTTGGCAGCTGCACGCTTGACTCAGTTCATGGGCAGTTATTTTGCGCCTTGGTTTTTCCACACGTTTTTTGCGTTTTTTGTTGACTATTTTGAATGAAAAGCTTGATTGTCCGATGATCACACTTCAGAAGCTTGGCAATTTTAAGAGTGCTGCAGCCCTCTACAAGAGGGATCTCACCATTTTTAGACTTTTTTGAGCCTGTGAATCCCTATTCTGACCCATTTTGCCAAAGGAAAGAAAGTTGCCTAATAGTTATGCACACCTTGTATAGGGTGTTGCTTAATAATTCTGCACTCCCTGTACTTAACAGTGCTAAAACTGTTAAACTAGTACTTGATGGTGCAATTGTAAAAACTATGCTGACACCGCCTCTTTTTTTTCTTGATGTGCTGGAACACATCAAGATTTTCAGAAAGCATGTAGACCTTTTGTATCTTGACCCTAACTCCAGACTGTTTTTTTATACATTCCTGTAATATCTGGATTGATAGCTCTCTGGAGTTCAAGGATTATTCCAAAATATGTCAGAACAGGCACAAGACACAGTGACTACGAATCTGTTTTGAAATAAATATTAATATAAATAATATAAATAAATAATAAATATTTATTTATAATATTTTACCACAGAAAATAGAGGAAAAGTACCCCCTTCATTTCAGTTTCTAGCCATTCCATCTTAGTACATTACCTTTGTGAAAATAGACGTAATAGTCAAAGAAAAGAGTAATCATGAAAGTGTTTTCTCTTTTTATGTGTTTGACATGCCTTCAGCTGTAAGAAAAGAGGGTTTTCTTCACACCAAAAACGAGACTGTGTGTCACAATTGTCAGTCATATCAATCAGGTCCGAGAGCAATTGAAAAAAAAAATGTCACTCACAGCACTGACAATTGACATGTTTGAAGTATATATTCTGCAGCAAAACAATACTCCATCATGGACAGTTGGGCTTGTTTGAATTTATCTAATATGGTATACAACCTGCTTACTAGTGGAATTGTACGTACTGTAATTATTATGTGTACTATTTCACATAGAGTTTGCATTGGACTTAAAAATACTGTTAGATAAGTTTAAATTTAAATATTTCAAATTTGTATAGTAATTGAACAGTGTCTTGTATTTTATTTTAAATGTATTTGTACGCCTAGAAAATCTGGTAGTGTGAGACGTTAATGATCAATTTTTCCAGTTAATTTAAAGCAGTGGGTCTTGATTAGTTTCTGTTATGCTGCCCCTTGGGGAATAATATATTTTTTTCACTTCTCACTTTCCTTTCCCTGAATTTTAATACCATTGAAAACGAGATAGTGATTTTTTTTCAGGCACACCACTGTCCATCATGCCATACAGTAAGACAAGACAATTAAATATATATACACGTAAATAATATTGTAACTATCTTGTCTCTACTTTGTGGCATTTCATTTGCACAGAAGGTCTTAGAGCTATAGGTAAGGACTTGCTGCATTCTATCGGAAGTCATCCAGTCCGTCAGAGCATCTCACTGTGGGGCCCCAGTGGGTCCTGCCCTACTATTTGTGAAGTACTGATTTATTGAAATATTTAATAGCAATGTATTATGGCAGAGATTTTCAACCATTTATGAGCCATGGCACATTTTTTACATTTACAAAATCCTGTGGCACACCACTATATAATAGATATAATTAGTAATATAAAACGTAGTCATACTCACTTAGTGTGAAACCTGGGCCCGTTTCTACGAACCTAAATTGGATATTCTGGCAGGAATGGTAGAAACACACAAGAAGTTCATCCGCAACAACAGCTCTCAGTCTCTCTTTTTTTAGTTTTTTTTTTTTCATAGTCAAGCTTGAGGAGCTCAGCCCACATAGATATGTGGTTGAAACCAACACTCCAATATAAACAATTTAATTGGACAATTGTAAATATATTACTACCTGTACACACATACATTGGTTTCTTAAAATGTGTTAATATGTCTTATATGTCTTTGAAGCTTTTTGATTGCTTATTGTAGCAGACTTCCTGGGGAGAACAGACCAACTAAATTAGGTAAACCGATGGTGTTATTTGGCCAACAGTAACCCCAAAATTACAATACAACAACTCACTGTTTACAAACAAGGAGTCTGTGAGTTGGGAGTTGTTTTATCTTTGTTGACCACTTTATTTGTACTGCATTTGTAATTTCTCAAAAACTTGTCGATCACTGTCACTTGCTTGAATAGAAGAGTGTTACATATCTGGCACACTTTATTACAGCGCAGACATTCAACAATGGTTAATTACATGATAATAGATAATTTCCTGCGGCACACAAGCTCTCACGGCACACTGGTTGAAAATCACTGTATTATGGGAACGTCAAATTAACTGTTTATTGTGTGAAATAAAAGCAGTTTATTCTGGGACTTAATTTGCAATTCCCAGAGACAATTAATTAGTCATGATTTCAGTATTATCAAAACAACTGTGATTAGGAATTTGTCCAAATTCTGCAGCCCTACTGTTAATACTGCATCCCACGTAAGTGTTAAAATACTGACTTCCAAGTGTGCTGTAGGGTCAATATTTACAGCAATTTGGTAACTCATAATGAGGGCACAGTGGATAACCAAAGAGAAATTAACTGGAATCAAAATGTAATGAAAAATACTTTTTATACCATATTGTAAATACAATACAGTCACATTAGTGCACAAAGTGACACTTTAATTTCCCTATTGCTATCACTTGCCATCACTTGCTAGACATCTCAGTCCAAACTATTTCTATTATAGGTGACCCCAAATAGGCTGCTGATGAATGACCCAAAGCTTTCAAAACACTGTCTGACTATATTGTTTATCTCTGATTGCCTGTGTCCCTCCCGAAGGCTCGGATCTCGACTCGCTTGCAGCAATACAGGGCAAAAGCAGAATTGTCCAGGAACACCAGACCACAGGCATGGGTGCCTCGGGAAAAACTGCCGCGCCCTCTAACGTCTAGTGCATCAGCCATAAGAAAACTTATGAGAAAGGCAGAGCTGATGGGTATAAGCACTGATATTTTCCCGGTTGACACATCTGATACCAATGCCAGCATGGACGGACGGAGAAAACACAAGCAACCAGCCCTCACTGCTGACTTTGTCAATTACTATCTTGGTAAGAAATACCAATTTTACTCAGCTACAGTTATGGGAAGCTAGAGCCATCATTACAAAATAAATAGTAGTGCACCTGAAACATACTTATATATTTGTTTGAAAAATTGTCATTCAATTCAGCATTCATGCGTTACATTAACAACTGTCTTTGTTACGTCTAAAGCCATAGAGACATTGAACCCTGATCCCATTTTTTAAGGCACTTCCATTACCTTGCAATTGAGAATGCATTTAACCAGAATAGTCCTCATGTACTTCAAAAATTGTACACATATTTTACTTTGTATGAACTCTTATTTCTTTTTAGTTTACTCATCGGAAAAATAATTCTGAATTCTAGTATCTTGCTGACATAATGACATGTTTGTTTGTTTTATTGACATACAGAGCGCAACATGCGAATGATCCAGATCCAAGACAACATTTCTGAACAGAAAAGCTTGAAAGAAGTGTTGGAGAGTGAGCAAGAAAAACTGCATGTGGAGTACAACAAGGTAAGCTGCAGAATCCTTTCCACACCCTGTGAATGAAAATTTGGCAGTTAAAAAAAAAAGGTTCTTTGGAAGTTTTTGGTCTCAAATAATTTATTTTCACATGGATGAATTTAATAATACTAATACTAATTTTATCTTTGGAATTTTAGCAATTGCATGTTGCATTTAGTTTGCTGCAAGTATACAGTATAAGACTTAACTACTCTTAAGCAACTCCTCATATAAATAAATAATATATATATATATACATGCCGTAATTTCTTCTATAAGCCGTGACTTTTGTCACACAATTTTAACCCTGTGGCTTATGCAGAGATAAGGTTAATGTATGCATTTTTCTAACTGCTCTAGCAGAAAAGATAAGAGTGAGACAGGTGGTGTCTAGGAAGACGCAAGTAACAGCCGCCAATAAATACCATAGAAGAAGAAGAAGTTTAACGTACTTTAACATGCTTTGTACATGATTAAAATGAGCATAAACTGATCCTCATCATGGAAAATGCAAAAAGAATGTGGCACATGCGGCATATGTATGTACAAAATGTTTTTTCCTTTAAAAAAATGTATTTGGTGCGGCTTATAGTCCGGAAATTACAGTGTATATATACTTCAAAGAGAATATAAAATATGTCATAACAAAAAATAAATCAAACAACTTCATGGCCTAAGATATCTATAGGTCAGAATCAAATAATATTACATTTTGTAATAATTTTACTTTAACAAAGACAAGGATAAGCAAAAAGCCCAATTAAGGTAAAAAAAAAGTTTTCATTTATTTACACATTTTAATGTGTGTCTAAAAGGTTTTCTTTGCTTATTCTAATAGGAAGCTTGGTCAAGTCAACTTAAGTTGACTGTGTTCCTGCAAACATATCACTGATTGGAATAATAACAAAGATACTATGCCAAAAGGAATATTATGCTAAAATATATTATATAACCTCTGACAAAGTAAAGAAAATTAGAATAAAAAATGATATATATGTTTCCCTTACTGGGAGGACAACAATAGTCACTTATTTATCTCACAATAATAATAAAAAATAAAAAAAAATACATTTTTTTTTTTTTCACCCCTGAACTTTCCATATTTTGTTATGACCACAATCATAAATATATTTTATTGGAATTTTATGTGAAAGACCAACAGAAGTGGCATCCAATTTTGGATTATATATATTTATATTTTTGTAACAAAAATTATACATGATTTTATTTTGTTTTAACAAATAAAAAAACTGAACAGTATTCATCCCCCTTTTCTCGTGAGTGCATCCACTTGCCTAAAGAAGTTTCCTGACAAATCCCAAAAACCTGAGACTGGGGCGGAGACTCACTTCTCAACAGGACGATGATTCTAAAACATAAAGCCAAGGCTACAATGGAATGATTGAAAACAAAACATATTTATGTGTTAGAGTTGCTCAGACATAAATCCAATTGAGAATCTGATGCAAGATCTCTAAACTGCCGTTCACAAATGCTCACCATCTAATCTGACTGAGCTTGAGCTGTTTAGCAAAGAACAATGGGCAGACATTTAAGTATCTAGATGTTCTAAGCTGTTAGAGACATACCCCAAGAGACTTGCAGCTGTTATTGGAGCAAAAGGTAGTTCCTCAAAGTATTGACTTTGGGGAGCTAAATATTTTTGCACACTTTTTTTGTAAAAAATATTAAATGGTGTATACATTTTGTTCCAAACCATACAATACAAATGTATGCCACTTTCACATAATTATCCAATAAAAATATATGTTTGTGGTCCTAACCTGACAAAAAATGTAAAGGTTCAAGGGGTATGAATATTTTTTGCAAGCCACCGTATCTGAATAGAACCAAGTACAATGTTCACTTGTGTTGCACAGCCTGACTAAATCATATACATACATTTGTCAACCTGGAAAAACCATCCCTCAACAGATGGGTTTGAGACATAACATTTCACCCACCTACAAAACCCTTTTGGGAACAATACCCAAAACATTCCTCTCCTGTTTCTCACATTAACGAGCCATGTGACCAAAACCACTCGGACAATGACGGTAGACCCATCAATACCCACCTAACGACTGGTATCACACTTCACAGGTATCCCCAGGTCCACCCAACAGGATATAACTTCTGTTACTCCCCATGAACAATTAGAACTGAAGAAGCCTCTTGGATGAGAGGTGAAACGTTTTCCAAAAAACTGAATGTCCAGTTACCTAACTAAACTCTTTAACTATACCATACATAGATTTGACATTACACATGTATTTTGACTGCAAAACTGCTCTGCTTGCTGATTGGCGTTCATAAGGTAGAGCTTGTATGGTGTAATGGCTCTTATATTTATACTGAACGAAGACCATTCCCATTACTGTCCTACCCCCATGACCATGGCCCAATTAAATAGACATAGGGATTCACTTTATAAATCTCACACAACCACAGCATAAAGCAAATAAAGCTAGGTGAGCTGATGTAAGCAGAAAGGGCAATCAAGATAAATGTGGAAAAAATTCTGGTCAATAATTCAAACCATCTGCTAGGCTTAAATAATGAGTAACTAATTTTCTGCAGACTTAGTGGAAACAAGGTAAGGAAAACTTGTCAATGGTGATTTGTGATAAAATGATAACTGCAAAGGGAAAGGATATTGATATTTGGTTTGAAAAAAAAAAAAAAAAGCAATGTGGGCCATCACCTGGGGAGATTTAAAAATAAATCACAGGGACAGCTGAGTTCAAGCATCAAGTTGCCATTAAACATATTGACTGGATTACTACGCTTACTTTTGATCTGTCATCATCAAAAAATGCATCAATATAGTTGTTTTAGACCAATTGTGGACCACCAACGAAGCCTGCATTAGGTTTGAGTTTGACATGTGGTGCAGGGTGTGTCCCAGAGGAGAGTATTGGATCTAAATCAGTTGTTGCTTATATCAGACATCTTTTCTTAATGTCATAACTAAGGATGTGCGATATTAACATTGTACGATACCGATATTAACCAATATTGCCCAAACACTATATATGTATATGCAGGTGATTTCCCCTGAGTTAGTGTGATACCAGATTAAAGGCATTCTATAAATAACGGTGAACAACATAAACACACAAATGGCATTTCACTGGCAAATGTCCGAAAATGCTTATTTCAAATACATGTCATGACACACTATGGCTCGAGAAACTCCACAGGTTTAACAAAACCAGAGTCTTGAACGGGAAAGAGTGAGTGACAATGAGCTCTGTGAAGTTTGTAAGAGTCTTTGAGAGACAGCTGCTGCTGCTGATGCTGCTACTTTGAGTCAATTGTTGTTTTTCCTTACTTCGCTGCATAAAAAATGCCTGGTGATTAAGTGTGAAAATCTTAGCCCCAACCCTTGCATGACCAGCTCCTTGCAGTCATTAAGAATTACAGTTTTCTATACACAAAAAATCCAGACCACGGACGTATCATTGCTGTTGTCCCTTTTAGATGCCATAATTAATCACGTGCCAGTCAAAGTGTCAGTATTACTGACCCAGTACCCCATGAGGAAGTCCAGCATATTTGCCGAGATTGCAGCTTTGCAGCATCCAATTTTGAATATCAGTAAAGAAAAAACATACTTATGCGCCAATATTAAAAAGAAAAATTCTGATATTGGCCCGATAATGTAGGTGGACCGATATATCGGACATCCCTAGTCATAACCAAGTATCCAAGTCACGTATAGAACTCTGAGCAATGAAG
This sequence comes from Paraplagusia blochii, assembly GCA_016785265.1. Lineage (NCBI taxonomy): Eukaryota > Metazoa > Chordata > Actinopteri > Pleuronectiformes > Cynoglossidae > Paraplagusia > Paraplagusia blochii. The sequence continues at coordinate 20,989 of JAFBJS010001203.1, forward strand.
GTGTAAGTGGCCTCATGTTCTTTCCCCTTTTTTTCCCTTCTCTCTGTAGCTCTGTGAGTCTCTAGAGGAGCTGCTGAATGTAAATTCTGAGTTGCGCACTGACGGCCAGGCTATGTGGACTCTGATGGGAGGAATCCTGGGCCAGGTACTGGTATATGTTATTAAATAAATATCTAAAATACTGTTCATGTTTTTTGGCTACACAATCTCACATGTAATAGTCAATTGCTCAAAGAATATAAGTAAAGTAATCTGACTTAGGAGGACTTGGTAAGGAGTACCAATGGCTAAAGAATCTATGGAATATTTTCATTTCATGGACATGGATTGTCACACAGACATCTTGTGTGACACAGATCTTGTGTGACACCTTTTAAATGTACAGACCTCCAAACATTGACTTAATAATTGAATTATTTACCAATGTGAACATTTATGGTGAAGTTAGCAATGGGAAATAGCCTTAAGAACAGGCTACAGAAAGTATTTTGACCAGGAAGAATTACAAGAGTTAGGGATGTTGCAGTGTCAAAGAAGAAATACTGGGTTTAATGTTACCTTTATTGTTTGGTGGTGGTGGTGGTGGTTGTGGGTGTGTGTGTGTGTGTGGAGGGTGGGGGGGGGGGGGGGGGGAGTATTAGTACTAAAATAACTACAGGAGGTTTTCCAGCTAAACTGGCAGAATTGCATGACAGTTTATGGTGAAGTAATAAATAAAAGCTGCAAGTGGGCATGGTCAGTAATATTAAAGCTAGAAACTCTGGGGAGGGGAAGTTAGTGGCTTATAGTAGTTTGAGCAGTACAATTTTGTTGTAGTGAAGGAGTGTTAGAATATTAAAAATTAATATGCACATATTCATTGGCAGCAGTTTACGCCTAGTTAGTACCGTAAGTAATTTGACATTTTACTTTAAAAACACTTGAAATTATTTTGATGATTTATTGCTAGTTGTGCAATAGTTCTTGTGTTTCTCCTGCTAATAACTTGTGCATGTAACCAGGTAAATACTAAATATAATCAAATAGACATTAAGAATGTGAGGTAGTTTGGCTTTAAAGCCACCTTATAAGAGACTTATATATATTTTTTGAAAAAAAAAACAAAATGCAAAAAGGCAAATAGTAATGAAATGTTAGTATTCAGCAAAGCTGCCAAGATGGACAGGAACAATAGGAAGGGTGCCAGTGAATCCTGTAATGACAGCCATAAATCACCTTATTATGAGCCTGCATAGTTTAAGTAGAGCCATCAGTCAGAGCACAACCTGCTTTTGTGTCATCTATCTGCCACTTTTTAATCTTGCACTTGCGCTCCGACTGTGCATTTGCAGAAAATATTGATGTTCCTAAGTGATATGCTCGTCTGTCTTCTAGTCTGGTTAATTTCTACACACACACATACACACACACACACACACACACACACACATATATATATATATATATATATATATATATATATATATAGTATATAGTTAGGGATGTCAATATCTTCTGATTGGATTGACAGAATTGTAATTTTCACTTTTGCAAATGCAATCACTCTTTCACCCTCTCTAATTCTTCGTGTTTTTCTTTTTTTTTTTCCTTGAAAAATGGTAGGGCAAAATGTTCATTTGCTGTAAAGTTACGGCAATACATTAAATATCAGAGATGATGATGCCAGTTTCATTGGTAGAGCACAAAATCAGAGGTATGCTTAAGAAGGAAACAAACTCAATGTCATTGTGACATTGTTATTTACACCACTGCACATAACAAAATTTGACCTCTGTATTTAACCCATCATCGAAGTAAACAGCGGGCAGTTTTGAGCGCCCGGGCAGCTATGCGTGGTGATGGTGCCATACTCATTGGACCTCAGTTGTAACTTGGCAGTAGGGGACTGAACTGGGGACCTTGCGGACCCATGTCCACTTCTTTAAGCACCAACTGCTCCATAACATTAATTATTAATAAGGTAATCTTATGACAAATTACACATTTGACACATTTTTTGCATTTTTTGTAAATTTAAACCAATAAATGACCTCCCCTTCATCATGACATTTAAGGTAAAACAGCTGTCTCAGATCAGCAGTGTTGATTAAACAAATTTTGGATGATAAGATACACTGCATTGCCTCATCTGTTAAACCAACAGCACAAACATGCTTTAAAAATAATAATAATAATAATATACCCAATGTCAGACTTGGTCTCTACTAGGGTTTAATCCCGGGAAATACGACCAGAACACATTTCCCGGGGATTGGGAAATGTGTAGACGAGACCCGGGAAAAATGTATCTATTTGTTGTCATGACATACAGTAATGCAAACGCTAATGGGTCTTGTGGAGCGTCTATTCTCAGCCGCTTCCCCAAAGGAGAGTGCGAGCGAGGGCGTGTCCGAGTGTTTTTTTTTTTTTTTTTCTCTTTTGCAGACGCTTCGGCCTACAATCATAAACTTAGTTTGAGGATACATACCTAATGGGGGTGGCCTAATGGTTAAGGAAGCGGAACTGGGTCCGCAAGGCCCCTGTTTCGAATCCCTACCGCCAAGTTACACTGAGGTCCCCTGAGGAGGCACCGTCCCCACTCACAGCTCCCCGGGCGCTCAAAGCTGCCCACTGTTCACTTTGATGATGGGTTAAATACAGAGGTCGAATTTCGTTATGTGCAGTGGTGTGAATCACAATGTCACAATGACAAGGAGTTTGCTTTCCTTTCCTAATGTATTAAGATAGAATCATGACATAGTTTGCTTTAAAATATTTCGCTTTACAATTGAAGTTGTGCAAAAATATTATAATAATATAAAATAAGGCTGATACACAAGGTCCAGTAAAAATAAATAAATGTTTTGGGAAAAGTATTAAACCCTATTCGTCACTAGATACATTTTCTAATAAACCTTAGTGATGGCAGTGCAGATACAAGCAGCTGTCTGCTGTTGAAGCCCACCTGCCACATAAACAGCACTTATAGGAACCAATTTTAAGACTGTCTTTTGTTTATTATATTTATTTTTCTGCATCCACTTACATATCCATTTTGCATGATTCTATTTATTTTTACCATTTCAGTCACATCCCCTAAAGTGTACTAATTTCTAATACATTTGCATTGATATCAGCAGGTGTGAGACAACCATTTAATGTCTGTGGTTTGTACTGTCACAATTGTGAGGTATCTTTAGCTTAGATCAGGTGTTCTGGATAAGTAGATCAGGAATTGCTGGAAAATCATGTTGTGTTCACTGTTGAAATTTATGTCGATAGTCAAAGAAATAATAAATGGTTAAAGAGTTTAGTTAGGCAACTGGACATTCAGTTTTTTGGAAAACGTTTCATCACTCTACAAGAGGCTTCTTCAGTTCTAACTGTTAGTGGGGAGTAACAGAAGTTATATCATGTGAGTGGGGAGGAAGGGGTGTTTCATGTCCCTCCTGTTGGGTGGACCTGGGGATACTGAAGTGTGATACCAGTCGTTGGGTGGGCATTGATGGGTCGTTACCCTCATTGTTGGAGTGGTATTGGTCACAGAGGTGGTCACACCACCACATCTGTTGACGGATGGTTTTTCCAGGTTGACAAAAACCTAACTAAACTCTTTAACCTTGACCATGACCTGGATGACTGAGAATCTGCATCAACAAGAGTGATAAATGTTACCAAGTTTTAAATCGCGAGTGAAAATATATAACATGTTTTTTTTTTTTCTTAACTTATTCACAGAAACTCAGCACTCCAGCTGTTCTTAAAGCTCCAAAAGAGAGAAAGCCAAGCAAGAAAGAAGGAGGAACCCAGGAGAAGTCATCCAGTATGCCAGCCATCCTGTACAGGTCAATACAGAGTTTCTGGAAAGCTGATTTATCGATGGCATGATTTCAGCCGCTCCCAATTGATCTTAAAAGTGTATTGAATGTGCTTTAAGCAATCTGTGCTTAATGTTTTAACTAGATATGAAATTGCTATTTTACACAGATTTGACATTAAACCCAGCCACTAGGGAGCACAAGCCAGTGTTTTTTTAATGCCGGTCCCAAGCCTGGATAAATGGTGAGGGTTTTGTCAGGTAGGGCATCCGGCGTAAAAACATGTAGCCAAATCTATGATGCGAGTCAACAAAAAGATTTCCATACCGGATCGGTCGGGCCCGGTTTAACAACGACCGCCAACAGTGCTGTTAACCTACAGGGTACTGTTGGAAATTGAACTACTGTTGGTCGTAGACAAAGAAGAAAAAGAGGAGGAAGATTAATAAAGACAAAGAGGGAAAAGAGGAAGGTTAGAAGTGTTGGTCTAAAAGTGGGAACCCTGAATGTAGATACAATGACAGGGAAAGGTAGGGAGCTAGCTGACATGATGGAAAGAAGAAGAGTGGATGTGTTGTGTGTACAGGAGACCAGGTGGAAGGGCAGCAGGGGCAGAAATATTAGGGGAGGTTTTAAGTTATTCTACCATGGATTAGATGGGAAGAGAAATGGAGTTGGAGTGATCATCGGGGAAAAGTATGCAAGTAATGGTAGTATGCAACCTGAAAATGGAGGTGAGAAGAAGGAAGAAGGTAAAGACAGCTGAAGATCAAGTGTTGGAAGTTAAGGAAAGAGGAATGTTGTGATGACTTTGGAAAAGAAGTCAGAACAGTATTGGGCTCTGGTGGGGATTTCCCAGATGACGGACAGACCACTGCTAAAGTCATTAGGGAGACAGCTATGAAGGTGCTAGGTGTTTCTTCTGGACAGAGAAAGGAGTAAAAAGAGACCTGGTGGTGGAATAATGAGGTCCAGGAGAGTGTCCAGAGGAAGACACTAGCAAAGAAGAGATGGGATAGTGACAGGACAGAGGAGAATAGACTGGAGTACAGAGAGACGGCAAGGGAGGTGAAGAGGGAAGTGGCCAAGGCCAAACAAAAGGCATACGAGGAGTTGTGCAGATTGGCAAGGCAAAGAAACCAATCTGGGAAGGATGTGCAGCAGGTGAGATTAATTAAGGACAGAGATGGAAATGTCATCACCTGTGAGGAAGGTGTGCTGGGAAGATGGAGGAAGTACTTTGAGGAGTTGTTAAATGAGGAAAATGATAGGGAGCGTAGGAATGAGGAGCCAGCTCCCAACAGGGAGATGGTCGATCAGATTAGAAAGGATGAAGTTAGATAAGCTCTGAAGAGGATGAAGAGTGGAAAGGCAGTCGGTCCCGATGACATACGAGTGGAGGTATGGAAGTGCTTGGGGGAAGAAGCGGTAAGTTTTCTCACTTGTCTCTTCAATAGAATTTTGGAGACTGACAAGATGCCTGATGAGTGGAGGAAAAGTGTTCTTGTACCAATTTACAAGAAGGGTGATGTGCAGAGCTGTAGCAATTACAGAGGGATAAAGTTGATGAGCCACACCATGAAGATTTGGGAACGAGTAGTTGAGGAAAGAGGTAGAGATTTGCGAACAACAGTATGGTTTTATGCCGAGAAAGAGTACAAAAGATCAATATTTGCCTTAAAGATGTTGATGTAGAAGTACAGAGAGGGTCGGAAGGAGCTTCATTGTGTTTTTGTGGATTTAGAAAAGGCCTATGACTGAGTTCCAAGGGAGGAACTGTGGTTTTGTGGAGGAAGTCAGGAGTGGCTGAGAAGTATGTTAGACTGGTGCAGGATATGTAATGTATGAGAACAGCACAACGGTGGTGAGGTGTGCTGTTGGAAGGACAGAGGACTTTGAGGTGGAGGTGGGACTTCATCAAGGATCTGCCCTGAGCCCCTTTTTGTTTGCTCTGGTGATGGACAGATTGACAGATGAGTCAGACAGGACTCCATGGACAATGATGTTTGCAGATGATATTGTGATCTGCAGTGAGAGCAGGCAACAGCTAGAAGAGAACCTAGAGAGGTGGAGGTTTGCACTGGAGAGAGGAGTAATGAAGGTCAGTCGTAGCAAGATCGAGTACGTGTGTGAATGAAAAGGGGGACAGTGGAGTGGTGAGGTTACAAGGAGCAGAGGTGGAGAAGGTGGAGGAGTTCAGATACTTGGGCTCAACTGTTCAAAACTGCTCAACTGTAAAGAAAAATGTACATGTTCGTTATTTAAACGCTGACAGCTACAGTACAGGGCGCATTAGCTAGCTGGTGAGACGTACTCTGGAGTGACTTAGAATCCTTAAATTGTAGTTCTCGTTTTTTCCTCTGTTTTTTAAACTTTGCTTTATTTAATTATTAACTTGACTTGTGCCTCTTCAAAATAGGCATAATCAGAAAAGGTTACTTGGCACTTCCACACATCTCCTTATAGCTCAATACTTGTTGTATGTACAAAGTAATGAATATTGTTATGGGCAAGCTGAATGTTATGTCTTTTTTGCAGTTGTGGCATTTGTAAGAGAAACCAGGATCAACATCTCTTGGTGCTATGTGACACCTGTAAGCTCTACTACCACCTTGGCTGCCTTGAACCACCACTTACACGCATGCCCAAGAAGACCAAAAACAGCTACTGGTAAGTATAGAAAAAGCTCATACAAAACATATGCTTTATGAATCCTACGAATGCCATTGTCTACCAAACACTGCTTGCAGTGCGGTAAAGTAAGATGGAGAAAGTGAGAAAATACAAAACTAACCAGAAGAGTTTTGTTTCACCAGGCTAAAGACATGCTATTGTCTTTAGTTGTGTTTACATGTGAAATGTTAACATGAGATTGACACCTGGTGGGTAGGTTGAGACAGATGTCTTAGGTAGGCTCAACCTAACCCACACTAATACAATAAGTGGGTAATAAATTATTTGTCTTGGTATGCAAATAAATCATGTATTGACCCTGACAGTACATTGCTAAACAGAATAATATTGTTAATTTCTTAACTATATTTTTAATTACAGCAAATTGTAATAATTTCAAATCCCGGTGCTGGCAGCTTTACCAAGAAGGCAGACTTTGGCATTCCCATAGTAGGTTTAATAAATTCACCACTTGGTAATTACATTCTGTATTCTGGTATATATTTAGGCCTAGCCTTAACAATTTTGAAAAAGATCAGCTCAGAAAGTAATTATTGCAGTTTAGTTTAGGAGACAAAGATTAACAAACCTTTATTGTCCCACAGTGGGGAAATTGCATTACAATTTGCTGCAGGAAAAATAAAAAATAAAATTGACGAAATTGATGTTGTGTTTTACTGGCTTTTTCTGTGCTCCAAAGATTTCTTTTTCAACCAGGAAGAAAATTAGTCATAAATATTTAAATTTGCTTTGGCAATCTGTGTGCGCAAACACAATTTGAATTACCTTAAATATGTGACGCTCAGTCCTGATAGAAAAAAAGTTTTTTTCAGCCAGTGTGGATTTTTTTATAAATATAAATTTTACTTGCACCTCAAATTTCTAAGACCAATATGGTATTAAATTCCCTTATGAATAACCTTTAATAAAACTTTGCACATAATTACGCATAAATCAATACTTTTTTAATGTGTGGTAAACGTTTCAAAAGTTTAGTGAAGTCAACAACTGCGATGAGGAAAGGGAAAAAATAAAACACATCTAAGACATTATTTGGTAATATTGCAGATTCTTCACTCTGTCTCACCAGATCACCAGACCAGAGGCAGAGTTTCCCTGAAATACTGTAGTTGCAATATTAATCTGTTTTGTGGGGGTCATAAACATATGTTTGTTGATGAGTCAACAGTTGGAGAGTGGTTTTTAATTGTGTTGTCTTTTACCTTAAAACTCATCTATCACATTACCGGCTGAATGAGCTAATTCAGATTGCAGATTGCACATTTACCTTAACTTTGCCACTGTCCCAAACATTTAAAAGTGCTCAGGATAAGGGGGTAGTTAACTAAGATTTTACCTTAAGGATTGTTCTGAAAGCTACTTTAAATGATAAAGCCTGGTATGATAAAATCGATTCAGTTCCTTAATAACAGCTTTCTTCCCTGTCCTCAGGCAGTGCTCTGAGTGTGACCAGGCCAGCAGCGATGAGGCTGATATTGCCATGGAAACACTACCTGATGGTACCAAAAGGTCCAGGAGGCAGATCAAAGGCCCAATCAAATTCATACCACAGGAAATGTCGCCAGAGCCGAAGAAACACCAACTGAGAGGCACGGTGTGTATGAACAAAGAGAAATGTCCAATTAATGAGTAGAAACTAATGTCTTCATGTACTCCAGCAACTCGACATAGATTTATCTATCTATGTCTCTTTCAGCTCTTTCTTTGTCTCTGCCCTTCACGCTTTTAAGGTTTGATAGTGTATATTCTCTCTTTCTTTACATGTTTGACTTCTCTGCATTGGTGATCTTTTCAGTTCTATTTTCTTATATTTGTATACTCTACCCTAAAAAATCATTTTCAGTTGTTTTGGTTTCCTCTGGGTTTGGTTTTGGTACACATATGTCCATATGTAAGCTTTCAAAGGTGCTTTTTTTTTTGTAAAGACTAATTCATAGTTGAGGTAATCGATTTCTCCATAACTTGGTATAATACTTTTTACTAGACAGGCCCATTGCCGGGTGATCAAAAGGGAAACCTTCTAAACACAGCGTGGTTTCAGCTTTATTTCAAACACTGCTTAATAACAAACACTATTGTGCTTTTTTTTTTTTTTTTTTTAAAGATCACTATTGCTTATTATCCTGATAAATGTTGTATATTTTAGTCACACAGAGTAAAGTAAAATTATATTTAACTAAATAAATACTTATCGGTTGTAGAAACAGGTATTAATACATTATTAAGTAGTTACACCTATAGTCTGCCATTTATAAACATCCCTTCAACAGAAACTGTATTGCTGATGTTTTCAGCAGTAAGCACAGCATTATTTAAAGTCAATACTGAAATGCACAGGTGAAGAATGGAATTCGATGCTCATTTACTGTGTTTTTGATCATGTTCAAAAAGCAATAGAGCATGCATTTCCATTAGCCACATGCATACAGATCTGATGCATGTTCATAGTGATTTTGGGCGATCTCTGTAATGTATAACAAAAGTGTTATAAATATTTGAAGAAAATACACCAGGTAACTAGAGTCTGGTTGCACTTCAGATATACTATTGAGTGAGTAAAATTAACAGATTATAGTTTTTTCTTTGCACTCACTTGGACCAAACTAGTTTTCATAGCTGTATATCAAAATGTGTGAATATACGAAATGGAGGTAGATTAATTGATATGCAATTTCCGAGTAGCGATTGCATTACTGCAGTGCATTATTTCATGTGAACACACACAAAAGGAAAATAGTGGTGCTGCACTGCAAGTTCCATACATTTTGTTTGTAACAGTGTGAAAATAGCGTTACACCAAGCTGCTGTCTACAGTATGTCCCTGTTGTTGATATACTGTTATAACATATGACTATAACAGTTTTGGAAAGAAGTATCTACAGCCAACATCCAGAATTAGATTCAGTTTTTCTGAGAGACATTTTTTGTTCTCACAAATGCAGGCTGTTTTCACTAGTTACTAGGGGTGTGAAGATTAATCGTTTTGGATCGGTTATTGTTCTGTGACCTACACCAGTGGTCCCCAACGTTTTCTGTACTGCGGACCGATTTTAATGTCTGACAATATTTTCACGGCCCGGTGTAGCAGATATAAACAAAATAAAATGATGAGATTGGCATTAAAACTGTTGTATTTTCTCGTGGTAGGTCCTACACGATCCGAGTGTAACGGTCCAAAAAGCCCTGATTGGTCAAAAATGGAGTAAAACGATCCGATGGTTCTGATTTTTGTCCGTGTATCGGTTTCCTGCTCCAGAGCCCCAGCTACATATAGACATTTAGACATAGCTGTGACATTGGCCGCTTCCTGCCACTAGAGCGGCGAGCCCATAGACACGTATATACATCTATTCACACATGTCTCTACAGGTTGTGTCACTTGGGGTGTGTGAACTGTGACGTGGGCTGATTTGATTGGAGTTCAGGTAGTTGGTATAACTCCGTTCTGATCGACATGGCAGACAACACAGACGAAATTTACAGTGTTTCGAAGGTTTGGACATAGTTGTTGTTTTTTTTTAAAGAAGGATGAAAAGATAGATGAAAGCAACACAATTTATGGACTCTGTAGAGCAACAATCGAATACACTGGAGGTCCAACAAACATTAGCAGTCACCCAGAAAGACGGCACAGTGGTACTGATCACTCGGCGACGATGATGCCGGCACGGCAGGAACGACCAGTAGTCAGAAGAGTGGACAGTATAAAATACAAAAGTTAAGCAATAACTTTGCAAGGTACAAGGCAATAACGGAATCTATCGCTAATTATATTAACATACAATGGCCCGTGTGACAATCTGGTTAGAGGAGTGCCGTCTACACCTTAACTTTTCTAAAACTGTAGACATGCATTTCACTAAAATAAGTAGTGTCACCTGATTGTGATATACTTGTTAGTGGAGATAAATTACAAATTGTCAAACAGTATCATGGCCAGGCCACTATAGATGAAAACTACCCGTTGGCTAATTATTTTTTAGCTAACCATGTGTAATCATATGTTTTTGAAATTGCATTTTCCTCTTTTAAATAAACTAAATTAAAACTAAAAAATACTGTCAACTGTATAGTGTAGTTGAAAGTGGAGTTGCAAATTTTTATTGAATCGAACTGAACTGAATTGGATCAAACTTGATTGATCATGTAATATTTTTTTATGAATCGTTCCTGACTGGGATTGTAGCCTGTCAATTAAGGTTTGACTCGGATCGTTATGTTTCACACCCCAACCAGTTACCCATCCCACAGAAGTTCCTGGAAGTATTTTGTGCAAATAATTATTAAATTAATTAATTTATGTTAAACCAAGAAACTAAACATGGAGCTTGCACTGGTCTTAATGTTTCGGTGCAGAAGAGCAGCATATAAAATGAGTAATCACACTTCATCACACACCTGCAGCTCTGGATATATTCTATCAAAAGGACAACATAGTGTTTCACATTAATTTCTCATTAATCACAAATGACTACAATGGGCCATTTATTTGGACACTCTTCCATAATGATCTAATTTTATTTTTACATCTTGCACACTGCGTTTCTCAGATTGTGTCTGAAGCCACGGCTATTAGAACTGCTCTCTAGCCATGTCCTTACACTTGCTGAGAGAAACGTTACTTAACAGCAACATAGAATTTATTAGAACATGTATTTTTTTAATAGGCTTCACAAACATAAAAAATGTGCCAAATCATAACAATCGTTATCCATACTGGCAGGATTTATGGTCTTTATTATTTATTATTATTAGCATGGAGATTTTGTTTGGTCAGTTGTGGGTTTGAAAAAGACATTAAAAGGATCTGAAGGGTACAGATTAAGGCAAATCACACTCATTTGTTTTTAATTCTGATTTAATTTCTCATGTATCAATAATAATAAGAGACTGTTCCAGATTAAATGTTCACAAAAATCTACATTTAATCAGGTGCGGCAATTGAAGATGGGCAAGCCAGGCAATTGCTTGGGGCTTTGGCCACTAGGGGGCCAAGTCAAAACAATGTTTTGCTTTGGGCACTAATAGCGTGGGGGCCGAGCAATATCTCTCTAGGAGCCCCAAGAGTCTTTAGCCCCGCACCTGCATTTAATATCTTAAGAAGGGGAAATATTTTCTTTTTTTTTTTTTTTTCAATAAATATTCAGTCAAGCCTGTGTCTTTATGACACAAGTTTTTACAATTACAATTGAGTTTGACACCCTTGCTCTAGTACATGGTTGCCCACACTTTTTTTTTTTGTCTTTTCAGCTCCTTTCAAATGACCATGCAAAAATGATATACCTAGATTAAAAACTCTCAATATATATTCCTATATAAACTGGGTATTTGCACTCTCTACATTAACATACTGCATAACATAGATGTTATACTGTCTGACTAAATGCCTATATTATGACTTTAGCCCAATAATTAGCATCTGGAAATAGAATTTCATTTCTACTTTTAATAATTAGCGTTCCTTTGGAGATCTACTGGTAGATCCTAATCTACCTATTGAGCACCCTTATTCTAGTAATATGGGTAGTCCAGTTTGCTGAATCTGTGTGGCTTAATCAGAAAAAAATAACTTCTGTAATAAAACCTTAGAATGAGCACTCTGTCTCTCTGTCCACATTTGATTTAATTTATGACATTTTATTATGCTGTAACGGCTTAGATTTTAGTGACGGTGGTATAGAAGATGAATGTAAGAATTTACTCTTAAGTACCCTGCTCTCCTTATGCACCAGGTACACACATGCTATCAAAAGGAAAACCTTAGAATCGTAATGATGAGCAACTGAAAAAAAAAAAAAAAAAAAAACTTCACAGTCAAGTATTGCTGTGACAAAGAAAAACTTAAATGTGAGTTATGCTATTAAAAAAGCAAAAATTAAAAAATTAAAATGTGCACCACTCTGGCTACAGTAATCCCATATATTTCTTTCAAATTAAATACCAAAAATATGCCCTAAGAATATGTAAATCAGAGAATATTTTTGTATTACTCTAGGCATTGTCTTGAAAATGGTTTGATGTAGTTATAGTTGGATCAGATTCCCAAATTATTTGAAACTAAAAGTTAAACCTTATCACACATCACAGCAACATCTTCAACACTACTGCATACAATCCTACGTGAGGTTCAACGTTTTTAATGGTATTGATGTTGGTTACTTCTTCACCCTGTCCTACCTTTTTTTCCTCACTTTACTGCCCTTACCTCCCCTTACTGACATGGGCAAGTCATGCAGCGTTGTTAAATCTTTCTCCAACTATTCCTTATTGTCCCAAAGTAGGAGACGCACGTATGTTGAATAGGAAGACACTGCCCCCTAGAGAGGTTGTTTGATGGTGTTTTGGCTGCTAGATATTTGCAACATGATGGCACTGTTCCAGATACAATTATAATTTACACAAACCCACATAAACTCAATGGCTTCGAGAGAGCACTTAACTTAACGCAGTATGCAGAGAGAGACCGAGGGTGGAGGCTTGCGCCTTTCCTGGAGTCATGTTGAGCATGGAGCTTAGTTTGGCACCGATCTTTCTCCATATCATGAAGAAATTTAAAGTATTTGGAAAACTCTTGTTTAGGATAGCTTGCGTCTTGAAGCCCATTTTATGTGTCAGAAACCCAGGCAAAGGATGAAACAAAAATCTGTAACTTATAGTCAGGGTAATACGATAATAGCATTTTGATATTGGTATCGGCTCTAAAAGAAAAAAATATATAACAACCTCTCTCCCATTCCACTGCCTCATCTTGTCTTTGCCAACAGTCAGCTGATTAAGTAACACTATGCTTCCTTTCAGCCCCTTCAAGAAGCCCTCTGATGGATATATGTGAGATTTATAGTGATAAGAGGAAGATAGGTTATTTTGTATTGCCTGTCATTCCAGCTCCTCTTTTCTGTCACCTGTGTCACCTACTTCCCATCATTTGAGACATAAAACAAACTTATGCTGTTATGCTGCATAGTCTCACTAGAGCCAGTATAGCTAAATCAAATCCTAAACTACAAATACACGTTTTTTTTTTTACAAATAAGTATCCCAAATATGTTTCAGCACAATTTAGTCATCCATTAAGTGTAATATAACAGTGTTACAGCACAAACAGGGGGTCTGTATAAACATTGTTTCAATGCATGTTCAAAGATATATGTGCTGTAACTTTAGGGGATGAAAAACTTGTTTAATGCAGGTTATTATGTCAGGATGGTCAAGAAAGTTTCAAATTGTGTATAAATATTCAGAATATTCATATATATATTATATACTATTATATATATATATACATATATACATATATATATATATACATATATATATCTTTACAAAACTCAGTCATAGCTACGGCCAGATGTGGTCCTAGCTATGGCTGCTGCTCCCACGGCCAGACTCCGGTCTGGGTTGTGTCCACACAGCGGGGCAAAAAAGGTAAACAGCAAAATATCATCGATGTAACACAAACAGAAACACAAATATTTAGATTTATTCTCCCTTTGTTGTTTTTCGTCTTCTTTTTAAGGACTATAATGGTCATTGCTTAACTCACAACAAGAAGAAAGAGCGAAGGGAACACATGACGATGAACCCTTTGAACAAATGGACAACTTAAAGACAACATAGTAGAATTAATCTATCAAACAACATATCTTTAAATAAAGGTTAACATAAATCGCTATTTGCATTACTGACGTTAGATTCTTTCCTTTCTGTTAGAAGTCAGTACTTGATTGTCAACGCAACAAACCTATAGCAATAATAAAGTTAAAAAAAAACAAACATTTTTTATCACTCTTACATTACCATTGGGCTACTGTGAATTCCTCACAACAGTGAGCTGAGATTGTTCACCATTTATGATTGTAAAATCTTCTTATTGTCTGACTCATTATTCTTACATTTCTATTAGACACTATTCACTGTTTAAACCTGACATTCGCATCTATGACTGATGATTGTATTCATCTGTGTTTTTTTTCTGGAACTCCTGTGCAGCTGTAAAGCAGCTATACACTTTCTCCACATGGATTGGGGCATTGTGATTAAATAGGCTTCAACTAAATATTCATACTTTGTGTGTGTGTGTGTGTATATATATATATATATTTTTTTTTTCCTCTCTCTCTTTCTCTCCATATATATGTGTGTATATATATATATATATATATATATTTGTATGTATATATATATATACACATATATGTATATACATATATATATTCAAACAATATGGATGGCGAGATACGTAAGGCAAGATGGCATGCAATATATACGTTTGTATATGTATATACTTGTATTTGTATATATGATACATATAATGAACAAAACCTATAAATATAAATGTAAATATATCTTTATATATATATATCTTTTGACTTTTTATTATCTACATTTCTTTTTTTTTTTTTCCTCTCTCTCTTTCTCTCCATATATATGTGTGTATATATATATATATATATATTTGTATGTATATATATATATATAAATATATGTATATACATATATATATTCAAACAATAGCATATCATGAAAAGACACAAACGAATCAACGAAGTAACTCTAAACACCTGCAAGATTTTTAAAACCCTCTTCCCAGCCCGGTTTATTACTCAAAATTGCAATCATGGGCAAGACTGCTGACCTGACTGCTGTCCAGAAGGCCATCATTGACACCCTTAAGCGAGAGGGCAAGGCACAGAAAGAAATCTCTGATCGAATAGGATGGGAACAGCCTCAGACATGTGTGGCAGAAAATGCTGCACAACCAGAAGAGGTGACCAGACCCAGAGGAAGATTGTGGAAAAGGGCTTCAGAAGCAGTGGACTGAGTCTGGAGTAGAAACATCCAGAGCCACCGTGCTGGTGGCCCAGGTCAAGCCACTTTTGAACCAGAAACAGCAGCAAAAGCAACACTGGACTGTGTCCAAAGTACTTTTTCCGGATGAAAGCAAATTTTGCATGTCTTTCGGAAATCAAGGTGCCAGAGTTTGGTGGAATACTGGGGAGAAGGAAATGCCAAAATACCTGAAGTCCAGTGTCAAGTACCTATAGTCAGTGATGGTCTGGGGTGTCATGTTAGCTGCTGGTGTTGGCCCACTGTGTTTTATCAAGGGTTAGGGTCATCAGGGGATTTTGGAGCACTTCATGCTTACATCTGCTTAAAAGCTTTATGGAGAGGAAAATTTAATTTTTCAGCACAACCTGGCACCTGCTCAGAGTGCCAAAACCACTGGTAAATGGTTTACTGACTATGGTATTACTGTGCTCAATTGGCGTGCCAACTCTCCTGACCTGAATCTGTGGGATATTGTGAAGAGGAAGTTGAGCGACACCAGACCCAACACTGTGGATGAACGTAAAGCTGCTATTGAAGCACCCTGGTGCTGTTTGCCTTCATGCCACGCCGCATTGAAGCCGTCATTTCTGAAAAAGGATTCCAGACCAAGTATTGAAAGCATAACTGAACAAAATTTATTTGAATTTTTCTCACTTACAGCGTTTCTCATTTAAAATTGTTTGGACTTTTTTTTTTCCAAGAATGATGGAAAGTCAACGTGATTTGCCAACTCACAAATGAGTACACTAGAGGGCCAACAAACCTTAGCAGTCACTCGGAGATACAGCAGAGTGGGACTGATGACTGGGTGAAGATGACGGTGGCACGGCAGGGATGACCAGTAGTCAGAGGAGAGGACAGATTAAAATACAACAGTTTTATCCACAGTTCGGCAATAACTCAGCAAAGTCCAAGACAATAGCAGAATCTATCACTCGTTATATTACAAAACAATGTCCTGTGTGACAATCTGGTTACAGGAGTGCTGTCTACAGCTAAGTGTCACCTGATCCTGATATACTTGTTAATGGAGATGAAATACAAATTGTCAATCAGTATAAATATCTTGGGTTTAAATTTGATTCACAGCTCATCTTTAAAGGCCATACTGACAAATTGTGTTAAAAAAATTCAAGTTAAATCTTGCAAATGTTTATGCAATTCGACAGGAGATGCCAGATAAAGCTGAATCAAATATGTATAAAAGGTATTTGTATATGTATTTTCTATTGTATATGTACTGTGTGCTTTTGACCTTTTTACATCATGGCCAGGGGACAACAGATAGAAAAAAAATAGCCTTTGGGTAGTTCTTTCTTTTTTAACCATGTGTTTATGAAATTCGATTTAACCTCTTTTAAATAAACTAAACTAAAACCAAATAAGACTGGCAGTTGTATAGTGTTGTTGAAAGCAAAGTTGCAAATTTTTATTCAACATTCAAAAAACTAATCAAACTGGAGCAAATATTTTGTTTCACTGCATCATTCTGGGTGCATGGCTATTACTGTATAATTTCTATCACTTTGGCAAAATGAGACAACATTTCCTCATGTTACCATAGTGCTCATTGTGAAATCTGCCTATATTGACGTATGCTATGAATCATGGGGGAATGAGCTGAATTAACTTAATACATCTTCAAACTACCAAGTCTGAGGGTTTGTTAATTTGTCTAATCCTGTGTCAAATGATTCTTGCATGCTTAAGATGCAGCAATGTACTTAATTAAAACCTTTGTTTTTTTGCCTGCAGTCGTAACTCTCTCTACCGAGCAGTGCCAGATGTTATCGCAGACTTTTGTCTCCTGTCTGGACTGTCATCTCAGTTGTTCAACCTTATAAGTATTTAATTCAATTGATGCCACTAATACATACATACATGCATACATATGTACATACGTACGTACATACATACATACATACATACATACATACATCTATGTACAGTCGGGGTCAGAAGTTTACATACACCAAAGAAAAAACGATTCAAGTTAGCTTTAACAAAATTTGCCACCCAATTTGAATGAAGACATACAGTATATGTGGATAATAGTGTCTTACTTAGTCTGCCAATGTTGTTGATCAGAAATTTTTGACCTCAGATGGATATTTAGTTGATTTCTCCAAATGACCTCTGATTCTTGTGGTCCGTATGTTTACATACACCTGCTTGTCTTATTTAAAATACATTTTTGAAATCAGGCTGTACAATCAATAATAGAATCATCCCTTTAGTCTGGTGTTCATTCATGTTGTGTAAAAAGCTGCAAAGCAGCTTTACTTTACCCACATTGCATTCCGTCTTGAGACTTGCAATGGGAAAGCAAAAAATACAGACTTGAAAGCAGGGAGAAAATTGTTGCCTTGCGTCTGTCTCGTCTCTTGGGACCATTTCAAGGCGACTTGATGTACAAAGGGCATTCGTTCAGACAATTGTCTACAAATATAAGCAACTAAGGAGTTGGAGCAGATGGACTCAAAATGGACTTCTGAATCTATATTATCTTAACATATAATTTGACCTCTTAAGTTATAATTTATAATAATTAGCTGCTGTTATACTGCCACTGTTTTGCCTGTCCGTCCCGGGTGAGGATTCCCTCCGCTGTCGATCGCTCTGAGGTTTCTTCCTTTTTTCCTGCCTGGGTTTTTTGGGAGTTGTCCCTCAGCTGTTGCGAGGGTCTGTAAGGGCGGGGCGGTGGGGAATCATTGTTGTCGGTTTTGTATTGTTTCTCTGTTATTTGTATGTAACTGTGTGTAAAGTGCCCTGAGTTAGCTGTTGCTATTATTTGGCACTCTAAATAAATTGAGATGAGTTGAGTTGAACTTGGGAGAACAGTCGTAATGCTATGGACTGGAGGGAAACGGAAATAAACATCCAGAGATGAAAATCTTTTGGTATGAAATGTGACAATGAACCCCAAGATCACCAAGAAAACCATCTGAAATTAATTGGCTGCCTCAGGAACAAATGTCTCACGGGGAAGAGAGTTCTCCATTGACATGGGCTAAGAGGGTACCAGACCATAAAGAAGCCATTTCTCAAAGAGAGACACAAAAAAGCTTGGCTGAAGATTGCAAAAGAGCACCAGGATAAGGATAAAGCCTTCTGGAAGAAGATAATGTGGTTAGACGATACAAATATTCAACTGTTTGTGCATAATGACCAGCAACAGCAATATGCTTTCCCTTCACAAGGGTGAAAGGCCTTTAATCCCAACAATACCATCCCGATGGTCAGGCTTGTTGGAAGAAGTCTCATGTTGTGGGGTTGCTTTGCAGTGTCAGGTATGGAATCAGGAGAAAAGCGCAATACTTGGAAGAGAACCTCAAAAAGTCAGCCAAATCTCTGCAGCTTGGTCGAAGTTGGATCTCTCAACAAGACAATTATCCAAAACATACAGCAACATTAGTTTCAAAATGGTTTTAGCTGAACAAGAACAAGTACTGCAGTGAATTTCACAAAGCCCTGACTTGAATCCTATTGAGAACATGTGGAGTGAACTGAAGAAACAAGTCTGTAAGAGAACGACAAATCTTACCAAGTTGTACCAAATCTGCCAGAAAAAGTGGTCAAAAATTCCAAAGGATTACTGTAGGGAGGGTATGAAAATTAGCACCTCTAAATCCGAGGCCATGGTTCTCGACCGGAAAAAGGTGGTAAGCACCCTCCAGGTCGGGGGAGAGATCCTGCCTCAAGTGGAGAAGGTTAGGTATCTTGGAGTCGTGTTCACGAGTGAGGGAAGGATGGAACGGGAGATTGACAGGCGGATTGGCGCAGCGACCGCAGTAATGCGCTCGCTGCATCGATCCGTCGTGGTGAAGAAAGAGCTAAGCCGAAAGGCGAAGCTCTTAATTTACCGGTCAATCTACGTTCCTACTCTCACCTATGGTCATGACCGAAAGAACGCGATCCCGGATACAAGCGGCGGAAATTAGCTTTCTTTGCAGGGTGGTAGGGCGCTCCCTTACAGATAAGGTGAGGAGCTCTGTCACACGGGAGGAGCTCAGAGTAGAGCCATTGCTTCTCCACATCGAAAGGAGTCAGCTGAGGTGGCTAGGGCATCTACATCGCACGCCCCCTGGACGCCTCCGACGGGAGGTGTTTGGGTCATGTCCCACTGGGAGGAGACCCAGAGGAAGACCTAGGACACGCTGGAGCGACTATGTCGCCCGGCTGGCCTGGGAACGCCTTGGGATCCCCCCAGACGAGCTTGAGGAAGTGTCTAGGGAGACGGAAGTTTGGGTGTCCCTCCTCCGAATGTTGACCCCGCGACCCGGCTCCGGACAAGCGGATGAAAATGAATGAATGAATGAATACTGTAGGGAGGACGTTGATGTCTATCCGTGACTTGCTGAAGTTATAAAAGTTAATAGAAATTCTACCAAGTAAGCCCTGAAGACAAAGGTGTGTGTAAACTTATAACCCAGTAAAAAAAAAGGAGTGACCAGCAAAGACATATCAATTAATCTTAAATTATTTGAATTTTTGCCTTTTCTTTTTATTTCCCAAAAGCTAAAGGAAAAGCAAGTACACTTTTCGGTTCCTTCCGAGCGGCCAATCTCATCCTCGGGGTTTTGGGGAGACGGTTAACGGTCGGGCACTAGGGCATTGCAGGGTGAAGACTTAACTTGGCATTAGATATAGTGTAGGAACATGCACTGTATGTTAACTTCTGACCCGGACTGTATATACAACATACATACACTTAGGTCATTAAGTATTTGATCACCCTTTGATTTGGCAAGTTCTCCCACTTAGAAATCATGGAGGGGTCTAAATATTTAATCTTAGGGGCATTTCCACTGTGAGAGACAGAATCACATTGGATGCTTTTTTTTTTTAAACAATTTATTTGTATAGTACTGTGTCAAAAAGTATTTGATCACTTGCTTATCACAAATATTTCTGACCCACAAAGTCCTGCTATGCTGCTTTTAAATAGCCCAACTCCATTCTGCTCATAATTCTAAGTTAGTCGCAACTGTTTAGGTCGTTAGGTTTAATGAAGGCCCCATGCACCCCATAATCAGTCAATAGTCTAACTACCAACATGGACAAAACCCAAGAGAGTCAAGAGACAAAATTGTAGACTTTCACAAAGCTGGAAAGGGCGACAGGGCAATTGCTGCGCTGCTTGGTGAGAAAAGAACAACTGGTATGGCAATTGTCAGAAAATGGAAGAGGCTATTGATTACTGTCAGTGTCTCTCGAACTGGGGCACCACACAAGATTTCACCTCATGGGGTATCAATGATGTTAAGGAAGGTGATGGTCAATGACCTGAAAAAAACGCTGGGGCCACTGTTTCCATGCTTTTATCAGTAATACACTGAGATGTCACGGTATAAAATCATGCAGAGCATCGGAAGGTTCCCCTGCTGAAATCAGCACATGTCAGTGTGATACCAGTCGTTGGGTGGGTATTGATGGGTCGTTACCGTCATTGTTGGAGTGACGGTAACGACCCATCAATACCCACCCAACGACTGGTATCACACTTCACAGGTATCCCCAGGTCAACCCAACAGGAGGGACTTGAGACACCTCTTCCTCCCCACTCACAGCATATAACTTCTGTACTCCCCACTAACAGTTAGAACTGAAGAAGCCTCTTGGATGAGAGGTGTAACGTTTTCCAAAAAACTAAACGTCCAGTTGCCTAGCTAAAGTCTTTTACCTTGACCATGACCTGGATGACTGAGAACCTGCATCGACATTGTGCAAATACCTCCTTCCCTCAGTCAGAGCATTGAAGAGTCATGGCTGGGTCTTCCAACATGACAAAAACCCAAAGCACACAGCCAGGAAAACCAAAAAGTGGCTCTGTAAGGTTCTGGAGTCGCCTAGCCAGTCTCCAGACCTAAATCCAATAGTAAATCTGGAGGAAGCTGAAACCCTGTGTTGCTCAGCGACAGCCTCGAAACTTGACAGATCTAAAGATGGAGTATGGAGGAGTGGGCCAAAATCGTTTGATCGATTCTATCTCACAGTGGAAATGCACCTAAAATATTTAGACCCACCCATGATTTTTAAGTGGGAGAACTTGCTAAATCAAAGGGTGATCAAATAGATATAGAGATAGATAGAACTTTATTAATCAGGGAGTATCCCTAGAGAAATTACGGTTTCAGCAGCAGAACAGCAACGAACAAGAATTAAGAAGTACAAAAGAAGACCAGTACAATAGGAACAATATGGGTGGGTCTGAGGTATGTACAACCAGAATAGTGAGCAGTGGTTGTTAGTAGGTAAGGTTAGTAGTATAAATGCACATAAAAGTAGGAAGGTTAATGCTAGTAGTGTTAGCAGCTTAAGTGGTAGTCATTGCTGTTGAGTAGTCAATTGATAACAATAACAATTGAGATTGTTATTGTTATTATATTTCATTATAATAATGACAATATTACATTATTAATGTATTCTATTTGTAACATATGAGTCCACCTGGACACAATCACCAACACCTGTATGTGTTATAAAAACATTTATTTATTCACAGAGCACACTGCTGTCCCTAAATGGTTGTTATGCCCGTGCGTAAAATCAGTGTCCATGCATAATTGTCAATTGTCTGTTCTGCGTCCTACTCTGACGTCTCTAGTTTCACTCAACATGCAGCCTCCTTCTCTCTGGTCCTGGCTCCTACTTATACAGGGAGAAATCTGATTACGTAAATTGCGCTCTCTGCGGCCGCTGACCGCTAGCCTCCGCCCTGTCTCCACACTATTGTTATCATTATTTTGTGAATGTGTATACCCATACATACATATATATCTACAAACACACCCAGATGTACATATACCTGCGCATATACACACACCTATACACATATACACAAATGCGTATTGACCTCCATGTATATATGCATTCATTTGTTTGGTGCTTCGTTTAACTTGTGCCAGTAAAAAGCAGGTGCCAACTGGCAGCATGTTTGCTTTCTTATTGATAAGAGCTCCATCTGGTAAGAGATGGTAAGCCAAGAGCAACAGATTGAAATGGTTTTACAATCTGATTAAATATGCACTCTTTTTTTCTTTAGCCTTTATAGCAGTTTTCTAGTAGAATTTATTTTTGTCCTTTTCATTTTAGAGCAGCATTGTAGGTGGCAACATTGTTCTGGACAGACATGTGAGAATTAATCTGATTAAATGTGTGCTTTAGCATACAGAGCTTAACCATTGTTTTACTTTTAACACTGTTGAATCTGACTGCTTTACTGTGAATTTATCAGGTATGGATTCTTATTAACATATATTTGCCAGTTTCCATAAAACCTGATCATCATTAACGGTTCATATTTGGCACATGACACATAATACATACATATGTCTGTGGCTATTGAATTTACCCTAGTCTGTTATATCAGCAATTATTGTCATCCTAAAACCTTTTTTTTTCTTTTTATAATCAATATCTGTGAGAAAAAGAACTTGACAAGGAAAGTTATATCTATCCAAAAAGGGTTTGTTGTAAGCAACTGAACTTCTTCTTGGAGTTGAAAGACGTTTCATTCCTCAACTGAGGAACTTCATCAGTTTGTGGTTGTTGTTGAAGGGAACTGTAGTAGTTATACTACTCTAGACCACTCCCTTCACCACTGGACAAAGGTGTGAAGAGTTGTTTTGGTCTCCTCAGTTTTCTTAGACAGAAACTGCTCATGATGTTAATGAACAGTTTTCTTGTCACATGACCAGATGTGAATGGGAGTCGTTGTTACACCCATATAGAGAAGTCTGCTCCGGTAATGATGAACAGTTAAACTTTCTAGGGTGGAATCTCAAGAAGAAGTCCAGTTGCTTACAACTAAACCCTTTTTGAATATCATGACCTGGATAAATGAGAATCTTCACAGACGTGGTTACATCTAATTTCCAAAATGTATCTTGGGTAATTTCTATGTTATATTCTATATTTTCTTGGGAACCACTTTTTAAAGAACAAAGTAGTGTTTGCTGCTCTTAGTGGCAGTTGTGACCTAGTGGGTGAAGAACCGGACATGGGTCAAAAGGGTCCAGGTCCGAATCCACCGTTCCCAATCACTGCTTCCTCGGTACCTCACAGCTGCCCAATGTTGACTTTGGCTATGGCTTAAATGCAGAGGCCACATTTCGTTGTGTACAGTGGTGTCACTGATCATAATGTCACAAGGAGTGACCAGAAGATAAAGGTAATGGAATAATTATAATTTTGATGATACAAGGTTTTGTTTAATAGAGAACCCGAGGACAGAAGAGGAAGAGGATCCTCACATGTGATGACAAAGAAGAAAAAGCAGAGGTTTGTTCTTTTAATGTGCTCTGAGCTAGCAGAGAAAATTATGGCAACTTTTTAAAAAGGTTTCATAATATTGTCCAACTAATATTATCAGCAAATATTACCATAGTATTGGATGATCTGCATGAAAATGTATTGGTTTTACCTCAAAAAATTAAAATCTGATAATACCAGAACTGTAATAATTTGTGGTGTACTTGAGTGTATAGAGCAGTTCCAGGGAAACACCGACTATAATTATCAGTTTTGACATCATAATTAGGGATTGTTTGGATAATATCAACATTTTGGATATTTACAAAAGGTTATTATTAAAGAACCCTAGTTTCTCACAAGAAGCTCAAGAATTCTGCAGAATAGTTTTGATGGTCAGTTATTAATTATCGAAAAACTATTTTCTTCTGGTAAATTGCCTTTCAACTTTAGACAGGCATTGCAATGCATTATAAACACTTCCAATATTATCATTTGTGTTGCCATAGGAACCCCTGCCACGAGAACGCCGCCAACGGCAATCTGCTATGCAGAAAAAACCCAAAGCGGAACCCACTAGGACTGAGTGTACAACATGTAAAGGCCCAGGAGACAATGAAAACCTAGTCAGGTAGGTTCGTGTGCATGTGAGTATGTGTGTGTCCTTGTGTGTCCATCCACAGACAGCCATATCTTCCTGATGATTAAAGTTCAGTCTTCATTAGTATCTGTCCGCCTGCTCTCTGCAGAGCAGGGGGCTAAGGGTATCTCCCCTGTAGCCCCTCTATATTGAGCTGCCACATACATTTGCACAGTTCATTAAGGTATAATGAATAGCTCAGTTTATTCTGTTCCTTCTGTGAGATTTCAAGTGTCAGGGCTCTAATAAACAGGATTCCTTACTGATATTAAATTCCTCCAGAGGAAGACAAAATCCAGATTACGATGAGTGGAGTATCAGCCTTTTTACGTGTGATGAGGCTAATTTCTAATTTATTTTTTTTCTAACTTATTTTTCTTTTTAGTAAGGTATTTTTTGCAATACATTTTTCATTTCTTTTTCCAATTTTTTGCAATGTGAACATTTCAAGTTATTTTCATCACATTAAGACCAGCAATACACCAACCGTATGCTTTTGTCATGGGAGAAGTGCAGTTAACAAACTGCCATTAAAGGTCTAGTATCATATACAATTCAAACGCACACAAAGCATCACAAAGCAGCTGAACAAAAAAAGCTTGCTTCATGACCAACCGTCATTTTAATATTAGGAATCCAATCCGGGTGTCCCACTTCCGAGCTTTGCCCACTGCACGGATGATAGTGTTTCACGAACAGTGTGGTACTTTCATTTTTAAAAGAACTGGCAATAAATCAACCAAAAATAAATAAATGTTAAATTTCTTTTAACAATCATAACAACATCACATTATATTCCTATTTATTCTTTTTGATTTCACTATTTTTTATCGTTGTTGTTGTTGTTTAAATGCATAACCTAAAAAGACCATAGTACATTAAGCCACTAATGTTTATCTAATGTTTCACTAATGTTTGTCTATTGTGTATCACTGGTTCATAAGTCAATTCTGAAAAAAAATTACCCAAAAAAAGCATACCCACAAACTTGTTTTTACCCAACTTAAAAAATGTCAATTATATGTTTGCATTGTCAACTTTGGTCAGTTGGCTGGAGTGTGTCAGTGAATTTTCTTCAATGGGAGAGGTAGTAGTGAGAGTGTAGGCACACTGCATTGGAGTGCTAACTGTGCTCCAATGAGATCTTACAAAAATCGAGAAAAACTAAGGAAAAAGTGAAAAATGAGAAAGAGGCAATACTAATCACAGATGTGTCTTTCACCATGGCTTTAAGCGTTCATTTTTTTTCAGTCTCTTGTTAAACATTCACAGCAATGGACAGTGTACAGTGTAAGGGAGCATTAATTTATTAATTAATTCCAGTTGTACCCAACTTGCAATGGCACAGCTCACCCGCAGGGGTTTTGCCATCGACTTTGAGAACCTCTGCATTAGTAATCTGTAACTGCTACAATTAATTTTTTTTCAACAATTTCTCCCCTGCTGGTAGAACTTTTTTTTGTAGCTGCAGCTGTAAATTGATATTAATTATGTTCAAGTAATAGCACATTAAATTGTCTATAGTTTCTTCTTTTGGCTGCATCCTTCAGTAATCACCACGACAGATTAACTTGCTCCAGCTCTCCCATCTGTTCCCCCTACTGTTAAACCAACCATCTCCGTGTCCTCTCTCACTGCACCCATAAATCTTTACTGGTGTACTTCCTCTACTCCTCTTGCCTGTCAGCTCCATTTTCAACATTATTCGTCCAATGTATCCACCATCTAACCGTGACACTTATTTCAGCCATCTTTACTTTGCCTCATACACAATCGCCATACTGATTAATATCAACTGAGTGAATCACAGGGTAATCAGTTCACAGCTCACGACTTGACTTGGTCCAACAATCCAAAAAAGTGAACTTGGACATTAAATTTGTCTGTTTTCTACACTGACAATATATGTGCATATGCCATGTGGCCTGTTGTGAAGAAATTATGGGAAAATCGGCAGGATTTCAAAGACATTTGATTTTCAAACCCTTGTGTACATCACACAACTCAATCCACTGTCTTAAACATCATAAACAATTGCTGAGAACAGACCACTGTGATTGAATAACCCTTCCCTTTTAATTTTAACACTGTCCTTTACACCCTTCTTCAAGTAGTCAAAGTTTTTTCCTGTTGATTCCCTATTATCCCTATTAATTTGAAATCCTCATATTCACATACATTTCATTTTGCTCCTGCTGACACTCCCTCCTCTTCGCCCTGAATCAAACATCAACCTCATCAGATTTCCATTCAGCTGTTCCCTGTTTATACCAGAAAATACTGTATACATATAATGTGTATACATGTGTTTATACCAACTGTGTCAAAGTCATTTAATCAGAGGGCCACATCAACAATACAATTTCCTTGAAGGGCTGGTTGTAAATGGTGTACCATAGATTTTACTATTTTATAATAGTGATACATTACTGTAGTTTATTTTTATTATTTATATATGAAACTACTGTTTATTGCTGTGTGATAAAACAATTTTTACTCTGCTGCACAGACATTATTAAATGCCTTGTGAACTGCCTTGTGAGCCATTCAATATGACTCTGCGTGCCACATTTGCCCCCCCGGCCTTAAGTTTGACACATGTTTGTATGGTTTTATACCATATGGTTTATACCATACATATAGTGTCATCTGTAAATTGCGTCCACAGAGCCTCCTATTTTTCACTTAAACCCCAAATCATACTTCTGGTCTTCACCACCTACCAATTCTTCTCTGCCACTCCTGACTTCTATATTGACCACCCCATCTCATGATCATAATTCTGTAGCTTTACAGAGACACAGTGCTCTTACCTTTATGAGCGCACTCTTTGGGCAAAATCCCATCCTTAGTACTCACTGACTCACTGATCTGAACCCCTTGTTGCCTTAGTTTGCTTTGTCAAGTATTTCCCCATATCCTCATTGTATGGGAGATCAACTTTATAACCCTCAAGTTAATACAACCTTGCACTGTTGCTTTTACAAGTTTGCAAGAGTATACTCTTGTTACGTTTATCATTCCTGCCCTAAGCTCAAGTGTTGTTAAAAACTGTTCAAAATGCGCTTTTTAACAAAGTGGCTGTGGAGGCCATAGTGGTTAAGGAAGTGGTCTTGGGTCTGGAGGTTTCAGGGTCAGGTCCACAAAGTTGCACTGAGCATGCCATTTTTTTTTGTATGCATGGTATGCTGTGTCACAATAACAAGCGGTCAGTTACCACTTATATAGCTATCCTAGTTATGATGTTTATTTCACAACATCAGAAATAGATTATTAAAACCAGTCAGGAATATGAATATACATATTGTATATATCTTTTACTGTCACTTCACCAATACTAATGCATATAAATTATACTTGCCTTTAATTAGTAACATTTTTTTTTTATCAACTGGTATTTATGGAAGTTTACCATATTCTGAAATGTTTTATTTATTTGTTAAAAAGTATCTTAAAATTAATAACAATTTTACACTGACCACTCCACAACATGATGAAGCTGGATGAGAATCGGTAACACTGCAGTCACTTTTCTCATCAAACAAAAAGGAGAGTGACAAAAGAAAATAATAAGCAAAACTAAATATAACTTTATTGACTTAATGATCTCAAACATGAAAATGAAGTTTGGGGCATCAATAAAAAAAGCCAACGTTTGGTTGTATTTGTGAGGTATTTATGAGGTTCCATGCCTGTGGAACAGCCTTCCACCTCACTTAAGAGCCACCCAGGACACTGACTGTTTCAAAAAAGGCCTAAAAACCTTTTTATTCCAGGACGCATACAGCTGTTGTTAGCCACAGTCCTGTGATCTTATTGAATATGTTTTTTATGCTTTTATGTCTATAGCACTTTAAGATCCCATGGATGGAAAGTGCATTAGAAATAAAATGTATAATTATTATTATTATTATTATTATTATTAGGTTGTATGGGTTGTCAGTGTCAGGGTTTGAGGTGTGCTGCCCTGACTCTTTCTATCTTTGCATTGCACAGGTTGTGAGAGCTGGGGCAGCCACCTCATCGGCCATAAAAACACGGGGAGATGACCATTGGCTTAGAGACAAAGAGAGGCAAATTGAGGCGTTTGAAGATTGGTGATCGAGCAAGACTGAAGAATGTGATCATCACATCAACTCACAACCAACGCTGATCCACTGTGGACAAACAACTGAAAATTTACGTTTCTTTGACATTTCACAAATTATCAGATTCATACCATAAATGGTTGCATTGTTATCACAACAGTAATTTACATATGTCCAGGTGCATCTATACCTTGGTCTACACATAATATAAGTTTGATGAGATACAACAAATTTGTAAAGATTGGTAAAGTTTTCACTTTCTAAGGCCTGTCTTCTTAAAGTAACACATTTCTGATTAAATAAAAAATCTGGTAGGTATTTTTGTTATGTACGTTTTTTTTTTAAAGACAGTCTAGATTTTAGTTGCACTTTTAATTTCATTTGTCAGGGTTGATTTGGGTTTCAATTAGTAAGCTATTCATATTAGCTCTAAAAAGTAAACAGTAAACAAATTTAAACAAATTCATCAGTAACTAGTGATGAGCATCACTTCCATTATTGGATTAAAAATCATGTCCCATGTCCCCATTATATGAATACTGTTGAATTCTTTTGGATCTAAACATTTAAAACTGTGAATAATTCTAATTGCAAATAATGTTGTGAAGATGTTTGTGTTGTGGTACATTGTAATAGCTCGTTGAAGGATCAGTTTTAATAAATGTCATGTTTTGATAAAACATATATAGTTTTAATGGTTATGACAGTTGTTAATGCCTAAAGGTGTTGGTACTTTGTTGGAGTAAGTGTAGTTACTGAAGAGGACCTCTTTTTGAAGAGGGATTTTGAAGTGACAAATGAAGTTGATTCATCCTTAGAGAGAATCCCAGCATTTACGCATCCTGGTGGACAAGTCAGGGCTGCCAAAACAGCTGCTACATGCTCCCTCTCAGTTCACAACACATCAAATTGTGCCCTCACATACCTATAGTTTAATATGCATGTGTGTCAGAAAAGTAAGTGAAGAGAACTATTCTCTTTTTTTCCACCGTTTTTGGTGAGTGTATGTGCTCAGCACCATCAGAGATCGTTTTTAGATTTAAGAGGTAGACCATCTTGCTGATGCAAGACCCCATAATCTAAACACTTGGGCTAACTCTTTCATCATCATCTATACAGAACATACTTACACTGATCAGTAAGATATTATGTGAACGAACTATTTGTCCCTATATACTTTGAATGTCAGGTAGCTGAGTAGTGTGATTTATAATGTGTACAGTATTTATTAAACACTTGTTGTCTTTTCTTTTTTTCATGAAGAATTTTTCAATAATTTATTTATTTTTTTGGCTTTTTTAACAACTTTCTTCCGGACTATGACAAACCTTGTTTTAAGCTGATAACATGCCACAGAGCATTTGCATTTTTTAATGATAATTAAACACATAATTTGGTGATTTATACATGATAACTGAACATGTGAAAAAAGTCACATCAATTTGTTTGTAATTACTATTTTTGTTTTCATTGCCAATCATTTTCCGGTGCTATTTCCAACTCACTTTTCCTCTCTAATAGGCTGTGAAAACAACGCTAACCAGTTGCATTTTAAGGACAGAAAATTAGAATAGTGATATGTTAAATCCACAGAGAGAAAAAAAATTAATAAATTATTGAAGTAATTAATGTATTCTCTATACATATTTATTATATTAAAAATGAAGGTTAAACTAATATGAATTTATCACCAAAATAATTATAAGGAAATATTACCATGTCGGATATCTGCAAAAAGCTTCATGGTTATATTGCTACCTCGGAATATACAAATACAAACGTGTTTGGCAGTTTTAAATGATTTCTTATCCTCTAATAGAATAGGCTATAGAAACAGAAATACATATTGTATGAAATTGATGTAGGCAATTTTATGTTCTTTTACATATTAAGAAGAGCTATTTTCTGAATCAGACCTCAATAATGAGGGTGTCTGCTGTTCTTTTTTTGAATTACAAATACTCAGAATGCTTGCAACGATGAAAATGAAAACTATGAAGTTTTTTTTTTTTTTTTTTATTTCTGGTATAGAAATATGTAAACTTATTTGTGGTGTTGTTTTGCACCCACATTGCCAAGCCTTTGTTTACAGACAAGGATGGGTTTTGCTATTATCACACTATAATTCTGTGTGAAGTAAGCGTATGAATGTTACTGCTATTGTGTATTTGAAAATGTGTCAAGCTTTTGGCTTCAAGCTCTTTGAAATTAAGCAGAGCTTTAATAAACTCTTGACTTTTTCATCCTATTGCTGCAGTGATAAATGAGTGTCAGGCAGCCAATTAATCGTTGTAAAGGTGCAGTGGTGGCGGGCCGTTTGTGCATGTAATGCCCTCTGTCATGTCTGATTTATCACCTAGGAGGCGGCCTTCTTGTTGGCAAATGTTCCTTCTTATTCTGCCTAACATCTTCTGCCTAACACATCAATTTCTTGCTTCTATTTAGAGTGGAAACACATTGAAAATTAGAGTGAAAGTGAGACAGAAATGTAACTGGAAGATAATCGTGAGAATTTAAAGTAAGTTCTCCAATAAGACCAGTCAATGATCGTGCAGAAATATTATGAAAATATAAAACTTTATTAATGTATATGTGCGTATATATTTATACATTTATATATGTTTAAATAAAAAAGCATGTTTACACATAACATAACTATTACATTTGATTTTCTGCACGTAGTGTGTGGTGAACGTCCATCAGAAATTTTATTCAATTTTTAGTATCTATAGATTCTACACTCTAAATATATGTTTTGTTTTTTTTTTTTTTAATTGTGACTGACCTTATAATTACTATTAATACATTTATTATATGAGTAATCAAATCAACTAATTTGTGAAATAAATATACTAAATCTGCTCTTTGTGGACTAAGCAAACTTATGTTAAAACATAGTCTCTTTCCTCATTTTTTGTGGAAATGTATCTTATGTTTTTCTTTGTTTGTTTGTTTTAGTGCTACCAAAAAAAAAACTTTGCTTTTGAATGTAACTTAAGCCTCCCTTACTGGTCATTATCTGTTCTACTCACAACTGTTGTTGTGACACATTTTGATTTATAGTATAGTATCATCATTGATTATCATCTTCATACAAAGTAACCAATTAACTGTGACAAACTTTAGCTTACCCATCCCTCATCCATTACCTCAGGGTTGCTGGGGGGCTGAGATGAGGCAAGAAAACCAGAGATTAGCTCGGCTAAGGCAGGGTTCCTGGATTGGGAATGAAACGGAGTCTGCAGTGTACAGAAGAAGGGGGACATGGGATAAAGAGGAAAAAAGAAAGCTAGCAGGGAGGTTCTGTAACGCAGTAACCTTTCCAATCATGGGTGCATTTCCTATTACTGCTCTGACACTAGATCCAGGGAGATGATTTAATGGGGGGATTTTGTTTTTCGCTGACTTCTCTCTTTTTCCCCTCTATTACAATAGAAAACAATGGCAGTGGAGCTGTGTAGGCAGTGAGGCCAAGCAGCAGAAATCTATTACTTCCCAGCTTCCTCCCTTTTTATTACTCTGATACGCCATTGCCGGCCTGCTCAGTTTCACAAGCTGGGGTACAAGCTCCACCATTTCCTTACTTGAGTTGTTCTGTCAAGTCAATATACAGAAAGAATCACGAACCACTGTTGTCTTTTGTAGCTTAATCATCTGGTACTGGCTTTAAAGTTTATCTTAGGTTTCTCAGTTTAAGTGTGCTGTGTAGCAGATAAGGGTGGAAAGGGCGGCCGGAGGGGGGGTCAAGTTCAGGTTTGTCCAGGGTAAGAAGACAGAATTGAGATCTGTTCACTTGGTGGTGTTATCGCTGTGTCACTGAGTCCCCCTGCTGGAAGTCATGAGGAAAACTCACACAAACTAAGTAAAAATGATACATTGCTCTCCACCTCTCTTCCCTGTCCAGCTGTGAATAAGTTGTGTCCAAATGATCTAATATGAGCCGTTACTCTAACTTGGCTTTCTCTGTAAGTGCTACTTCAGCAGTCAATACATTACTTCCCATCTTGTAAAACAATGGGCCTCTGATAATGCTGCAATGACCCAACAGTAAATCAAAAACCAGTAGCTTCACAAAGTCCAATAATCCACTCCTTTCTGTTGGAAGACACCAGCACACTTTGTTATGGCTGAGAGTCAATGAACAACTGCTTTGTGTAATATTGATTACTGTCACATGACCAATCCCAAGGTAATTGTATTGCTTACTTGTGATAAATTTACTGCCTTGCTTTAGATAATAGTTCTCAGCCGTCTTTTGTTCTGTTTGTTACAACAAAATCACTGTTAATAACCTAATGCAGACGGCAGTAGTGAAATAACATGCAGGGAAACTGTATTCATTTTATATTTAAACTTATTTTTAATAAATGTGAAAACAAACAGGGTGTCTCGCTGCATCAATTGCTATCAGTTTTGTCACCATGGTTTAACACGGGGTGGGTCTTTATTATGTATGATTAACCAATATAAATTATCACTCATAGGTTTCAAAGAACCTTTTCAGTTTATTCTATTTGCATTATTTATCCAATAATGCAATTGAGGAAAGTGATAAAAAACTTTAAAGTTTATCTCAAGGATATACAAACCTGTTGTCCTCAACAATATTAAGCAGCAATAATTCTCCTGCATTAAATGTGTTACTTTTGTTAGTCAGCTGTAGTTTTTTATTATTATTATTTTAATAATTAATTATTTGTTTTGTATTCATACTATTATTATTTATAATTTATTAATATTATAATGAATCATCATGTATGATTCTGGTTTGAGCTTCGTGGTATAAAACAGATGTGATCCAACAGTACAAAAAAAAAAAAACGGCTACAGTGTAGCTGTCACACTCCACTAAAAGAAGAAGTTATACAATGGCCATATCATAATGAACTGCCCTATTCCCCTTCCACTCTGGCACCACTGATGTTCAGGCTTTGATGATAAGATGTTCAAGGGAAGCCACACTAAACAGCAAGGAGCATCTTCTTCGATTTAGCTTCCAGTTTATGCAGCCTGAAGACCCCTTGGTCTGTCCCATGTCTTATAAAATATCTGGCAGGAGTGTGAAACCCCTCCAGATCTGGGAAATGTTTCCGTAAATCCACATTCCTGCATCCCTTAGTCTGTCTCAGGAATAAAACCAGATCTGCTGTAGAGTATGCCTGGGTGGCGGTCTAGAACAAGGGAGGCAGGTCATTGTCATCTAACACACACTCCTCTCCGCCACTGTCCTCAGACGTCAGACCCTCTTCTGGTGCAACCATCTTTGGAAGATCCCGAACCATAACATCATATCCTTGTTAACATAAAGAAAACAAAAAGAAAGATATATAGTTCAACTTACAAGGATATGCAATTACACTTTATTGTAGTACAGCGGGGAAAAAAGCAGGTTCCCTAGGGTCACACGCGCCCCCCTCAGCATCGCACCGCGCCCCCCACGGGGGCCCCGCCCCACACTTTGAAAACCCCTGCTGTAAAGCATGAGTCATAGCAGGTCTCACTACAGTCTGATAAATCTTCCTTTTCATCTGTGCTGCCATTCTTCTATTGCAAATCACCTCTGGCACCAGTCTCCATCCATTTCAAACTGCGTTTATCTTTTTTTTTACCTATTTTGTGCACTGTCAATTTATCTAGATGTCTGACCATTAGTATTTTAACATATATACAATTTATTCTGCTACTCTTTACAACTGTATTGTTTAATTTGACTGACCCCTTTTTAGACGTTTATTATGTGTTGCTTCTGTTCACCTTCATTTCTCTTATCTCCAAAAAAAAAAAAAACAACAAAAAAAAACTTATATCTCTACAGGTTTCTGCTCAGTCAGCTCCCTTTCTTTCAATCAATAAAAATGCAATCTGCAAACATCATGGTCCAAGGAGCATTGTGCTTGACCTCATCTGTCCACCGTCACCACATCACCACAGTGACTTGTTATTCACTACTATAGATCACTACTTGCCCTCCTATCAGGAAAGGAAAGAAAACTCCTTGTCAATGTGAGATTATGGGACAAACCACTGCACACTACAAATTGTGACTTTGCGATCAATCCATCACCAAGTGAACATTTAGCAGCTTTCAGGGTGCACTGTATGGGAACAGAGTCATGATCAGGGCACCTCAGTAAACTGGCTGAACTGGGAACCCTCCAGACCCAAGTCCAGTTCCTTGAAACTAAAACCTAAACTCACAACCATTCACTGCTACAGGATAATAAAATGGAAAGAAAGAAAGGGAAACAAACGTTTCCACTGAATGATTACTTTGTTCCATACCTTAAACTCTATAAATTGTCTTGAAGCCCAAGAACATTACGCCTAGGCATAATCTTCTATTGTATCTTCTTCCTTATAAATATGAAATCATTTTTGTCGTCTTCAGTAAGATTCAATTTGTATGTCCCTATAAACCTGTGGAAACAGCTTGCTACTGTGTAAATGATTGGAGATTTTAAGACATTCCTCAAGTCAGAACTGTCTTTGTGAATCCTAGACGCAAATTGTTGGGGGCTGCAATCCTCACACAGAAATTAAAACACCTGATGAAAGTAGGCACAATCGGCGACCGGGTGCAACATGTGTAGCAGACAAAAGCGATCAATCTGTCCTTTCCACCACCTCACTTCCAATAAGATTACATCAATCAATAACCTCTCTTATGAGGGATTGGATTTGTCAGCTTCAAAAGTACAAGACGGGGTGTGGGTGGAGGGTAGCTCAATTTTCTCAATGATTAAAGCACAGCCAAATTGTGTTGATAACATCAAGGACCTTGCAGAGGTTGGATATGTAAGGGCAGTGTTAGGACCAGATAGAGGCTGTAGGGTTTAAACAGGTGACTGCCAGACACCCTAATTCTGACATCATGTGTGCCTATTTCACATCCAACCTCAATATATATATATTTTTTACCTTACATAGAGACATTTCAACTTTTATGATGTGTGCACTTGCACGTGACAGACCCAGTGTCAAGGTTGTTTTTTAGGCAGATGAGGCTTTCTTATGCAGCCTTCTAATGGTGGCAGCAATCAAATGTGTCAAATTTTCTCAGGAGTTTGATCTTGTACAATTTTTTTTTATTATATCACCAAACAATTTACACCCAATGTGTACTAAGCAGTTCTGCCGAACATATTAGACAAAACCTTCCAAACATGGAAGTGGATATGTATTAGGCTGATATCCTTAAACAAATAGCCCCTATAAATAGATATAAGGAAAGGAAGCACATAAAAAACAG
Organism: Paraplagusia blochii; assembly: GCA_016785265.1. Taxonomy (NCBI): domain Eukaryota; kingdom Metazoa; phylum Chordata; class Actinopteri; order Pleuronectiformes; family Cynoglossidae; genus Paraplagusia; species Paraplagusia blochii. The sequence goes on from JAFBJS010001203.1 coordinate 56,539, forward strand.
GTGAGCTTGAAAGAGCCAGCTAAGCTAACTTGAAGTCCACACAAAAAAAATTTAATTTGAACCTTGTCGATAACACAGCAAGCCTGTCTAGAGTTTACATGATCAGGTGAGGACCAGGAATTGCTTGATTTAACTTTTGCATGTCTGATACCAATACTTCTAGTATTTGCCGATATCAATATCAATCTTCTTACCTTATACTTTCTGTTGTCCTTCAGTATGCTGCTGATGCTGAGACAAAAGTGTGCCAGGCTATAGCCTTGTCATGTAAAGCAATGTTGAGCATTTGGAGGTATCAGATTGGATAGGATTGGATAGGTTTTTTCAAACTCTAATTGTAAAACGTTGGCAAATTTCAGTTCCACCACTGATTATTCCACCAAAACTATCCATTGCAAGGAAGGTGACGACAGTTAAGCAGTAATGTGTATGCTGTAAAATAAAATATTTCTGCCTATGTATTATTGGTGTCAAAGAACCCACAGGCTCTAAATGAAATTGATAGTAGCCATTTGCACTTAACTACTACTGCATTTAACATCATTGTTGCAAAGGTTTGGCATTGTGATCAACATTTACATCCTTTCCACATATGAAAATTAGACCATCTCTTGTTGTCCTTTTTCTCGAGTATTCTATGAAAATCTCTGATGTTGGTTCATTTTTGCAGCAGTTCTTCTCTTGGTTAGAGAAGATAGGTTAAAGAGTTAAGTTAGGCAACTGGTCATTCAGTTTTTTTTTAAAAAACGTTTCACCTCTCATCCAAGAGGCTTATTCAGTTCTAATTGTTAGGGGGAGTAACAGAAGTTATATCCTGTGAGTGAGGAGAAAGGGGTGTATCAAGTCCCTTCTGTTGGGTGGACCTGGGGCTACCTGTGAAGTGTGAAACCAGTCGTTGGGTGGCCAGCTTGTTTCTTGGGGGGTTGTCTTTGGGATGAACCAGTTTCTGTCTTACTGTGTTGCCGGGTTTGAAATGAGTACAGATCTGATGCTGATTAAAAATTCGCCTGAGTTTCTTAGAGACCCTTGCAAAGTAAGGAATGACGACATTACCCTTCCTGTTGTCCTTCCTCTCTGTAGACCTTTCCTTAGTGGTTTTAGAAAAGACTATTTGGGATAACCAAAGTTCTTAAGGGATGTCTTGACGTGTGCTTGTTCCCTCATTTTACCTCATCTTATTTGTGGTGGGGATGGTGTCTGCCCGTGACTGCAGTGTTCAGATAACCCCCAGTTTGTGTTCAAGTGGGTGGTGAGAGTGGTCTACTGTCAATTTGGTCCTTTCTGACAGTGTGCAATCTTACAGAAGGAATATCCCTACTGTTGCTACTGCTTTATTGGTGGGGATGCATGTGAAAAGTGATGTGACATCATAAGATACCATGGTCTCATCAGCGTCAAATTTGATGTTTCTTATCTTCTTTGTGAATTTTTGTGAGTTGTTGATGTGGTGTAGTGTATTTCCAACCAGAGGTGCTAGGATGGAGGTCAGATGTTTTGCGATGTTGTAACTGACTGAGTGGCTGATGATTGGTCTGAGTAGGGCTCTCTCTTCATGGATTTTGGGGAGATCTTAGATGAGTGGAATGGCCTCCACTGGATAAAGTTGGTGGTAGAGTGGTCGGTCAATGGTTTGGTCTTTTTCCAGCTACTGGAGACAGCTGATGGCCTTCTTTTTGTAACTGCTGGTGGGATCTCTCTTCAAGGATTCATATGTAGCTGTGTCACTCAGTAGAGCTTTGACTTTAGCTTGGTAGTCCGTTGTGTTAAGCACAACCGTGCACCTACCTTTGTCTGCTGGTAGAATGGTGATGTCTGGGTCTCTTTGGAGAGCTGTCAGTGCCTTTTTTTTTCCCCTTTCTCTTGACATATATTCAAGTCTAAACTAACAACAATCTCTTGGTCTTCAGATCTGTCTTTAATAATTGCTTGTGGAGATATGTACTTGCCTGACTCATGGCCCTTGCTCTTGACTCATTTTAGTTCACCTACAGAGCTTATATTTTTTCTGAGAATGCCACACTGACACGTCCAGACACAATTAACATCAATGTCCAAATGCATTTGGACTTCTCATCAGCCCTTCAAATTGACCGACCACATAAACTGATGTTCAGACTCATTGACCTGTATCTCTATAACAACAGAGAAGTTGGAATTGATAAAACAAGTAGAGTGTAATATTGCAGCACAAGGTTTTTTTTCTCCTTTTTAACATTTACCAGGGTGACCGCCCTTCATTATGCTTCCTCAGCCTAGCAAATAGACACACTCTACAATTAGAGCCTAGTTATATCCTAATCAATAAAGGAGATTCACATTTCTCCTGAAAATCAGATAAGAGTGATGACAGTGCTGAAGGTCAGGCTCAAACCACTCTATTCAACTCAATTAGAGGGAGCGGTTGGGACAGCTTTGAGCACAAGGGAGACATGTAAATATAACTAAATCAAATAGTGTATACTGCATAATATACTAAAAGAGAAAAGGCTAAATTATTTGTAATATTCCTTTCTCCTGATACACTTTCAGTTAACCTAATTTTAGGCTATAGCACATATAATTTGTTCTCTAACACTTTAGTTTTTGCATAAATACTTGAAATTGGTTTCACGTCAAAGGTAGGGTTAGGAGCAAAGAGCAAAGAATATGAATGAAGACACTCCATATAATTTATAATTATAATAATTGTACAAAATATTGTAAAAAAAAAAACCAACATTCAGACACACTATAGCATATTCTGTTGAGGTGTTGGCCTTTTGGAAAAAGTTTATTATAGCTAGAGATGATATTATATGCTGATCAATATTATTATCCCAATATCAGCATAATTATAATATCAGTAGAAATGATTTATGCAAATTTATGAAATTGTTTTGTTAGCTCATCACATCAAAAGTAGATGATTTGTCAATTCAAGAATAACAGGAAATATGTGATATAACCTAAAAATAGCTTATAGGAAAAATTTTGCTGCATGTAATAATATAGGTTGATATCCATATCCAACACCTTGTAGGATAAATACCGGCATGGTAGAATTTATTCTGGGGTTTTCTGGCTCAGTACAACTTTTAGTTTGACACTGGTATAGCAACAGATACCAATGTCACATGCAATAGTGCATATGTATATTGCTTGTCTTAAAAGTTTGGGCTTAGATATTTGAGATTGGGAGGCTGATAGATGTTTAATCAAGTTTATATCCAAAAAGTCATACAAATTCTATTTAAACACATTATACAAGGTCTTTTGTGGGAATAACATGAAAATACTGAGTATGTTGTTATTATAATTAAAAAAAAACACTTAAGATTATGAATAATGTACTAATCAATACATTCTGAATATTCTCCTGGTCACCATTCACCCACTTTTAGAGATATTAAACGAGTCATCCTCCAGAAAGTGTCTTTGGTCTGTTCTGAGATACTGCCTGTTTTACACAAATGACCAGAGGCCCTATAAGTAGATTAGTTTTTATGCTTGAATTTAAAAATCCTCAGGTATTTGTTAAGCTTCTTTTTTTGAATGCTTTAGAATTATTTATAAAACTAAAGAGGGGTTGTGGGACTTTAGGTTTAACATTCAACTGTGTTGGCTTGGTAATCACGTCTTTGTACATATGATGGATTTCATTTGTTTTTGAAGAACTGGTGTACAATGAATTGTTTCTTAAGAAAGATAAGGATAGAAAAAAAGTTTTTACAGTCATTGCCTCTGAGCAAAATGTTTAGAATAAAAATATTTTTCGCTCCATTGCCTTCTCAAGATGATGACAATTTAGTTGTAAACCTTGAGCCAGGCTGTAGTCCACGGAGTTTGGAGCTAATTCACGAACTTGAGAGCACACTGTTTGTAGTGCCCTCACAGTGTGTACGTTTGCATACAGTCAAACAGTCAGATGAATCAGAAGAATTGGTAGAAGTCCTCCAATCAACCACAAGGTTTGACTTTCTACTATTTTAATAAAGTCCTCTGTTTTGTGTTTTCCTCCACATCACCACCACCACTGTAAACGATAATAATTTCTTGTGGAGGAGAAAGTTAGAGGAGAAATCACAGAGAAGGAAGAAGAAGACATCCTCAAACGGGTATCCCCTAGTCAGACAAGGACTACTTTGCCTTTCTACAATATTAAGTGCTGTGTCAAAAGAAATGTGTCCTATTTGTCAGGCATGTCTAGGGAAAGACGATACTCCTCGATCTAATTCATTGACAAACGTGTACACAATGCTACTTGATTACAGCTGTTTTGGCTGATAGGCCACAGAGCTGAATCCAGTCAGCAACCTGCCTCTTGCCTTGTTATAAATATGCAAGGTTTCCTACTTGCCTCCATCCCGAGGAAAACTTGCTGAAAATCTTTGTGAATAAATAAGCACCACAGAATAGCAAATAGGCTTAATGTGACTTCATCTCATGGTGGATACTAGATGATGGATACTCGATCCTAGAGAAACCAAAACTGCTGAGTATGCTGGTGTACTAACGCTAGGCTAAAATGTGTTCACAGCAGGAGCGAAGTCTGTACCTTGCTTTCTCTTAAGTTAACCGTCAGTCTAATCAATTCCCTTGTTGTTCCCTAGCATCCTTAAGAACTGCTGGTTTAGCATTGCCCTCTTCTTCCCCCCCTTATTCAGCAGATATGAAGGACAGTTAAGGAAAGAAAGCAAACTCCTTGTCATTGTGAAATTGTGATACACACATTTGTACACAACAAAATGATGACCTGCATTTAACCATCACCAGAGTAAACAGTGAACTTTCAGCAGCTTTGAGCTCCCAGGATGCAGTGAGTGGGGACGGAACCCTGTTCTTTGCACCTCGGTGATAACCTTCAGCAAGTGGATTTATTCAGATTGTATTCAACTGATAGTTCAGACAAGGATGTTTAAGATGGAATTTTCAGGGCAGACTTAAAAGAGGATTCCAAGGTGTTTCAAAAACAACATAGATATAGTTGATTTACAAGCAGAAGAGACAGGAGGATGTTAGTGTGGCAACCCCTAAAGGCAGGGATGCCCACACGTTATTCTCTTGTGAGCTACAAGGCTGACCAGGCTGGAGTGATCTACCTAGATTGAAAACTCTAAATATATTTACCTATATAAACTGGATATCTCACTCTCTACATTAACATATAGCACATGTTATACTCTCCGAATCAATACCTATATTATTTTCACTTTGGCTAAGTGATTAGCATTTTGAAATAAAAGTACATCTCTGTTTTTTTATTACTTTTATTATTATTATTTTATATTATTGCTCAGGATCTACCAACACTCCTTTGGAGATGTCCTGATAGATCCCGAGCTACCTATTGAGCACCCCTGCCTAAAGGAATTTTAAGTCTACTCATTGATCTCAATATATAACATCAATTATCACTTTAACTGGAATTTTTACTAGATGTACTCAATAGCTGTATTTATGCATTTCTGCCTGTGCTTTAGATGTGATGAGTGCCAGCTTTGCTATCATTTTGGATGCCTGGACCCCCCGCTGAAGAAATCTCCAAAGCAAACAGGATATGGCTGGATCTGCCAGGAATGTGATACTTCCTCCTGTGGGGTGAGGGTGTGAATACAATACACGATACAACAAAAAAAAAATTATATGGAATTACAATGTTTTAAGCCAGGGGTGTCAAACTCGTTTCTCGAGGGCCGGTGTGGCTGCAGGTTTTTGTTCCAACCGATCCAGTGCAAACTAGTTGCCCAATCAGCTGTCTGAAGACTCAGATCAGTTGATTGAAAATTCAAGTCAGGTGTGCTGCTGGTTGGTTGGAACAAAAACCTGCCGCCACACCTGCCCTTTGTGGAACCAGTTTGACACCCCTGTTTTAAGCCATTATAACTTAATTTGCAGCCGTTTTAGCAGTACAAGCATTGGAACCATCAAGTACCAAATTTTGCTTTTACTAGATTGATCAATCAGATAATCAATTCTAATGAGTACTCTATACATCTGTTTTGCATTCTCTAACAAATTGTGTGTGTGCGTGTATATATATATATATATATATATATATACATATATCACCAATCTCCTATGGAAATAACAAGCTTTTCTTTTCTTTGATTTCCATATCTCTTGTCTCTGGGGCAACTTGTCTTTGAAGTTGCTGCCATAGACCTCCTTCTCTCTACTCTTTCCCACTTGTTTACATTAAACAGCTAAACCTCAGAGCTTTAGTTGTTGCCCCAAAGCTGGGCAAAATGTCGCAATCGACTGGGAGAAACTATTTCACTGTTATTAAATTGGCAAGCAATTATATATTTTACGTAGTAGCTTAGTAAGTGGAAGTAAATTTAAAAATGTTCATTATAATATTGTCTTTTGCTTTAAAAAGATATTGTCTTTTGCTTTTTTTTTTTTTTTTTTTTTTTCTTTTGTTCAGTTTTTTTTTTTCATTTGGCCTGGATTAAAGCCCCTAGCCACCTCATTGTGGGCTATGGGCCTTACACCTGGTACCCCTAAATTATTATTACAAATTATATTTAATTTGTGATTGTTAAGTTTGTCCTAGATCAACAATAAAAGCTAATTCACACAACAAAGAGAGGACAGAAACTTACACTTGTAATACTGCAAAGTCTACATTTTGAGAGACACTTAAGATGATGACATTTTTGAAAAACCACTGCGAACAGACCTTTCCAGACACAAGGTGCTCAAAGTGTCTGGGTAATAACAAGTGTGAAGAGATAATTAACTCCACTAAGGTCATCTAAAAAGCACTCTGTGATGAGAGCTGTATTTAAGGAATGTTTTATTATCTACTTTCAAATGCCAAGCCATGCACCATTTGTGGCTGTGGGGGGAGCATGTTTCTTAAATGCCAACATTAAGTGCAGAATGTTACCTGATTGTTACGACTGAGATTCAGCTGCCAGCAGAGATAGTAGGTGTTGAGCCCATCTTTTTACACCCCCTCACAGGGTGTAGGGAAAGGAAAGCACAGGAAGTGATTTGCCAGAGCACCCTACGGCCAAAGCACTTATCTAAGAGTAGAGCGGATGACAGCTGGAGCAGTAGTATGTGGGAACAGTATGAAATGCTGATGACCACAGTCTTTCTCAATTTGGCTGAAAACAATTCACACACACACACACACACAAAAAAACATTTCCTGCTATTTTTTTTTCCTCATTTTTTTTTTTTTTTTTTTTTTTTTTTTTGATATGACGTTGACAGGAAGATTGTGTCAACGTCAAATCAAATAGAAATAGTTTTGTTAATGTACAATAGAAAAGTAGCCCTAAGCTTCAGTGGGTAATTTACACCTACTTATTAAAGCAACAATTGAAATATTAATGAAAAATACTCCTTGAGTGGGATAAAGTTACCACTGAGATGCTCTCAGTGTATGGTATTGTACCATCTCTGCCTACTGTTCACTTTGGTGAGGGTTTAGACGATAGATGGTATTTCACAATATTTCAGTGCTTTAAAGCTTGATTCATAACATTTACATGGACAATTTATTTCCAGATTATAAGTTGTATCAGCCAAACGACAAGAAAAGGTGTGACTTATGGGAGTAGCAGATGCTGACCTCCAGCAGCCTCAGTGTAAAAATAGTGAACGTGTAAATTTTTATTGGTCGGCAAGCTGGAAACACCTGCATTTTTGTAAAGGGTGCCGGGCCGCAGAGAAACTTGGAATTCTCCGGGGGCAGATGCTGGCATGGATGTTGCCACTGCTCACTGGCTGTATAAGTTTGTACTCCCTCTTTTTAAATATTTTTTGGCTTCACAGCAACAAAGCCAACTTCATTTTCACTGACATCCTAAAACGTTACCGACAGTACAAATCCAGCTGTAACTTCGGCACTTTTGTTCATAAGTGTACGCAGGTCGCAAAGGGTTGAGAGGACGCTGATGTAAATGCTGCTGCTTCTCGCCTTATCAGTCCTCCTAACTACCATCTCCACGTTAGATTTTTATTTTATTTTATTTTATTTTCCTGCTGCCTGATCGCCTGCCAGTGACAGGTATGCTTCAATACTCGGCTACTGATCTCCGACTGCATTACATCAAGCCTGGACCTGCACCAGTGTCACTCCTCCATCCCGACATTGCTCTCAAGCATCGCCGTTGTTACATTTATACAGGGTCCCGACTGACCTATCAACACAATAGATTGGACAGTTGAAATACAGTCCATTTGGTCGAGCTTTTGTCCCTTCCGACGAAAACTCGAAAGCGATGAATAAACAACACAATCTGCACTGCTTACTTTCATTTACGTCACATCAATCGCCTCCGCCTAATCAATCGCCTAAATCTCATTTGAAAACTTACCTATACCAAATCTGCTTATTTCACATAAACTCATTTTTATGATCCCTTGTTGTTTTTATATTATTAATTTACCTGTTTTATTACTATATTTGCTTTTATACTGTACGGCGACCTTCTGGAAAGGCGCCTTTAAATAAAATGTATTATTATTATTGTTATTATTATTAAGAGAAGCATATTACCTTTAACAACTACTGGATTACATACCACATTAACTAAAATAAGCATAAACCGTTATGTTGAAGTTCACTAAACTGCTGTATTTTGTTGACCATAAGCAGCACTAAAAGTTATTATTATTATTTTATTATTTCCTCATTAAACCACAGTATGCCTCATTATCAGGTGCCCTTAATGTGTGGATTCTGGTAGGGGTTACTGACCTCAAATGGTGCTCAAATATCTGTCAACAAGTCTAAGTATGACTTTTTTAGGCTCTGAATCCACACCGTTTTCTTTTGGCAGAGCATTATGGCCCTGCACAGAGTAATACATACTGGGCTTCACTGTATCCTTATGGTGCATCTATGAGGACCTTGAAGTTCCACAGGTTAAAATACAAGCAAACAGAAAAGAGTCAAAAAGTCGATTGATTACCATATTCTCCTTACTATAAGTCGAACTTTTTATTATTTTTGGTTGGTTTTGTGACTTATGGTCAAATGTTATGCTTCTATATTAAAATATGGTCCCCTCCAAAAGTATTGGAATGGCAAGAGCAATTCCATTGATTTTGTTGTATACTGAAGACATTTGAGTTTCAGATCAAAAGATGAATATGAGACAAAAGTTCCAGCTTTCATTTCATGATATTGACATCCAGATGGGTTAAACAACTCAGGAATGAGCCTAACCCTAACCTTAACCCTTTTCTTTAAACCCACCCACATTTCAAGTGACCAAACTATTGGAACATGTGACTGAAAGGTGTTTCTAGTTGCTCGAAATATAGAATGAATTATACACAGGAAGATTGAAGATAATAATTCATCCACCCATGAATTTCACTACACAAAAGTACAACTATACGTCAGTCTTTGAGAGCTTTTAATGGTTATAATACAAAATTTTAAAGTGTGATTTAGCCATTTGATTATCTATGAAGAATCTCAGTCATTCAGGAGATGGTCATCTGGAGATTTGAATTTCTCAAGAATGAATTCTCGAGAAAATTCATGACAGTTTCCAGACCTAACTCTTCAACTTTACTTTACTTGTTTGTTATTAGGCCACAGACTCCCCTTAATTTAATTTGGCCTTGTACTCTTTAACTGTGTTTTCATGATCACAATATTAATATAGACTATAAAAAATAATAAATTACCACCAGCCTTGCAAATAATTGGTTGCTTAATATCCAGCTCCTGACCTCACTCTGAGAGATTACAGATCATTAACAATTCTATTGTCCCTAGCGAATCATGAAACCCCATAGGACAAACATTTATTTTGACGCCCCCTTTGAATGAAAATGAAAATATCTATGCGTGTGAATGTGCCCTATTTCATTGCAAGACCCACCTTCTCACCATGGCCCACCAGGGTGGTGTAAAAAAATTGGTGTTCCCCACTTTTTTGAGAAAAACTGATTTAAATAATCTTTTCACTGTGTTTCAACAATCAGTGTAGTAGCAAATATGAAAAATTATTTTTCCTATTTTTGTAACTCCTATTGTCTCTGCAGCTAAAGGTCAACAATAATGGGATTTTGTCTCTGAGGTTATAATACAACACATAATTCATTTTTGATGATATAGTTTCCATATGATTTGTTCTATGAAGCTGTTTGTAGAGCAGTAGAAATTACAGAGAAGCTATTCGTATGGAATTTTAAAGAGAAAATGTCAAGGCTGAATGTTGACGCTGCTGCACACATTGGTTTTCTTTTTTTGTAGGGGCGTATTAGACAAGCCTGGGTTCATTATAGGCTCTGCATTTTTTCTCAGCCTGCTTGACTTAGATAAACCTCAAGACCAAGGCCACATTTCCTGTCGCCTTTAGCCTTATAGCAGAATTGATTTCGGCTGTAAAGTGTAAAGTCTTGCCATAATATATGGATGGCCTTAAATTCAAGCCTGTTACTGTGCCAAGGGGCACTTGTGTAAGTCTTTATTTATACCCGTGCAGCAACTCCTCACATGCTGGGCTGGATAAAGGGTTTGAAATGCCAGAAGCTCTTTCACTTCCTGAGGCAGTTTTAGAGTAGTCAGTTGCAAACTTGTGTGGGATGGATTTCTGTATCTGTGCTTAAACTTGTTGCCATCAAAAGGAATCTAACTGTGAAAATGACCGACCATATCCACAAGCAAGGGCCTTGTGCTACTCAGTGATAATAAGTTGCGACATGAACTCAAAATGTAAGCTTCCTGTTTGTATGGAGTTACATATAATGAGTGCAAAACACTTGATCTGCTTTTTTTTTTTTTTAGTCCTTCATACATATTAGTCACTGTCTCTTTGCGTTGTCATCCACAAATAATTGCAGCACATAACCTATTTGAAGTTATCATTTCTAGACAGACAGATAGATACAGACAAAGTTGAGGAGTGTGTTTATAGGAATTTTTGACCATTCTTCCAAAAATTATTGGTGAGGTCACACACTTATGTTGGTCATGAAGGCTTGGCTCTCAGTCTCCACTCTAAGGCTACTTTCACACTGTGCCCTGAAACGGCCCATATCCGATTTGTTCTGAGATCTGATTTTTTTTTTCTTAGGCTGTTTCTCACTTATCTGGACTAGTATGCGATCTCCAATATGAACGGGAAACGACTCAAATGTGTCCCTCGTGCAAAAATTGACCGGTATAGGCGGGTCTACGTAATACATAAACAAAGCGGGAGAAAGTTGTAAGGCAGGGAGTTGAGACAGTACCTCTCAATATGGTTTCTGTGGCAGCGGTGGCAGAACTCAGTCAACAACCAGGTATTGTGGAGGAGATTAAGGAGGAGGGCAAGGGCTTTGGTCCTGGCACTGTGTGGGGAAATAACCGCAACCTCCATTAAAAGGGGCATATGGATGCAGAGTCGCAGCCCAGAGTGGTGGGATTTTGATGTGGAGCACTTCTCATAGAGTTCATCAACAACTTTCGGCTCACAAGAAACACCTTCACCAACTTCTGAGAGCGACTTTGTGTGCCACTGTCTCGGGAGGAAAAGCAACATCGGCAGTAGTTTATAAAACAGCTGTGGCTGTCATATTCTTCTCAATATATGAAAAATGTTGTCCAGCCATAATATGTAGTGCCTTAAATAAAGTATATTAAAAAAGGAAAAAAATGAGAAAAAGCAAGGCCAAGATTGGAGTCAGTTTTATTAGTATTCCTCTGCTTCACTTTTTCTCCATAACGGTGCTGATTCTATGGATATGACAGCTGCTTTTTCACATATAAACACACATGCACGCATACACACACACACACACACAAACATGTGTGTGTGTGCAGTGTAAACATGCACCGCAATGTGACAGCTGCTGTGTCTCTTCCTGAATTCTGATGGAAACTGTAGATGAACCTCAGTTACGGTGACAAACAGTCCAAAACCCGGGAGTCACATGATGGCGTTTGTCTCCCTGTGATTTGTCCAAGGCGCCTGCCGGGTCACATGTTGCATGTGAAAATAACAGATATGAATAAGGACTATATCTCAAAGGGACCTGGGTCACAGGTGAAAAAATCGGATCTGTGTCGTTCACATTGTCAATAACAAATGGGATACAGGTCGCATATTGGCGAAAAAAATCTCAGGCAAGTCAAGCTCATCAGCACCTGACTCTGACATCCATGTCTTATGGACCTTGCTTTATGCAATGGTGAACAGTCATTTTGGAAGCGAAAGAGGGAACTTTATACAGTTCCCACAAGGTTGGGAGCATGGAATTGTCCAAACGTCCCCACACCATAATTCCTCCTCCCCCAAATTTGACACTCGGCACAATGCAGTGCGAAATGTTCAGCGTGCTTTATCACTCCAAAGAGCGCATCTACACTGCTTTAGAGGACCTGACCCCACCCCTCTTCGTCAGTTTGGTTGGCCTACCACTTCATGGCTGAATTGTTGTTGTTCCCAAACTGTTCTGTTTTGTTATGATAGAGCTGAGAGTTGACCATGAAATATTAAGGAACAAGGATATTTTGTGAATTGATTTGTTGTATGGGTGGCATTCTATGACAGTTTCACAATGGAATTCACTAAGCTCCTGAGAGTGGCACTTTTTTTTCACAAATGTAATGTAAAAACAGTCTGCACGCCTAAGTGCTTGATTTTGTACACCTGTGGCCAGGCCAAATTAATAGGACATCCAATTTTGATCATTTGAATGAATACCCTTCTGGAAATTCTGGAAGACTATTATGATTATATCAATATATTAAATACTCCACTTATGTTATATAGGTCATATGTATGTTTGTTCAATTTACTTATCATTCATTTATTCATCTCCATCCTCTTATGTGTTAACGGTTCACGGGGGAACCTGAGACCTTGCGGATCAAAGTCTGCTTCGCTACCAATATCACCATTAGAAAATTAAACTATGGCGTTCCCCAGGGGTCAGTGCTACGGCCTGATTTATGCTGCCTGAAAAAAGAAACCTTCTCAGTTGCAAGTTATCAATTGAGCTGTGCATTCATGGGACAATTCTTCTTCAAACAGTAGCAAAAACTAGTATAATTAACTACACTAGTTAGCTTTTAAAAGGTACCAGGCAACCTTATGTTTTTGCAATTTGTTGATAGAATGTAGCAGCTACTTTTCATTTTAATGCCATTACCAGCTCAGAAACAAAAGATTACCTTATAATCTGGGCCATCAATCAGGAGCCACGATCACTTGACCTGTGAAAGAATGTAATTAAGTTAGCATAATTAATTTAATGAAGTGCTACACTTGGCTGACTTTGCTCTGAAGAGTAAATTGAAATAAAAATAGGCGTCATTACTCACCACATGGTCTGGTATTTAGAGCGGAGCAACTTGTCCAACTCGTCTTTTTAAATCTCCATCTCAGTAGAAAGACCTTTACATTGTTTGTATTTTCCCAATGAGGCATGTTCCTCTGAATTTTCGACATTTCAATCTGCATTTTTGAAGAATACAGATGAATCCCTTAATTTAATTCTGCTGTCTCTTTTTTTTTACATTCTTATTTGCATTCACATTTTATCTCAACTCCCTGAGGAGCACACAATCAATATGCCCCACACACCCCTACTGCTCTTAGCCACCGGTATCAAGTCCTTCTTAAATAATGACCTCTCCAGTGATCAATGTCTTCTTACCCAAAGTTTAACTACAGTTTAATGTGATTTAAAGATCAACAGAGGCAACTCAATTATACTGCAGGAAACTCAGGACTTGGTCAGCAGTTGCCAGGCAGGATGCCAAAAAGGTTAAGAGAATCAATGACATGGGGTCCCCTCGATCATTTTAACTATGTGCTGCAAACACTCACACCCCTCTCAGGGGCCAATTTGTGGAATAAAAAGTATGTGATTGCTGTCAGGATCCCTGGTCGCCCAGGTAGTCCCATTTCTCAGTCCATTCCACCATTTTAGCAGTGTATACACAGGGGCTCCTATGAACCCCTGAGTTTTTTATGACCGTAAACAACATTGCAGACGACAAGCAGTCACAGCAAATCTTTGTTAGCAAAACGTTCCTAGAGTCCCCAAACTCCGGCTAGGCAGGTTAAGAAGGCATTCTGTTCTCTAATGATGACAAGCAACAGTTGGAAAGAGGTATAGTTAAGATTACACAAAAGTTGAATTCCTTCAAATTTTTAAGATATTGTCATACATTTAACATCTTGTATACAATAATACCTTAAGACAGGGTTTCTGAACCATTGGGCCCCAGCCCAAAGTTGGGCCGCGAGCGCCCCCTAGAGGGCCGTGGAAATTTTAAACTGCTATTATTAAGGGCCCCAGGTCACTCAACACTGAAAAAATTGGGCCTTGGTGCCAAAAAGGTTAAGAATCCCTGCCTTAAGACACACACCAATCAGATTCTAATTTCTGCTTTATGTAATGCTCAAGGCTTTGCAACACGACTTGTGTGTGTCTCAATGGCGGACTAGAGAAACCAAGGACAGCTGCGGGATGAGCTTACTAACAGATTAGAGATGATAAATACTGTATTGTTATTCATTAACTTAACTATATGGATACTGTGGTGGATGTGCCTCTGCATTTAATAGTTTACTGTTTAAACTGCAATTTATTGTCTGAAAATATAAATTGTAAACATTTATTTAAATTGTAAATTAACTCAAAACCATATGAACTTTTGCTTTACAATTTTATATTATTACTTACATATACTAACATAGACAGTGCTATTTTGATATTTCAAGCTCCTGTGTAGAGCATATGTGTCAAATGCTCTGTGATCCCCTAGGAACATAACAAAAGTTTAGTAAGCTAAGATTCATCTACTTATTGTGTATATCTACAGTACATATATTTATTATTTAAAATATTTAAACATACACTGTGTTAGACAAAAAGTAATTTCAAAGTCTAAGTCACACCAGCTAAAAATGCATTATGTAGAAAAAAAAAAAAATATATATATATAGTGGCAGGAATAAAAGGAGGTCGAGACGTGGATGAACTTAACAGTTTATTAACAGGCTTACAGGAAAGAGCGCCAATGTGCCCCATACCACAACTCTTTATACCATCCCTAAGATGATTACCCATAAATCACCTGGGTGAGAGACTGCCCCTTTAAGTGCCCGCCACACAGCTCCCCCGAACACCCAGTAGAAAACCTAAGGAGAAAAAGAACAAAAAATAATCTCCAAATAGGCTTTAGCGGTCTGCCACAACGGCTCCATAACTTGGCGTCCACAGCGAGGCTGGAAGGAAAGGATCCACAGTCCAAATCTGGGTCCAACCCTGTAACCCCAAATTGTGAAGACACATTAGGAACCTTGGACGGGGGCCAACCACGACAAGGAACCCGGGCCAGTGGAACACCCTCACCCACTAACAGGTGAGAGGGCTTAAGCCTGTCTATTGAAATTAGCTCACAACGCCCACCCAGATCAACAATAAAATTTTAATCGCCAGTCTTCAGCACCCTGAATGGACCGTCGTATGGGGGCTGCAGGGGAGACCAGTGAGCGTCATGGTGCACAAAAAACAAAACAAGCCTTTACAACAGTGGTGTCAAACTGGTTCCACAAAGGGCCCATATGGCTGCAGGTTTTTGTTCCAACCAACCAGCAGCACACCTGACTTGAATTTTCAATCAACTGATCTGAGTCTTCAGACAGCTGATTGGGCAACTAGTTTGCACTGGATAGGTTGGAACAAAAACCTGTAGCCACACTGGCCCTCGAGGAACTAGTTTGACACCCCTGCTTTACAAGCTTTGCAGGCACAAATGACTGAGGAAAAAAAAAGGTTGAACTGGGGTTGGAGCGACCATGTACTGCAACCTGAAACCTGTGATCGGAAATGTGGCCGAGCTTTCAGGGAATAATTCCCCTGGGACGCGTAGTGGCTGTCCAAGCACCAACTCTGCAGGTGAAGCGTCTAAGTCCAACTTAGGAGCCGTAAGCAACCCTAGCATCACCCAAGGCAAACAATCCACCCAATTAGCCCCTATAAGCGCAGCTCTCAACGTAGCTTTAAGCGACCTATGGAAGTGCTCACACATCCCGTTGGCCTGAGGATGGTAAGCAGTCGTGCGGTGAACCTGCGTGCCCAAGGACTGAGCCAGAGCCGACCAGAGCTCAGAAATGAATTGAGCCTCTGTCGGATGTTATGTCTCCCGGTGAACCAAAACGCGCTACCCAAGCAGAAAGGAAAGCCCGCGCCACCTCTGCCGACGTTATGGACGACAAGGGAACTGCCTCTGGCCACATGGTGGTCCAATCCATCATTGTTAGCAAGTGCGTAAAACCCTGGGATGGGGGCAGCGGCCCCACCAGGTTGACATGGACATGATCGAATCATCTAGCCGGGATAAGAAACGGCTCCAAAGGTGCCTTGGTGTAGTGGTGGACCTTAGCCCGCTGACACACCACACATGCAGCTGCCCATTCCCTAACGTCTTTCCTAAGACCAGGCCAAACGAACTTAGCCGCAACCAACTTCACAGACACAAGTACTCCTGGATGCGACAGAGAGTGTACCAGATCAAAAATGCGGCAACGCCACCCGACTGGAACCACTGGGCGTCGGCGGCCAGTGGAAACGTCACAAACCAGAGTCGGACCACCTTCTTGAACCACTGTCTCCTCCAATCTCAGACTGGTACCTGTTCACCTGAGCGTCAGGATATCCGGGTCACTTGGCTGATCATTAGCCATAGCAGTAAAATCAACCCCAAGGTGCACGGGACACACCAATACCCGCGACAAGCAATCAGCCACCGCGTTCGACTTACCTGCAACATGCTGAATGTCTGTTGTAACCTCAGAAATGGCCGCTATGTGGCGCTGCTGTCAAGCAGACCATGGCTCAGTCACCTTCGCCATAAGCAAAGGTCAAAGGCTTATGGTCAACATAGGCTGTGAAGGGACGCCCTTCACAGGGACGGGAAATCCACGACAGCCTGCACTTTCGAAGGTAAAGGAATGGCGCCCTGCAATGAAATGCGATGCCCCAAGAAATCAATAACGGATAGTCCAAACTGACATTTGGCAGTGTTGACTATCAGTCCATTCTCATGGAGCCGCAGGAAAACCTGTTCCAGATGAGAAAGGTATTCATCTACTGAAGGATTGGCCACCAAAATGTCGTCCAAAAAGACAAACACAAACCCAAGGACACGTTACACCAAGTCCATCAGCCTCTGAAATGCCTGTGCCATGCTCAGAAATTCAAAGAGCCCGAAAGGTGTAATCACCGCAGTCTTGGGCACATCTTCAGCGTGCACAGGAACCTGATGATATCCGCGCACTAGACCACCTTGGAAAAAATTGTCATTCCAGCCAGGCGAACCGAAAAATCCTATTTGTGCGGAATAGGAAATCGGTCATGAGTAGTACCAGTATTCAGGCGGTGGAAATCCCCGCATGGCCGCCACGAACCATCTACCTTAGGCACCATATGCAGGGCTGAAGACCACGGGCTGTTTGAATGGCGTACAATCCCTAAACGTTCCATGGTGGCAAACTCTTCTTTAGCTTCAGCCAATTTAGCCGTGTCAATCAGTCAAGCAAGGTGGGGGTAATGTGATGATCTGGGGTTGCTTTGGTGCTGGTAAGGTTGGAGATTTGTTAGGGTAAAATCTGGTACTCATGGTGGTAAATAAAAGTGTGACTTTTCATGGAAAACACAAAATTGTCTGAGTGAGCCCAAACTTTTCATCAGTAGTGTACCTAGGTCCATACCTAATTTTCAGTGACTGTAGATTCCCAGTCATCAAGGTCATTGGATGCAAAATAAGTTACTTCCAGGTCAACTGGACATATCAGGTTGCCCTTGGAAAAAATAAATTTTTCAGTGTATTTCTGTTAGCCTACAACCCATTTACTTATATCAATTAAATAAAAACTATAAAACTTTTAAGACAACTTCCATTTTTATCACTGTAGAGAATGGAATATATAGTATGGCAAATTATTTTTTGTACAAAATTACCTACATTTTGTCAGGGGAGATAATATTCAACCAACCGCTTCATGTGTTTGACATGTTTTCTTTAATGAACAACACAAATAAAGAAGGCTATTACTTCTAATGAACTCACCAAGTGCTGCTACTGTACTTGTTCCACACACCAAGCTGAAAGTTCAGGTATGTTTACGGGGCAACAAAGGCAGGCACAGAGATTATGTCATCCATTATGATGTGTCCTGCTTGAATTATGGATGTACACTTATCAGAGCCCATCACCTCTGGTTGCAACGTGGGTGGTTGAGTCCCACCATTTGGAAATTGGTGGTCGTGGACCTGGTTTTAGTATGTGTTGAGGTACTGGGGTTGGTAGGTTGACTCCTGTTCTAATGTATTTGAAGGTTACATCAGGTTGTTCACCTTGGACAGTATTTCCATATGCCTGAACTTCTCCGGTTACATTCATTACCCTTACAGGGGTGTTAATAGGCATAAAAGGAAGCAGCCCAGGTATGTATATTTCAGTTGTAAGATGATAAATTCCTGGACAATGGTAACTTAGGGATGGATCTTCACTCAGTAGTTCAGCTCTCATTCTTTCCTCCAAGGTAACCATTGCTCCATCTAGGAGCTGAAGCCGTGGGAGATGAAGTACCGCTGCTTGTCGGTGTAGAGAATTGTGTGCTACAGGATTGCCAACAACAGAAAGTTCTGTCAGGGAATTGAGAACTTTTAGTTTCTCAATTTCAGAGATGCTCTGAACTTTATTCATGTCAAGACAAAGTTTGCGTAGCTGATTAAGTGAACTGAAATTATTGAGCTCCCGGATTCTGTTTCCTGCCAAGTGCAGTTCTAGTAGGAGATTCTGGGCAATGAAGGAATTCTTACCGAGAAATTTGATTTGGTTCCTATCTAAAACAAGTTCTCTTAACTGACGAAGTCCCTGCATTCCTTCTACTTGGCTGATTCTGTTACCTTGAAGAAACAGCACCCTGAGATTAGTAAGACGGCTAAGCTGTAGATTGGCCAAATCAGAGATGCCGTTGTGACCCAAATGCAGTACCTCTAGCGTGCCCATTAAAGGCTCTAGGCTAACAATGCCGCCATTTTCCTTGTTGCCATGTTGACCATACCCACTGGACGTGACTTTACTATAGAGGACCTGTCTTGAACTCTGCTGATTTTGATTTGTCTTTTGCTTTGGCACAACAGACTCAATGTGGTTATGGTTTAGATAGAGAACTTTGATGTTTGGAAGGTAAATAAGACCAGAGAAAGAGGTAAGACTGTTGTGATCTAAACTCACAGTGTGTAGATTTCTAAATATTTCTGCTGGAGAAAGATCTACACTCTTAATAGAGCACGACTTCAGGGTGATGTAAGGTATGTCTGCAAAGTTTGAGTGATTAAGCTTCTCTGCAACCATGTCTGAGGTCAGTCTTCCTCCATACATATCCTGCGCACATTCACACTCTGTGTCTTTTACCACAATTCCATCAAGTGCTTCCAGTGAAGGCAGGTGGAAGACAACATATATCCGATAGTTGTCTAGCTTCTCTACCAAGGGGTTGCCATAGAGATCCAGGATAATAAGATTTTTCATGCCCTTTAGGTGGTAGATGTCTCTTGATGTGTAAATCTGGTTGTTGCCAATGTAGAGTTCATGTAAAGACTGATTCCTCTGAATGCCATAGAGAGAACTAATAAAGTTGTTCTCCACAGACAGAAAGGTAAGGCTCTTCAGCTGGTCTAAAGCCAAACCATCCAAATGTGAGATTTGATTCCCATCTAAACTGAGTTTATTTAGGCTGTGCAATTTCGACAGACCGTTGAGTGTACTGATGTTGTTGTTGTCCAGGAAAAGCTCCTCCAGTCTATGGCAATTCTCGAGTCCTTCGACCTCAGATATGTTGTTGTTATTAAATGAGGCCCAGCGCAAGTTCACCAGCTTATTCAGGTTTATGAGCTTTGAAACTTTCTGATTGTCAAGGGTTAAGGCTGTAATCTTTGTAATCCAGTCAAGTTTCAGCTTACGACTGAGACCCCAGGGGGGTGGATTGATTAAACATAGCAGTTGAGCTGTTGATAATAGAGAGAGTGTGGAGGGACGGTCATCATTAGTGCGAGAGTGAGCTAAAAGAGAGGCCTGGCTTATTTTGGAACACACTGCCATATCAATAGCTGATGCTGCTTCATCCTCTCCTATCTTGACATCATCCAAATATGACAGACTTTTTAGATGTTCAAGGATTGTCATTCTCACACCCCCTTGCCTGTCCCATGGGTTATGCCGAGTGTCAAGCCTAAGAAGTTTGGGAGCATGTTTTTTTAGCACTTCTGCATTTTCTTTAGCTTTTGTCAACTTGTTCCAGCGGACATCTAGGTGTTTGAGCTGAGATAATCCTCTCAACCCTTTCAGTGTTACCAGTCGGTTAAAGCTTACATCCAAAATCTCAAGTTTGGGCATGTAGGAAATGTCTTCTAGATTTGAGAACTCATTGAAGCTGATGTTAAGATACCGCAGAGCAGTTAGACAGTAAACCTCCTTGATCTTGCTGAGACTGTTACCATACAGATTTAATTCTGTAATCTGACTTAGAAAATTGGCTGTAGAGATATTGAGCAGAAATTTGTCTTCTAAAATTAACAATTTTGGTTCCATGCTTAGAACTTTCTTGTCCATGATTATATTCTCTGAAATTTTGTCTTTGTCTATGCTGCACTCTTGGTTCTCAGTGGTGTATTGGAAGTATACAATGTATTCAGGCAAGACTAGTTCATGATCAAACACATACCACTGTTTTGGACTAAATCTGCTCTCAGGACAAGAGTCTGTAATGGGGGATGGTGAAATCTCTTCACTTAAATTAGTATACTTCATGTTTACTTCACGGTACACAGAGCAGAGTGAGGGGTGGTTGCTTCTGTCTGCTAACTCTCCATCAGGAATTGGTTTGCTGTTTCCCACAAACACTTTGGAAATAATCATCTGTACATGTCTAAATGGTGTTGCATCTATGTTTTCTTTTGATCCATGTTTGCATGCACTCTTCAATGTGTTCTCAATTCTTGGCTGGTCAGTAACACCCAGACTGTTGGACAGAGGAATTGCCCCCTGTTGTCCTAGGGCCTTATATTCTTCTGCTGTTTTAAAGCCATTCTCTATAATGCACAGAATGTCCTTGTTCTCACTGTCACTTGAAGTACCAGCTGTGTAGAACAAATATTCTACTTGACGTCTGTAACTCTGAGAAGTGATGTGACTGTGCTTCCGGGCAAGCAGGCTATGAATTTTTTCGTCAAAGCGACACTTCATTGCTCTGTGAAAAATACGGAACACACTATCAACCCTAACCCCAGTAATGCCTTGAATCTTGTAGTCCGAAAGAGAAAAACTTGAAAGTAAGAGCTCGCAACAGGAATTAAACCATGGGTCAGAGGGACTACCTTGCTCTAGCCGAATATTTCCTAGACTCCCTAGCTCCATCAAAAGGAACTCGACAGTGCTGTCAGTAATGTTTGTGGCTTGAGCCAAATCATGCGTATAGCAAGCTTCAATCTCGGCCAGTCTAGTCATCCATGATGTTAGTCTTTCTTTCAGTGCTTCAATTTTTTCAAGTACGGCGAGTGTAGCAGCATCTTCACTGTTTTCTGTACTTTGAACAGTGCTTGGAAGAAATTCATCAGATGAACCGGACAAAAGTTCCTGCCCCACGGGTTCATCCTCTGAAATCGAAATGGACTCCTTACTCTCAGCAAGTAACTTAGGGAGCTCAAGTTCAATATGTTTAAGCTCAAGACTAAGTGTCCTAATACACTCTTCTGGTAACTGTAGTAAATTTCTCTTCCTCTCTGCCAAACAGACCCTTGTCTCCGCCATGTTTCTTTGAACTATTCGCACACGCATATTGTAATACATCTTTTTCTTAATTACTGCTGACTGGGCTGCTTCCAGTATTTGCTTGCTGGACAAGTCATAGTTGTCAAGGCGTTGAAGTTGAGGCATGTGGTAGAGGATGTGCATGGCATAGTTGGCAAGAAGACATACTGGGTTTGGGGTTGACGTTGGGTCATTAAATACCAAGATTTTAAGATGTTGCAAGCTGACCAGATAGGTCAATTCTTTAAAAGACCGGATTTTGTTTCCAGATAAATTAAGAGTCTGAATACTAAGATTGGGATCAAGGCTCTGACCAATTTTCTCAATGAAATTATCAGCAAGATTAAGTTCCTTGAGATTTTGAAGTGTATTTAAGCCCTTCATGTGGCGTATGTGGTTATTATTCAGCCACAGAATTTCTAGATTGGTCTGTAGTTCTAAATTGTTTATCTCAAGAATTTGGTTATCATAGAGGTACAGTTTTTTTAGTTTTGTACAGTTCTGTAATCCAGATATGTTTGTCAGATGGCATTGGGCAACCCAGAGTTCTCGAAGCAGAGGGCAGCATTCCAACCCTTCAATATTTTTAATGTTCTGGCCCAGGATAACGAGTTGGCAGAGTCTTGGGAAGAGGGAAAGACCAACCATGCGAGGAAATCCAGAAAAAAATATCTCTAAGGATTTAACGTTGCTTCCTTCTTTTGCAATGTTTTTATATGATACTCCATTAACCAGACACATTTCATTGACAACATCCTCATCACTGCAGTCACTGCAATCACTGCAGTGATGTGGATGCTTCTTTGCCGTTTTGAATGATGCACATTCATCATCATGTGTTGCCGCAGCCTCTTCTTCACCATTCCAATATTCCCATTCAATGGCATCAATCAGTTGTTCTTTGCAGAGTTCTTGTTCCTCCCTGTCCGTCATATTTTGCTGGTGTGAACTGTAGATAATGTGAAGTTGATTAATACGAAACAGCCCCTGATGAATTACAGAAAGTATCAATCAAAGGTCCTTGTCTTGTTTTTCAACAGTTGACACTCATAGTTGCATAACTACCTTCCCTTTATTTGCACACCTAAACTATCTATGTGCACTACCACATTAGTTAGCGGATTGTAGTTTTTATCTATAGCCTTTGTAGAATCCTTTAGTTCAAAGTCACATTGTAATGACATCACTATAGCCATCATTATGTGGTTTGGGCTTGTTAAATGGCAGTTGGTTGCCGTTGTAAACTTTACAGAGAGGTCTTCAAAGTAGCGATACGCGCTTATTTTGCTCTTACTGGGCTTTGCATAGAGAGTTTTTTTTAAAATAAGGTTTTGGGGTTTTTTTAAATAAAGATTTTATTGTGCATTGATTTGGCATTCTAGTAAATGTTTTTTTTATTTAATTTGGCTGGATAAAGAAATATATATATAAATATTTGTTTATCAATATTCACTCAAAATACCATTCATCATATGTACTTTGCTTACAAACACTAGGTAAACACTAGGTAAGATTTAAAATATTATTGTATAGTGAGTGAATCAGTATAATGTACAGTGAGTGAGTCAGGATAACAGTGTCAACCCACCAGGCGAAAACTAAGCTGAGAGTTTGGATGATGAAAGAGTGAAAAGGAAATTAATTTAGAATCGTTAAGTGTTAGTCCTTATAAACACGACGTTTATTACTTATATGCTTTTATTCCGCTGAACCAGGTCAGTAACAGAAAAACATAACAAGACACTCGTGTAACACCTGCGTAAAACACAAACACACTGTGCACGAGCACACCAGTACATATTACGTACGGGTCAAAGGGGGGAAAACATAAAGAGGGGAAATACAAGTTAACATTAAGGAGCGGTAAAAGGGAGCTCAGGGGGAGTCAGCTGATCACTTGTACCTAGACGTTTCCTTGTATCACTCTTGTAAATAAAAACTTACAAAGGTTTTTACTTGGAATCTGAAATTCTCCACCTTCACCACCTTTGCTCCTTGTACCCTCACAGTTCCACTGTTCTCCCTTTCATTCACAAACATATAAGTCTGTCTTGCAACAACTGGTTTCTATTTCCTTTCTAATGCAAACCTCCACCTCAATAGGTTCTCCTAGTTGTTGTCTACTCTCACTGCATATAGCAATGTCATCTGCAAACATACTCACAAAAAAAAAATGTTTAGAGTCTATGAAAAAAAACATTCATAGACTCTAAACATAAACCTTTTCAAGTAACATCCTGTAACATTTAGAGTTGGTTTGACAGAGGACAAACATTAACAATGTCATCACCATTTTCAGTGTTTTGATGGCGGTATAAGTGCAAAAAAAGATCTTCATTACAGATTCCACAGTCCTTCACTCAGTGCCTTTAAAAGCATCAGAGCCAATGCTCTGTTTTTGGTAAGACAGTCAGCCAGTTGGGCTTGTGTATCTGACCAGAGCACTTTCTTGATTTTCTTGCTTTGTACGAACTCTTTAATACTGCTTATTTCCAACCTGAGTCTCTTTTCTTTGACCTGTTTTGTTGACTTGAGGGCATCAAACAGAGTGATTGTCAGTTACACAAATCAATGATGGAGCATTTAGTTCAGCATCACCAGTGGCAAGCTCAGAAAAAAAGAGTTGTAAGAAAAATAGCATTGTCTATTCCATCTGACATAGCAAGTGTTTCTCCTGCAAGAGTGCTACGTACTACACGTCTAATCCTCTTTGACTGCCAACAGAGAGGAGAAAACTTACCTCTTTCTCCCATAAGAACAATGAGTCTCCCCCCTTGTGTACCTCCATCAGGAAGATTACCAAGAGAAGCATCACTGAAAACAACAATGTTAGGAACACTGTTTCCCAAATGTTGAAACTTAAGAGTAATCTTTTCTGATTTGAGTTTACGGATTACTTTGTTTGCTTCATGAATAGACTGTACCGTTGCATTTTTCATATTTGATGCCAAACTACATGAGTCAAACATAACATCTGGTCTTGTCCGCCTAGCAACCCACGGGATCTGTCCTATTTTAGATCTAAGTTGCTCTTTTTCATTGTCATCGAGGGGGACGTCCCTCTGTATGGCACGTGCTGGTTGCATGGAAAGAGGTTGTATGTTATCAATGTAACTGTGCTGATGCACCAGAACTTCACAACCAACTGTTTGAAAATCCATCCCCACATAGCAGAAATTGTCATGCTCCTCCCTTCTTACATGGAATGCGGCCTTCAGTAGGGGAATCACCTTTGTTGAAAAGTTCTGTGAGCCTGTCCAAGGAAAATCATCTACATGACACACAAGTACTCCAGTCACCTTAAACTGCTCGTCAAGCCAGTAAAAGACCGCAGGGTCCACCTGTGACATTTTACCATCTGTGCTCAGCTTTCACTTTGTTATACCAATATAACGATGCATCAGCAAGGCCATATACACATTTCTCTAGTTTCCATATGACATTCTAACTACCTGCTCTGGGGTGGGGGGCTGGATATGAATATCCCTGGACAGCTTCATACCCTGCAAAAATGCTTATTTAAAGTCCATAGAATGGACATTCCATTGATTTTGACAGATTACTGATAGCAAAAGCCATAGGGATTCTGAGCCACATGTTGGAGAATCTTTCTGTAACTCTTGCCTATGAAGCTCTTCAAATCCTCTGGCTACAAGCCGTGCTTTAGGTACAATACCCTGTGGAGATTCTTTCAGACTGCAGACCCACCTAGTGGAGACACATTTTTGGCCTGCATTTTTAATCTCTTCAAAAACATAATTATTGTGCCAATTCTGTATTTCTTCTTGCTTTGCTGCATCAAAGGAAATGACATTTGTTATGAGTACATCATCATCCCTGTCTTTTGACTCAATGTTAAGGTTGTAAACTTGGGACATATCTACTGACTCATTTTGGTTCCCACTGCCATTAGATTCAAGATTTTGCAGGTTATACCAGTGCTTGTTCTTCCCTGTGGCTTTGTCTGCTCTGCCTAAAATTCTGGCTCTGTGTTGGACACCATCATTTCTGTTCACAAATGTTACGATCTGTCCTGTTTTTGGCTTTACGTCTGTAAATGTAAATGGTGAGGGGTTACCACAGGCACCATGTTCTGTGTCACATTAGTTTGTGTCAAGGCTGAATTCAACACTTCTCCCGTATTGACTAGCCTGTCACTGATGTCTTCTTGTTTATTGTCTGTGCTCTGACTGTAAGCTGATGCAGTGTTTGTCATACTGTCCTCGTCATCTGTTTTCTCTTCAGCATCACCTTGTACATTTTGCTTATCCTGCTGCTGTGTATTAACCTTACAAAGTCTGGAGTGATGCACTCTAACGAGAATCCCACCATGTCTTACAAATACAACAGCTCCATCTTGACCAATGACAATCCCTGGTCCCTTCCATTTAGTGCAATTTGCCCGTTTGTAATATACATTATCTCCTGTCTCATATTTCTCGTCTGTAGGTCTAAGTTGCTTGCGAAGTGCCCTCCTAATTCTTTCTGAGCATTCAGCTTCTGTGAATGCTTTTCTGGAAGCATGTAAAGCTGATATGTGTTCTCCTACCTTGACACTTGTAGTGGTACCCTCTAAAGCAGTTGGTTTATCAACTAACACTGAGGGAAGGTTAGGATTCTGTCCAAATACCTATTGGCGTGGGCTGTAATCATGAACATTGACCATACTGTTCTTTGCCATGAGGGCCCAGTCAAGTGCAGTGTGCCAGTCACGTCCATTTTCCAGTTTCACCTTCTGAATGATTTCAGTGTGTTTGAGTGTTTGATTGCGTCTCTCAAGCAGTCCATTGCTCCACGGACTATATCCAGCTGTTGTTTTTATCTCGATGTTGAAGTTTTCTGCCATGAGTTCACAATGTCAGAGGACTTCTTTGTTTTTACAATGTTTCCAGTGCTGAAACGTGTGAAATGATCAATGATATGGAGGTACCATATGCCTGGCTCCAACTCATGCAGGTCCACTGCCACTGTTTTATTATATTCCGAGGCCATGTGCAAACCAGCAGCAGGCTTTGTCTTGCTGTACCTGTTGCATATGTCACAGTTATGTATTATTTGTTGCAAAATAGTAATGCATTTTGAATGAGCTTCTGAATTTGGTCAGCAGATGCATGGCCAAACTGCTTATGAAGCTTCAGGATAACTTTATGTTTCTCATTAGTGGACATCTCCTCTGTTACTGTAAGGACTTCATCAGTGTGACTCTTGTCAGTGTCTTTGTCTCTGATAGCTACGCAATAGTGACCAGAGCTAGTGAATTCGAGAGGCACAGGTTGTTTAAACATCACAGCTTGATCATTGTTCATGTCCAAAATGGTTCCTGCTTTCTTCAAAGATGTTTTGCTCTGTAGCAGTGGAATATCAACTTTCACCACTTCAGTTTCGACATGACATTTTGTCTGTACTATTTTAGCAGGCAGGAAGCCTAAAAGGGAGCTCAGGGGGAGTCAGTTGATCACTTGTACCTAGACGTTTCCTTGTATCACTCTTGTAAGTAAAAACCTAGAAAGGTTTTTACTTAGAATCTGAAATTCTCCACCTTCACCACCTTTGCTCCCTGTACCCTCACAGTTCCACAGTTCTCCCTTTCATTCACAAACATACAGTCTGCCTTGCAACAACTGACTTCTATTTCCTTTCTCTCTAATGCAAACCTCCACCTCACTCGGTTCTCCTAGTTGTTGCCTACTCTCACTGCATATAGCAATTTCATCTGCAAACATAATTGTCCACAAAGACTCCTGTCTGACCTCATTTGTCAATGTGTTCATCACTAAAGCAAACGAGAATGGGCTCAGGGCTGATCCTTGATGAATCCCCACCTCAAATTTAAAGTCTTCTGTCCTTAAAACAGCACACCATACCACTGTTGTACTGTTCTCATACATATCCTGCACCAATGTGTGTGTGAAGATTCTCATTCATCCAGGTCATGTTATCCAAAAAGGGTTTAGTTGTAAGCAATTGGACTTGGACACTGGACAAAGATGTGAAGAGTTGTTTGGTCACACCTTTTTTAGACAGAAATTGCTCCTGATGTTAATGAGCAGTTTTCTTGTCACATGTCCAGATGTGAATGGGACTCATTGTTACACCGTCTAGAGAAGCCTGCTCTGGTATTGATGAACAGCCAAACTTCCTTCGGTGGGATCTCAAGACAAATAGGTATGTAGCAGACAGTTGATGACACAGACCTCCCCCGACTGTGGTCTAGAGGTCTAGAGAAGTATAACTACTAGGGTTCCCCCCAACAACAACCAGAAATTGATGAAGTCCCTCGGTTGAGGAATGAAACGTCTTTCAACTTTATGAAGAAGTCCAGTTGCTTACAATTAAACCCTTTTTGGATATCATGACCTGGATGAATGAGAATCTTCACAGATATATTGCTTTGCATTATTGGAAGGACACCCTTCAGCTGGTGCGGGAATATGAACGGATCTCAAGGAAGATAGCAGACTACAGAAACCACCAAAACGGAAGTTTTAACATCCTCCAGGATAGAACAGGTAGTGCCAATCTGACAGGGACTTCATCAAACCAGAAATGGATGTCTTGGCAAAAGGACTTAACTTTGCTATTTCTCCACACCAAATACCCACAGTGGACCTCATTACAGCCACAGAGTCCATAACAACAGGACACCCAGAGTAGAGGCGAACCAGATAAGAATGAAAGTTTCAGCAGCCCTTACAAGTGCAAAACCTCCACCATCCAACCTATATCACACATATCTCACATAGAAAGAAAAGCCAAATACCACAAGTATCACTCCAAAATGGAAAATCTGCTCAGCTCTTCATCCTCTTCAGGGCTTTTCTAATCTGGTCTACCTTATCCCTGTTTAAGGTAGACCTCATTCTTAGGTTCGCTATAATTTTCCTTATTCAACAACTCCTCAAAATTCCTCTTCCGTCTTTCTAGCACACCTTCCCTGACTGGTAATGTCATTTCTAACCCTGTCCTTAATCAACCTCACCTGCTGCGGTCCCAGATTGATATTTCCGCCTTGCCAATCAATATAACTAACTTTCTGCTACCTTTGTGTACCTTTTCATACAACTCCTCATATGCCTTTTGTCCGGCCCTGGCCACTTCTCTCTTCACCTCCCTTGCCCTCTCTGTACTCGAGTCTATTCTCCTCTGTTCTGTCACTATCCAATCTCTTCTCAATCTCTGAACACTCGTAAACCCCATCATTCCACCATCTGGTCTCTTTTTCTTCCTTTCTCTGTCCATCTTTTGAACAGTCTTCATCCTTTTTCTATCTTCTCACCTCCATTGCCAACTTGCACACTGCCATTCTATACTGCTTGGCTACACTCTCACGTGCCACCACCTTAAGTCACTAATCTCCCTTAGATTGCCTCTTCTACACATTATATATAATCTACCTGTGTTCCTATACATGACCATTGAAATCTGCTCCAATCACCATTCTCTCCACCCTAGGGATGCTCTCTACAACCACATCCAGCTCATTCCAAAACTTCTCTATTTCTACTAACTTACAACCTACCTGTGGATCATACCCATTGACAACATTCAACATTGATGCTGATATGTTACCCCAATATTGCTCATAACATAACACTATTAACTTGATGAATGTGATTCAGATATTTACCAATGCTGATTTGTGTAGCAATCTGGGTTAAAAGCATAGAATACTTCATTGTTTTTGGTGGTGTTCTATCTTTTATTGACAATAATTTACTTTGAAATTATTTATATAATTATTTTGATTGACATCCCTTGAGCTATACCCAGACATTGGGCTATAGATTGCATCCGGAGTCAATCCATCTTTGTCTGCTTGTAGATAACCAGGGCATCAGTTAACAGGGCACACTTATTGGTTACCATAGCAGTCTCTACTTCCTACAGGTGGTGAACCCACTGGAAAGCAACCCTCACTAACTGAGATTTAATCTTCACGATATCACCAATAACAGTGCCTCTGGGCCAAAGTATCACTGGTTTGTACCATTGTTACATATTTATGCTAATATCAGCCAATAATATAGGCTGGGTGATGCTATTAATAAATACATATTTTTATTAATCTTTTTGTTGTTTAACATTCTAAGTAGAGATGCTCAACTTAACTATTTTGCCCATATTCAATATGCTAATATTGTGCATACACTTAGTCTCTGATTTGCTATCAACTGATACTAACATAGCAGGGCAGTGGTAACCTGATGGTTAAGAATATTAGGTGCCACCTTCCAAAAGTAAGAGCTTAAAGGCAGTGGAAAAATTGTACACAGTGGCATGCTGTGCGTCAGTAAAAGTGATTAATTTTCACGTTTGTATACGCTACCATCTGGCAAAACTTAGGCTAACTGCATTGGCAAGTTTTAATTATTAAAGTAGCAACTATTAACTGTAGTTGTCATTAATTTGTAATTACCCTTGTCTTCCCTGTTATTAAAAAAAAACTGTTATATCATAAACTACCAGCTGCACCTGGAATGTTTTAGATCTGTAATTACTCAAAAAAGATATATTTCTTCTTAATAGACTCAGCTTTTTGATCTTTACAAATAAGGCACCCTGGATTTCACACTTTGAAAATCATTCAAAGCCTGTTCATGTTTTTTTGCTGTCGTTTTCATGGTTGTTTTCATGTTTTCTTCCTGCTGAAACTTTATATCCGATGCTTGCAAGTGTGTGTTCTAATCAAGGTAATAAAAAGGAGGACCTGCTCTTGCCACAGATTAAATTAGGCAGTGACTGTAAGTTTACCACAGTATCAGTCATGCCTCACAAAATGAAAATGTGTTTCCCAGAGGACACGGGAATTGGACATAAAGAGTGTGCTTTGTTATAAATGAAATGGGAATAGCAATATGCACAGTCATGAAATTTAATTGTATTCTTAGGTGACTGATTTTTTTCTTTTTTTTTTTGTGCGCTAGAAAGCAAAAACAGCAGAAGTGCTGCTGGTGCAGGGGTGGTTAAATGAAGCGAGTAACATTTCCAGAACAGGCTAATAAAGCTAGTGTTTATGACCCTCTATTGAATGGAAAAAAAGATAGCAATACACACACAGAGGTGATCAAACACCTACAGTAAGTACATTCAGTGAATTGAACGGGGGGCGTGGGGGGGTTCAATTGTTGTTGTTACACAACAATGGCAGGACCCTAGTGAGGAACAGGTACCCTAGTGAGGAACAGGTACTGGTGTCATTGTAATAGCTGATGCCTGATATACAGTATGTTAGGCAAGGTGTGGATGTAACCTGTTTTCTTATAAAATATAAACAGTTTATCCATTTGAAACATCCTGTTTACCATGGACATTTACACTTTGCTTTCAAGGTCGCTTATGCTATGATTTCTATTATATTATCAATCTTTGCTGTTCTATTTCCAGCATACCATTTAACAATAAAGTCACACTTTAAATGCTGCAGAAGAAGAAAACATGATGAGAGACATGATAAGAATAGGAGTTACACTAACAAGCTGCTGCTAAAGACTCTGAAGATTTGAGAAAAGGCAGTAAAGCTTATTAAAGAGTCGCTCGGTAGTCAGTACTATTTAATCTTTGTGGTTAATTTGTTGTGTGTGTGTTAGCAACTGAATGCCATTGTGTCTGCATTTGGATTTGTTTCCTCCTGAGGCTTAATCTGAGTTTTCCCCCTCTTCCAAATCATCTTCCATCTCACTCTTATTTTTCTATCTCTCAATTTGTATCAAAACTCTGCCTCACCTCTTTAATTTTTTTTACCTCCACTATAAAAAAATGTTGCATACCCTTATAACTAGAATGTTCGGGAATTCAAAATTATAATAAACCCCAGTAGTGTTCATTTTGACCCTTCAATTATAAGTACAGAAGATACTCATAATTAATTTTTTTAATAATTTGCAATATCTTTATATCTCGTTCCCTCTTATTTGACACTGCTTGCTGTTTGTTGGTGACTGATGCTGCTTTAATTACTGCTGCTGTAACAAAAGTGACTACACTTGTGTGTACAGTACTGAGGATGCGTTTGGTGCACCCTACTCCAGGGTTTCTGAACCATTGGGCCCCGGCCCAAAGTTGGGCCGCAAGCACCCCCTAGAGGGCCGTGGAAATTTTAAACTGCTATTATTAAGGGCCCCAGGCCACTCGACACTGAAAAAATTGGGCCTCAGTGCCAAAAAGGTTAAGAATCCCTGCCCTACTCTTTTGCAGACTCAGACTTCCTGCCTCTAAAATGACATTTTTTGTCACATCAAGGATCAAATTTTGTTATTTCAGTATTTGTTGTTGTTCTCCCCCTTAACATCAGAGCTCTATTGGAATCAATATATGTCACTATAGCAACCAAACTCTAACATTTCGGCACATAAAACACAACTGTCATTTTGATTACTGGTGGGCTGACTAGGTACAGTGGATTATATCTCTTGGTAGTTGTTCTAAAACAATTAAAAACATACATAATATATATAAACACTGTATATATATATATATATATATATATATATATATATATATATATTTATTAGGAAAAGAATATATATATATATATATATTAGGAAAAGTCAGGAAGGGACAGGGCTATAGGAATTTTATTTGGAAAGTCTAATGCTAATGTAATAAACATTAAAACTGCAAAAATGAACCCCCTAGTCTTTCTAGTACAGTCTTACTCATTTTTTTCCTCACGTGACACCCCCCACTCCCAGGGATTACACCGCAGCCCCGAATGTAACATTGAACATAATTGAGAATCTCTCTATATATAATATGTAGGTAAGTAATTATCTATTCTAACCACTGTATCCCTGAAAATCAAACAGATTATAAATTTAGCAGCAATGTATGGAACAACTTGAAACATTTTCAAGTTTGCTTTGTCCACTTTGAAATATTTTTTGGCACTTTATCGCGACTTATCCAGACCTCTGTTTCTTTTTTTCTGTCAGGTCAAAAATTCCTAATCTCTTTTCCTCTGGTATAAACAACCTTTGGATTATTTTGAGCACTGCTACCACCCAGTAACTGGGGGGCTGATCATTCTGGCAACTCACTTTGACATCTCACAAGGCCTCCCAGGGGGGCCATGATTTGAAAATTAATGCCTTAACCTATTTGTTTTAGTGTCAAAGAGTCTCTATGCCTATAGAAAACAACAAGACCCCTACTCCATTTTATTCCTACATTCACCTCATGGGGAAGAGAATAAGGTATCCCACAGTGCTGGAGTACTTCAACTGCTGTAGGCCTGTCAGCAGGTGAATAATAGAGCAGACGTCACTCTTAAGAGCCCAACAGTGCCAAACATAGCTACACATTTGTTCTTAATAAAAAAGGACAAATGCACTATTGGCATTGCCACAGCAATACATCTATGTTGAGTTTAAAAAATCAGGTTTTGGACATAATCACTAAACTGAAATTTTATTAAGACATCAAAAACCCATATTGATTTCAATAAACAAGAAAATAGTAGAGTGGTGCTCATTTCTCTTGTTGTTCTGAGATCCTTAAAAATTAATGCATTTCATCCTCTTTGATTCTGGGTAATTACAGGTACAACATCAGTAGTGTTGTTCGGAAGGCAACATTCCATCTCAGTCTACTTGGTAGATCTGGTGCAAGGTCATAGAGGCATCATTTGGAGCAGGGATATCCAGACTTCTTTCTCTTTACACTTCTTTTAGCTCGTATAGGGGCATTCCCAGGCCAGCCAAGTAACATAGTCCCTGCAGCATGTCCTGGGTCTTCCTCTGGGTCTCCTCCCAGATCCTATAGCCACAGCGATCCACCCGTCAATGTCACATTCTATCTTTCTCTCACTCATGAATATGCCCCCCAAAAACCTAAACTCCTACTTCCACTTGAGGCAGGGTCTTCTCCAACCTGGAAGGGGTGGTCCTATTGGTCCAGCCAAAAGGACCACCCAAGACCAAGGCCAGAACCATGGCCTTGGACTTAGAACTACTATTTCACATCCCAGAAGCTTCACACACCGTTGCAAACTGCCCCCTGCATGTTTGAAGAAAGCAACAAGACTACATCATCTGCAAAAAGCAGAGATAAAGTCCTGTGGTTCCTGAACTGGACCACACTGGACAGATAATTCAATGATGGGATATTGCACAGCATAAGCCTCTAATCTCTCATGGATTCCTTGATACAAAATGATACCACTAGAACCACGTGACTAAAGGTTTAATCAGTCTGTTATAGGCCACAAACAAATCAAAGGATAATATTTACTTATTCCGTATTGACAAACAATTTATGTTGTTAGCATATGTAATCGCTAGGTGAATGCTTCATATTCAGTGTGATAAAAATACCTTTCATGTATATAAAGGGTATATTAAATTGTAACAAAAAACTAACTGGGGGATATAATACTACTATCTAGTCACTATCCAGTCACTACAGGTGTGTCCCAAGGATCTGTCCTGGGGCCTCTTCTCTTCATCATCTACCTTCTCCCACTTGCACACATTTTATGTAAATTTAATATATACATTCACTGCTACGTGGATGACGCTCTACCTCTCCTGCAAACCCAGCTCCACACTCCCTTCCCCTACCTCCCCTTTTGCTTCTTCGAAATTAAATCCTGGTTCACCGCCAATTTCCTCAAACTGAACAGCAACAAAACTAAACTTATTCTCTGCACTAAGACAATCTAAAGTTAATAGTTTTTCATTAAACATTGAGAGTTTAAAATACAAAAGTTTTTCTAACCGCAGTTCGGCAGTAACAAAGTCCAAGGAAACAACAGAATCTGTTGCTCGATATATTACAAAACAATGCCCGTGTGACAATCTGGTTACAGGAGTGTTGTCTACAGCTAAACATTCTAAATCTAAAGGGATGTATTTCACTAAAACAAGTAGAGAATCACCTGATCCTGATAAACTTACAAATTGTCAATCAGTATAGATATAATCAGTATAAATATATTGGGGTAATATTAGATTCACAGCTCTTCTTTAAAGGCCATATTGACAAATTGTGTAAAAAGGTGTTTGCATATGTATTTTCTATTGTATATGTACTGTGTGCTTCTTGCCTTTTAACATCATGGCCAGGGGACTACAGATGAAAACTAGCCTTTGGCTGATTTTTTCTTATTTAACCATGTGTTTATAAAATTCCATTTTCCCCTTTTAAATAAACTAAAACAATAAAATAATTGGCAGCTGTATAGTGTTGTTGAAGCAGAGTGGCAATATTTTTTTTCAAGATTCAAAAAACTAATTGAACTGAACCAAATCAGATCAAACTGGTTGTTTGGATTGATTGTTTAATGTTTTTTTTCATGAATCATTCCTGAATCTGACCATAGCTTGTGAATCGAGATTTGAATTGGATCGTCATGTGAGTGAATTGTCACACCCCTAAAATATATATGAGTATATATATATATATATATATATATATATATATATATATATATATATATATATATATATATCTTATATGCCACTAGACATAGTAGTAGTCCTATCTGTTTTTGGACATAGGCCGGCCTGCAGCAGAGGTGCAGATGAGAAATCCTGCAGAGGATCCAGAAAGGCCAAGAGGACTCTGTCACCTCTGTCTCCCTCCTCAGGGACATCCACTAAATCACAGTAAGAGACTCATCTCAGGCTTTATGAGATAGTTAGCATGCACTGGCCCCTCCTCTCCTCTTGTTTCCTATTTAAGAGCTGACTAGTCTTCTGATAACGGATGGCACCACAGGTAATAGGAAAATTGGCAGGCCTGTCAGGGAGATTTGGTGGATGGCATGAGTGGATGCGACGGTGGGGTTCATGAGGTGTCAAACTAGATTTATATGTTACCTCTACCGACATTCGCCAGTTACTATCCAGAGTTCAGGGGGAAAAAGTAGCACATTTCCTCCAGGCAGGGCTGCATATCAAGGCTTGAAAAGCTACAACAAGATTCCTGTTGGTGAAGATATGATGAATGCTTCACCGTCTGCATTACCCTCTAACCTTAATTTACTGTCTCTACACACCAGTCTCAGCTGATACATGCTGTCGATAGTTCTTCGCAGTTTTCCTGGTTAAATTATTCACATTCACAGTCCAGCTTAGGCAGTAGTCTTTATCCCAATTCACCTGACACTTTATTTCTACCTTTGCCCTGCAAACATTCACAACACAGATACATGTTGAAAGAAAAACACCTATGAACAGAACAACAACAAACAACAACAAATTTTATTTATATAGCACACATTTACAAAACACAGTTTGTCACATGGGGCTTCACAGGGTTGGTAACATCCTCTATCCTTAGACCATCAGCAAGTGCAAGGAAAAACCACAGAAACAAAAAAAAAACTTTTATCAGGGGGAAAAAAAAAGAAAGGTGGAAACCTCAGGGAGAGCCACAGGTGACGGATCCACTCCCTGGATGGACAGACGTGCAGTGGATGTTACTCACAACAAGAAGTTTACAATTTCAATGCACAATAAAACAATGAAAAGTAAGAGTTCTGGTTGGTCTTGGTCTTGTCGATGACCGAGTCCTCGCTTTTGTCCTGTGCTCGTCCCGTGCATTTGTGGCAGCAGAAACTGTAAAAGAGTGGGACCAGTTACTTAAGTGAGTACATGGTGGTAGTGTGATTATAGAACAGGGTAGAAGAATAGGGCTGTAGAATCAATGTACTCATTATATGTGCAAGATGAAATGAAGAATCCCCCCAGCAGTCTAGGCCTATAGCAGCATCTCTTTAAGCTGTTCCAATTGGGGCGTACCTAATCTAATTTAAGCTATAGGCTATACTATAGAGGTGGGTTTTAAGTCTCACTTTGAAAGAGGAGACAGAATCTGACTCTCTTACTGAGAGTGGCAGCTGGATCCACAGGAGAGGTGCCTGGTAACTAAAAGTTCTACCACCTGTCCTATTTTTTTTTATTTTAGGGATGACCAGAAGACTTGAATTTTGGGAGCGGAGAGATCTATTTGGTTGATAAGGGGTAATTAAATCACAGATGTAATAATAATAATAATACATTTTATTTATAAGCGCCTTTCAGACACACAAGGACACTGTACAGGTTATACATAAAACATACCAAAGCACAATTAAACAAAAAAGAAGCGAGGGGTTAACATAAGGGAGAGAGGAGAGAAAGAGAAAAGGAGCAGAAGTGCGATTGCTAAAGGAAAGCGAGGCGAAACAGATGGGTTTTGAGTCTGGATTTGAAGAGCGATAGTGACTCAGTGTCACGGATGTCTGGGGGGAGAGCATTCCAGAGTTGGGGAGCAGAGCGACTGAAAGCTCTACTCCCCATAGTAATGAGGCGGGCAGAGGGAACAGTTAGGAGGATGGAGGAGGAGGAACGAAGGGAGCGAGCAGGAGTACAAATGGGGAGAAGACAGGACAGATAACAGATATGTACTGTAGGGCTTGATTATTTAGGGCCTTAAATGTGATTAGAAGTATTTTAAATTTGATTCTACTTTTTACTGGTAGTCAGTGCAGCGAAGCCAAGACAGAGGTTATATGTTCCCGTCTTCTGGTTCCAATCAGTAAACGTATGGAGCCAGAATAGTCTCAAAAAGATTCGTGTGCGTAAACACGGATTCGCGTGCGTATTCTGAGAAGAACACGAAAGAACACACGTGTAAACACGGATCCGCGTGCGTATTCTGAGAAGAGCACACAAACAACGCTTGTGAATTCTTCCAATTACGTTTGTGAATTGTGGTACGCGCACGCAAATCGTGCTTTTACTTTGTGAAACTACGCGCACGCTAATTTGTATTTTTGAGACTCATTTTACGCCGACCAGATTTGTGAGCGTAATTTTGCAACGTCACTCCGTCCCCAGCCAATCAAAAGTTTCACTCATTTGCAGCCAATCACACGGTAGTCTCCCCACGAGGGTCCGTCTGTGACGTCACTAAACTGCGTCCAAGAACCAAGTTTATGTCTTACAATAATGACGAGCATTCAAGTGTAAGTATCATGTGATAACATGCTTACATACTTACACTTAAACGCTCGCCATTGCCGCTTCCAGACACCATTATTGTAGGACTTGAACTTGGTTCTTGGAAGATGTGTATAAGAGACAGAATTCAACCCATCCATCCATCTTTGTCCACTTATCCATTAACAGGTTGCAGGGACAGGAGTTTCTAATACTGCCACCCATATCGCACCATACCAATAACAGAGACATTGCCTTAAAAGCTAAAAGCCAAGTTCAACACTTTTGTTCTAGGCAGTTGACGTCAGGGTTTTGCTTGTGTTTATGATTGATGAGAGATTAGCTACAGATTAACTACAGTTGTGAGCGTTTAACTCCGTAACAGCATGTATGTTTGTGTAGTTGTGTGTTTTTGTCAGCCAGTGTTGATGTGTGTGTCTGTATTCCCACGGCAGGACTACACGCGGATCCGTGTTTACACGTGTGTTCTTTCGTGTTCTTCTCAGAATACGCACGCGAATCCGTGTTTACGCACACGGATCTTTTTGAGACTATTCTGGCTCCATATAAACGTGCTGCCGCATTTTGGACCAGTTGAAGGCTTCTTAGGGATTTATCGGGGAATTCTGACAGAAGGGAATTACAATAGTCCAGCCTTGAGGTTATAAAGGCATGGATTAACTTTTCGGAGTCTGGTCGTGAAAGTATTTTTCTAATTGTTTTAATGTTACCTAGGTGGTAGAAGGCTGTTCTACAGGTTTGATTTATTTGTTCCTCTAAGGATAAATCCTGATCAAACAGGACACCCAGGTTCCTTGCTTTAATACAGGGGACTGGGGTAGCAGCACCTATGGTTATACTTACATTTGACAATGGTGCTCTTATATGTTTTGTCCCTAAAACTATGACCTCAGTTTTTTCTGTGTTTAGCATCAGAAAATTCTGGGTCATCCATGTCAGAATGTCTCTAAGACAATCTTGGAGTTTAATTAAGGGGTTTGGGTCATCTGGCTGTACCGATGTGTACAATTGTGTGTCGTCTGGATAGCAATGAAAATTTATGTTGTGCTTCCTGATGATGCTAAACTTTTTGCCAGTGTGGACCTAGTTTCAGTTGTAAATGAAAGAAGGAAATATTTGGTGAAATTGTTGACCAATTCTTACTTATCGTAGTGTCAAGTTGTAGTTAAGAGAACAACATTATCTTCCACATGGAAAGCAGTTGCTGTTGTTACTAATTGAGTTTTGTAATTTTTCTATTGAGTGATTGAGTGAAATGACGCTTCTTTGAATAATTGGATGAGTTAAAAATACAGTACACTAGAATTTTGTATCTTTAGAGTGCCATAACCTGGTTTGCAATATGTAGGAATTCTGTAGAAACATTGTACATAAAGGAATTCTGTAGAAAAATTGTACATTTAATGGATTTACCTCACATACAAAGCGACTGCTAATAGAAGAGTTAATTATCAAGCTGGTGGTATCCCTAGGTATCGAACTTCATGCTCTTAGTCTCCAGGGCAGGCTTGCTGACTGCTTCACAATAAAACCATTATATAATAACCACATTGGTAAATAAAATTTGAAATATAACACACCAGTAGTACATGTTTTTTTTTTTTTTTGTGCTGGCTAACAACAATGGTAACCCCTTTCCTCTAGGGCAGGGGTCACTAACTGGCGGACCGCGGTCCGTGTCCGGACCCAGGGGTAATCCAGTACGGACCCGGATCTATAATCTATTTACACAGCAGATTAATTTAACAGTTTTAGTTTTAAGGTGCGCAGCTTTTTCAGTGTTTACGACCAACGCCATTGTAAACACAGGAAAAGCTGCGCTGGTATCAGGAAATAAACTGACCAATTGTGTACAGGTTATATTATCCCACGTGGTGCTTTTCAGCCAATCAACTCTCGGCATTCTCGGCAGTTAACAGCGGCAGGCAGAGTGAGAGGGAGAGAAACAGCCGCCACAGATGGAGACGTGGAGAGAGAGAGAGTCAAGGGAGACAAGGAAAGCTGGTTCAGAGAAACTGAAAGTCTTTAATTGTTAATTTGTTATGATTTGTATTGTTAAAGTGGTTGAGATTGTTCTGACAAGGTGTGTTAAAATTATATAAGCTGTTGCTACACCTTATTTCTCTTAAGTTAAGAGCTTTATTTGAAGATGTTAATACTACTACAACATATAACACTCTGGCAAGTTGGACATGATGTTCCGGACCTTTATTTGAATAATTTTTTTTCTGACTGGACCTCTTGGCATTTTAGTTGAATACCCCTGCTCTAGGGCACACAGGACAAATATATACGTACACTGTGGGCCAGATATGTATCTCAGCTGATATAATCTCTCCCCTCAAGAAAGAGGTTCTTTTATTTATTCATATTTTGGTGATAAATTCTTTTTTTTTTTATTTCAATTAGGTAAATGTAAAAATATTCAAATTCAAACCCGTCTGCAGATGTGAAACACCGCTTATATTAAAAGCTTCCAGATATAACACAGGAACCATAATTCATTATATTTTCTGTCATAATACAAAATATTACATGTGAAATGTCGAACAAATAAACGCTTGATCCCTTTTGAAACCTACCAGGTGGCCCCAGCTGGTATGTGATCTCAAAAATGTTTCAACATCGTTTTAACTTAATCCTCTTATTTATGTATTTCTTTATTCTGCTTCATTATACTTTTCATAGCTCAGTCAAAGGATTAAAGCTTTCTTAAGGGAGCAGTGGTCAAGTGGATAAGGAACTGGACTTGTCTTGTTGAGTGCAGTGTTGTATGTCATTTCTTCACAATGACAAGGAATTTGCTTTCATTTTCCTTTTGGTCAACAATGGATGATTTTTCATTCTATTTTCTACATCAACACTGTACACTACTTTCAGCTTTCGGCGTTTTTATTCTTATAGTAGATAGATTGTTTTGAACTGTTTAATTGTATATACTGTTTACATAAATGTGTAAATATATATACGTATATATATACACTGCCTGGCCAAAAACAAGTCACCACCTGGATTTAACTAAGCAAATACAGTAGGTGTGTAGATGACTACCTGAATATACTGAATGACCAGGTTATTCCATCAATGGATTTTTTCTTACCTGATGGCATGGGCATACCAAGATGACAATGCCAGGACTCGGGCTCAAATTGTGAAAGACTGGTTCAGAGAGCATGAGATATCTTTTTCACACATGGATAAGCCACCACAGAATCCAGACCCCATTGAGAATCTTTGGGATGTGCTGGAGTCTACTGGAGACTCTACCATCAGCGATGCAAGATCTTGGTAAAAAAAATTGTGCAACACTGGATGGAAATAAATCTTGTGACATTGCAGGAGGTGGTGTTGACTTTTTTTGACCAGGCAGTGTACATATATATATATATATATATATATTATATATATATATATATATATACTGTGTTCCAAATCATTCTGAATGATAATAGTATATAAAAAAATCACAACTGCACCCAAAATGCATGTTCCAAATTATTACGCACAACATCCACACATTTTATTGTCATATAGAACAAAAAATGGTTATGTGTGAAATTATAAACATTTTCATGACAATGTAACTGAAACTAAGCACTATTTAAATCAAAACATTATCACAACTGAAGTCACATCTAAACATACGACCCCTTGTTGAGAAGGGCGTTCTCAAGTCTTCCATCCATTGAATTTGCCGTTTTTTTGAATAGCATCTTCTTGAACAGCCTTGCACGAGGACAGAATAGCCTCCCAGAGCTACAGTTGATATGTGAACTGCCTCCCACCATCATAAACACTTCTCTTGATGATGCACCAAAGGTTCTCAATAGGGTTGGGGTCAAGGGAGGATGGGGGCCACGCCATAAGTTTGTCTCCTTTGATACCCATTGCAACCAGAGATGCAGATGTTTTCTTTGCAGCATGGCATGGTGCACTGTCATGCATGAAAATGATCTTGTTCCGAAAAGCTTGATTTTTTTTTCTTTTGAACCATGGCATGAAGTGTTATTTGAGGAATTCCATGTTACTTTAAAAAAGTAACTAGTTACGTTACTAAATTATAAAAGTAACTAGTTACTTTACTTTAAAAACACATTAAACAGTTTAGTGTTGTGCTCTGTAGCAACTATCATAAAGGAATCTAGTGGGACTGTAATGGTTATAAGGTTTTATACAGCAGTTATAGGGTTAATGTACAAAAGTAACGATAACGGCGTTACCGATTTGGATATATAACGCGTTACTTATTAGTTACCGAGAAAAGTAGTTGTGTTACGTAACAGCGTTATAAGTCACACGTTAGTCCCAATACTGATCATACCAGCCCAAAACATCACTCCATCACCTCCTTGTTGGCGCCGTAACCTTG
This sequence comes from Paraplagusia blochii, assembly GCA_016785265.1. NCBI lineage: Eukaryota > Metazoa > Chordata > Actinopteri > Pleuronectiformes > Cynoglossidae > Paraplagusia > Paraplagusia blochii. Next base: position 98,621 of record JAFBJS010001203.1, read on the forward strand.
TTTGCATTGGGTGGCTGTCAACCAACCATCCACTACTCCATCCATCTGGGCCATCAAGGGTTGCACGACATTCATCGGTGAACTGAACAGTTTTGAAGTCATTCTTCAGGTATTGCCTGGCTCATTGGAGCCTTTTTTGCCTCTGTGCAGTGGATAGTGGAGGTCGAAACGATGGCTTATGCATCCAAAATTAGTTACTTCGAAAGCAACTGGACATAGTAGGTTTCTTGAAGACGTTTCACCTCTCATCCAAGAGGCTTCTTCAGTTCTAACCGACTACAGGGGAGACCTGGTATTTTAGCCTCAATGATGGCTCAGTGATGGCTTATGCACCATTGCAAACCCCTTGAGGACCCATCTTGTTGTCCGTGGCACGTTGGAGGCACCCGCAGCTTCTGCTGCTGTGATGGGGCATTTTTACAGCTACTTCTTTGAGATGTATTTGCCTGTTAGAAAGAGTCCTGGATTTTCCTTTATCAGCACGCACACATGTGTGCGTTCTGTCATTCCTTGGCCCAAACAATCAACTATGTGTTGGTTTTTAGCAGCCAAAAGGTCCTTTTTCTTGCCCATCTTGGTTGAAAATGGTTGTCTGCTTAATAATGTGAAACAACCTTTTTTAGTAGTCTCCCTTTTTATTGCCAAACAAATTAGTACAGTAACGTATTGCTACCACACTTAGAGAAAAAATAAAAGGCTCAGTATCACGTTATGACGTGATAAGTTTTACATTATTTCGGACCATCGATAATAGCGGACTGATATTAGCAACCTTTTTTTTAATATCAGTATCAGTAAGTCATGTGCACAAAGAATCATAGGAGTGTTTCAAACAAAATGGTAAAAATAATTAATTAAAACTTATATTGAAGTAGTGTGTTTATGTTGTACACAGATATACAAACGCATAGAATGCCTTAGGGGAAATTACCTGCTTTTTTCAGTATCGGTATTGGTTAAAATCAGTATCGCAAATCAACTGTTTGTGTGTTCTATCGTTGCAGGAGGAACAGGAGCAGCAGCGTCAGCTGAATGAAGATGGTTCTGTCAAAGAGGAAACATTCGAGCAGGAGATTCCAAACTGAAGCAGTGAGCTAACAATGCAACTTCTTGTCAATGACAGATGACATTCTACTAGGCTGTTGCCGTTCATTCCAGACCAATTTGCAGATTTTCCAGCTTTGTTCTAAGAGAAAAAACATAGACATTTGCTCACTGCAGGTTTCTTGAGCTTAATTGCTTAAACACACCACTCTGCTTCTTCTTCTGCAGCAGAGTTTCATGTCTGGCTGTTACTGCCCGGGCACCTGATGTGTAAGTGTTGCTTTTCATGCTATTTTCATACTCCAGTGTCACCAGTAAATGTTGGCAGCAGTGATGTGCTTTTTTCCATCTGTGATCACATTAGACCTGAAACCCCAGATAATTTTATTTTTTATATTCTCCAATAACTTTCTTACTCCCCTCAAAATAAATATCCACATATTTTCTTAACTACTCTTTACTCCACTTTTATTGTTTTTCTGGAATCTCTGTAATACATATGTACCAAAAAGTGTTACTCAAACTATGAATTTTAATAAAGCCTTTTGTTTATGTAACATTTACACACTTTGTACCTGCAAGTGTTTAGTGCTTATTACCAACACAAATAATATTTACCACATTTGTTTTATTTTCTGGACTACAAGTCGCTGTGGAGCCAGCACCAGACAGCTAGAGTACCAGTCACTACAGCGCCCTCTTGTAGCTGTCAGCGTGAAGATACCACACATTTCCAAAAAGGGTTTAGTTGTAAGCAACTGGACTTCTTCTTGGAGTTGAAAGACGTTTCATTCCTCAACTGAGGAACTTCATCAGTTTCTGGTTGTTGTTGGAGGGAACTCTAGTAGTTCTACTCCTCTAGACCACTCCCTTCACCATTGGACAAAGGTGTGAAGAGTTGTTTTGATCACAGCTTTTTAGACAGAAACTGCTCCTGATGTTAATGAGCAGTTTTCTTGTCACATGTCCAGATGTGAATGGGAGTCGTTGTCACACCTGTCTAGAGAAGCCTGCTCTGGTATTGATGAGCAGTTAAACTTCCTAGAATGGGAATGGTATGTAGCAGACAGTTGATGACGCAGACCTCCCCCTCTATTCAAGGTTGGTTGTTCTAGATGGGCATAGATGGCTTCCTTTACTCCTCTCTCAAACCATCTGTCCTCCTTGTCCAAAGTATGCACATCTGAGTCCTTGAAAGAGCGTCCCCTTTCATTGAGATGGAGATAAACCGCTGAGTCCTGTCCTGATGTGGTCGCCCTCCTGTGCTGAGCCATGCGTTTGCGGAGTGGCTGTTTGGTCTCCCCAATATACAGATCCGAACACTCTTCACTGCATAGACCACGCAGTACTACATCAAATTCACCAGGGAGGAGACCAAGGACGGAAAACTTCCTTTCTTGGACTGCGAGGTATCAGTTGGGGAAAATGGAGACCTTGTCACAGATGTCTACAGGAAACCCACACATAGTGACCAGTATCTACTCTTTGACTCTTACCATCCACTAGAACACAAACTCAGTGTCATCAGGACTCTGCAACACCGGGCAGCATCGCATCCAGAGCAGAGGGGAAGGAAAAAGAACACACACATCAGACAGGCCCTAAAAACCTGTGGCTACCCCAACTGGGCCTTCAACAAATCAGGTAATAGGCAGAATGAAGAAACCACTACAAAACACATCACAAAAGGTTGGAACAAGAGCTTAGTAAAAGCCTCCACTTCTTGCCTTCTTACTGTGGCCCATGTATCGTCAACATAACGAAGATCCCATTCCTGTCTACTTCAAACCGGGCAACACACTCAGAAAGAGGCCATTGCACTCACGTTTTTGCATTCTCATATACGTTAGCACTAGTGGTAGTGCCTGTGTCCAAGGAAGTCCAGTCTCAGCACAACACTTTGCCAATTTGATTTTCAATGTGCCATTTTCTCTACTGCCACTCAAGATGCAGGGTAGTAGGCGCAGTGTGTTCTCAAGTCTATGCCTATGTATTTACTTACCTCAGAGATGACAACTTACCTGGGATTCCCCATCTGGGAATAATCTCCATCAGTAGTGCCTTTGCCACTACTGATGCAGTCTGCTTAGTGGAAGGGAAGACTTCTACCCATTTGGACCACATATCCACTATCACTAGACAGTGAGACTTACCCTCGGACGGGGATAGTTCAATAAAGTCCATCATGACAAGAAAACTGCTCATTAACATCAGGAGCAGTTTCTGTCCAAAAAGGTGTGATCAAAACAACTCTTCACACCTTTGTCCAGTGGTGAGGGAGTGGTCTAGAGTAGTAGAACTACTAGAGTTCCCTCCAACAACAACCAGAAACTGATGAAGTTCCTCAGTTGAGGAATGAAACGTCTTTCAACTCCAAGAAGAAGTCCAGTTGCTTACAACTAAACCCTTTTTGGATATCATGACCTAGATTAATGGGAATCTTCACAGACATACCACACATTTAAATTTTAACTGGTGCAGGAGTAATCCACTTCATGGTATGGCACCTTCGTATCTGGGGGAGTTAACTAAACCCTATCTGCCCACTTGAACACTTTCTTTCTTAGGTGCAGGCCTTCTTGTGGTTCCACGGATTTCTAAATCTTGATTTGGAGCCAAAGCCTTCAGCTACCAAGCCCCTCTATTATGGAACCACCTGCCGGCTCCAGTCCATGGGGCTGACACAGTCTCTATTTTCAAGACTAGACTAAAACGTTCCTTTTTTAAATTGCCCATGGTAGCCTATAGGTGTCATGGTTCTGTGTGTGTTTTCTGTTGCTTTAAATGTTTTCCCTCTTTTTGGTGTATGCAAGGTCACATGGGTCTCTGTAACCAATCAGGCAACAGTCCTTTGTCTTCTGTTTGTCCAACCAGGTGGCAGCTTTGCTCATTGCCTGAGTATTTAAACCTCTGCTGTGGCTGAGCAAAGTTGCCAGATTGTCTTTGATTTATCATGACTTTCCAGCGTTTTGTTCTGATTTTGCTTATTGGGTATCAACCCTGTTTGTCTAAGATTTTTGCCTGTTTCTTCTGCCCTTCTGGACCTACCTGCCCTTCCTTGAGATTTGACCTTTGCCTGATTTTTGGTAACGTAACCTGTGCTTGTGCTTTGACCAGTCTTGATCTCCTGTCCTCCCTATTCGACCTGCTTTCCGTCCTCGGTTATATCTTGTCTCAGCCCTCGTATTTGAACTGCATTTCTGTCTCATTTTCTGTTTTCTTAGCATTAGCGTTTCTGGTCCCGGCTATTGCTGAATGTTTGTTGTTTGTGGTTCAGTGTAATAAAGTTACCTAAACGCCTATCTTTGGTCAGTGTTTTTGTGCAACTGGGATCACTGCAAATTCCTGATAGTACAATCTGGCCATGTCGAACCCAGCACAACACACTACGGAGGATCGTTTAGGCAACTTAGAACACCTTATGGATGAGGTTGTTGACCGGTTGAGAGCCCTACAGATTAGGGAGATTCCACATGTTTCAACCTGTCCTCCTAATGCAACTATGGTCGCGCCAGCTCCTTCTAGCCTTATAATTCCGGCTCGTGAACCTTGAATGGAGGGTCTGGAGCGCTTTCAGGGAGATAGGGAATCAGTGGGACCTTTTCTAACTAATTGCTCACTCTTATTCTCATTGCAACCCCAGACTTTTGCTGCTGAAGCTACAAAGGTAGCTTACATTATCAACCACCTGTCTGGTCGGGCACGGATCTGGGGAACTGCAGAGTGGGATCGTCAATCATCTGCTTGTTGTTCTTTTGATTCTTTTGCTGCTGAGTTAAGGAAAGTATTTGCTTTTGAATCCAGCACTTCCTGTCAGTCTAGCGGTTTGATCAATTTGAGGCAGGGTAACTGGTCAGTTGCTGATTTTTCCATCAAATTTAGAACCTTAGCGAGTAGGTCTTCCTGGAATTCATCTGCATTGATCGAGGCATATATGAACGGTTTGTCAGATTATATTCTCGATGAATTGGTTTCGCATGATGTTCCAACTTCTTTAGACTCGATTATTGAGCTCACTGTGTGAATTGATTCTCGCTTCCAGGCTCGCAGAATGGCTGGCAGGCGGGTCAGAGAGAGAGCTGCAGTTCCTTCCCGTTTCCTTAGAGAGGCTGCGGTCGATCAGCATGACAGAGAAGCTATTCCGGTTGCAAGGTCAGCTCTCGATCCAGAGGAGAAACAGCGAAGACGCAGATCTGGTCTCTGCTTGTACTGTGGCGGAGAGGGACATTTTGTAAACCAGTGTCCAGTAAAAGGAGGAGCTCACCAGTGAGTCAGGGGGTCCTGGTGAGCACAAGTCAGATAAGTCCTCCTCAAAGTAAGAGACCGCTCCTTAGAGGAACCTTGGTAATTGAACGATCATCAGATTTCTTTTCTGCTTGATTCTGGAGCCGAGGCAAACTTTATGGATGAGAATTTTGCGAGAGATTTAAACATAAAGTTTGAAGAGTTATCTCACCCGGTACCGGCTCGAGCCCTGGATGGGCATTTGTTACATCATGTAAAACACCGTACTCCCGCGTTGCACTTAACAATTGCTGGTGTTCACTCTGAACACATTTCATTCCATTTTTTGTCTTCACCTCAGATTCCAGTTATTCTAGGTTTTCCTTGGTTGCGTCTACATAACCCCCATGTTGATTGGGAGACAAGGGTGATCATAGATTGGAGTCAAGCATGTTCAAAGCGCTGTGTTGCGTCTACCTCTTTTTCCCAAGTTCCTGTAGAGCCAGAGGATGTGAAAGGAGTCCCAGAGGTTTACCAGGACTTTTTTCCGGTTTTCAGCAAGGCACAAGCGACCTCTCTGCCTCCTCATCGTGATTATGACTGTGCAATTGATTTGAGGCAGGGAGCAATTCCTCCTCGTGGAAGACTCTATTCTCTCTCTGGTCCAGAGAGAGGCAATGGACGATTACATTCAAGGAGCACTTGCTGCTGAGATTATTCGTCCATCCTCCTCGCCTGCAGGGGCAGGTTTCTTTTTTGTGAAGAAGAAGGATGGATCTCTGCATCCCTGCATTGATTACAGAGGGCTTAATGAGTTAACAGTTAAGAATCGTTATCATTTACACTTAGCTTCCGTCTTCGAGCTTCTCCAGGGGGCAACAGTGTTTACCAAGTTAAACCTGCAAAATGCCTATCATTTGGTCCGGATTAAGGAAGGGGATGAGTGGAAGACTGCTTTCAACACCCCTAGTGGACATTACGAGTATCTGGTCATGCCTTTTGGACTAACCAATGCCCCAGCAGTTTTTCAGACCCTTATTAATGATGTTCTTCGTGACATGTTGAACAGCTTTGTATTTGTATATCTGGACAACATTTTGATTTTCTCTCATTCGCTGGAGGAGCATATTCTTCATGTGAAGCGAGTGCTTCAGAGACTCTGGGACAATTCCTTGTTTGTAAAAGCTGAGAAATGCGAATTCCACGCATCATCTGTGTCTTTTCTTGGGAGCATCATTAAGCAGAGGAGTGTGGAGATGGACCCAGCTAAGGTCACAGCCGTTCAGAACTGGCCTCACCCTCTGGATCGGAGGCAATTACAGAGGTTCCTTGGCTTTGCCAATTTTTATTGGCGATTTATTAAGGATTACAGCAAGATTGCAGCACCCCTCACTGCTCTTACCTCTGTCAAGCGAAAGTTTCAGTGGACCCAAGAAGCCGCAAGAAGAAACCGCAAGAAGAAACAGTTCACGGTGGAGGTTGATGGATCAGATGTCGGTGTTGGGGCGGTGCTCTCCCAGCGATACGAGGTGGATCAAAAATTGCATCCATGAGCCTTTTTCTCTCTGCGATTATCGCTTGCGGAGATGAATTATGATATTGGTAACAGGGAACTGTTAGCAGTCAAAATGGCTCTGGAGGAGTGGAGGCACTGGCTTGAAGGTTCAAAGACGCCCTTCATAGTGTGGGCAGATCACAAGAACCTTGAATTTCTTAAGTCAGCCAAAAGACTCAATGCTAGACAGGCTCGTCGGTCTTTGTTCTTTGCCCGGTTCAATTTTGTATTGTCTTATAGACCGGGGTCTCGTAACATCAAACCAGATGCTCTTTCTCGTGTGTTTTTGGGACCTGAGAGGGAGGTTCAGGAGAGTGAGGCCAATATTCCGTCCTCTCTGGTTGTAGCTGCTGTTTCCTGGAGGGTGGAGGAGAAAATTGTTCGTGCTTTAAGGGGAGTTACAATTCCTGCCTCCTGCCCTGCAGGTCGTCTATTTGTTCCTGATAATTTTAGGGTAGAAGTAATGAAATGGGGTCATTCCTCTCGTCTTTTTTGTCACCCTGGAGCTCGCCGTACTTTTTTAGTTTTGACTCAACGTTTCTGGTGGCCTTCAATGGGAGAGGATGTTAAGAGATTTGTGGCAGCCTGTAAGGTGTGTTGTCAACACAAGGTGTCTCATCAAGCCTCTGCTGGTTTATTGCATCCGTTACCCATCCCTCATCGACCATGGTCCCACATCTCTTTAGACTTCATTACTGGTTTGCCTTTGTCTGATGGAAACTCAGTTATTATGACTGTGGTTGATTGTTTTAGTAAGTCTCGTCATTTTGTTGCATTACGTGCTTTGCCTTCTGCCAAAGACACTGCTCAGTTGATGATCCGCCATGTGTCGCAGATCGTGGCCCCCAGTTCACCTCCACTTTCTTGAAGGAGTTTTGTGGAGCCTTGGGGGCTACGGTCAGCCTTTCCTCTGGTTTCCATCCACAGTCCAATGGACAAACCGAGAGGATGAACCAGGAACTGGAGAAGATCCTACGTTGCATGTGCTCCAACCATCCTGCATCCTGGTCCTCCATGCTTGATTGGGCGGAATATGCACATAATACACTCACTTCTACTTCCACTGGGCTTTCTCCTTTTCAATGTGCTTATGGTTTCCAACCTCCCTTGTTTCAGAGTCAAGAAAGGGAGGCTTCCTCTGTTTCTGTTAAGGCCTTTGTCTCAAGGTGTTATAAGGTTTGGAAGAAAACTCGGGAGGCTCTGCTTCGTTCCCAGGATCGTCATGCAAAGGCAGCTAACCGTCGTCGATCTCTGGCTCCCGAGTACCGCGTGGGACAGAGGGTGTGGTTATCAACCCGGGACATTCCTCTGCGTGTGGAGTCCAATAAGTTTGCTCCGAGGTTTGTGGGGCCATTTCCCATTGAGAAGATCGTGAATCATGCTGCTGTGCGCCTGACTCTGCCCCCATCTACTGTATGAGGATACATCCCACTTTTCATGTGTCACGGATTAAGCCGGTGGTTTCTAATGACTTTGTTCCTGTTCCTCTGCCTCCACCTCGGAATATTGGTGGCGGAGAGGCTTTCTCTGTGAATCGGCTAATCCGTTCTCGACGTCGTGGGAAGGGTATCCAGTACCTTGTGGATTGGGAGGGCTACGGTCTAGAGGAGCGTTCCTGGGTGCCATCTCGGCACATTTTGGACCCAGATTTAATCACTCAGTTCCATGTGGATAATCCTGAGCAACCCAGGTTGGGAGATCGAGCTTTGGGACTTTGTCAGCCCAGGGTTCGGGGAGGTTCCCTGGACCAGCAAGAGGCTGGATCCTCAGTTCAAGACTCTGGTAGAGTTAGGTTCCTCCAGGCTCATTGTCCTGTTGCTGTGAAAGAGACTCTTTCCCCCCTCCGGCCTCCCACCACCCACCCGGCCTCGGAAGAGATGTTTTTTGATGATGAGGTGTCAGTTAATATGGGGGTTTCAGAGGTATCGGATATGGAGGTGGATGTCAGTCCTTCTTTGGACAGTGATATGGAGTGGTCGGACTTATGATGTTATTTTCTCTATTTTCTGTTTTTTTTATTTTTGGGATGTCGGGGGCCATCCCTTGAGGGGGAGGTTCTGTGTGTGTTTTCTGTTGCTTTAAATGTTTTCCCTCCTTTTGGTGTATGCAAGGTCACATGGGTCTCTGTAACCAATCAGGCAACAGTCCTTTGTCTTCTGTTTCTCCAACCAGGTGGCAGCTTTGCTCATTGCCTGAGTATTTAAACCTCTGCTGTGGCTGAGCAAAGTTGCCAGATTGTCTTTGAATTCTCATGACTTTGCAGCGTTTTGTTCTGATTTTGCTTATTGGGTATCGACCCTGTTTGTCTAAGATTTTTGCCTGTTTCTTCTGCCCTTCTGGACCTAGTGCCCTTCCGTGAGATTTGACCTTTGCCTGATTTTTTGTAACATAACCTGTGCTTGTGCTTTGACCAGTCTTGATCTCCTGTCCTCCCTATTCGACCTGCTTTCCGGCCTCGGTTATATCTTGTCTCAGCCCTCGTATTTGAACTGCATTTCTGTCTCTGATTGTTTTCTTAGCATTAGAGTTTCTGGTCCCGGCTATTGCTGAATGTTTGTTGTTTGTGGTTCAGTGTAATAAAGTTACCTAAACGCCTATCTTTGGTCAGTGTTTTTGTGCAACTGGGATCACTGCAAATTCCTGATAATAGGTTTGGACGCAGACCTTGTTAAAATGTTTTCCCTCCCTTGATCACCCTGAGATTTATTCCTTTTTCCCTGTCTGGGTTGGGAGTTGTTCCTCAGCCGGTATAAGGGTCTGTAAGGGCAGGTGGCATTTCCCTGTTTTGTTTACTTATCTTGTTTATTTTACATAATTGTTTGTAAAGTGCCTTGGGATGACAGTTGTTGTGATTTGGCAATTTAAAATAGAGTTGAAGTTTGAAGGAGTACTAGGATGACCACCTAGAAACCCACAAATTGTAGGAAAAGTAGCAGGATTGAATAGAACGAGAGCCACAAACATTTGAAGCCACTTATGCTGTTATGTGTGAAGTCATGTTACTCGGCTTTTACCCCCAAAAACCTCATACGGTTTACAGTACCCAAATTACATTTTGCAATGTAACATTTTGATCAATGCTTTATTATAATTATTTCGCATTTAATATGGAATAAATTTCATTAAACTTATATAAGCAGATAAGGCAAAACAAAATACAGCACCAATACAGGAACTGCATTTGTTACTCTATATAACTTATATATTACCTTTATACTAGTACAGTGTAAGATGAACACAAAATATATCATATTTTGACCATATGGCCTATGATAGAGTGCGATGGGAGGAATTGTGGTTTTGTATGAGTAAGTCAGGAGGAAGGATTGGTGCGAATATGTATGAGAACTGTGGTGAGTTGTGCCATTGGAAGACCTAAAGCTGGTGATGGAACTGTATTAAGGATAGGCCTTGAGCCCACTTCTTGTTTGCTTTAGTGATGGATAGATTGACAGATGAGGTCAGACAGGAGTATTAATTTATGGTAGTGTTTGCAAATTGTGATCTGCAGTTAGAGTAGGCAACAACTAGAAGAGAACCTAGAGTGGTGAGGTTAAAACTAGTGAGAAGAGACAGTATATGTGTGTGAATGAAAGGAAAAACTGTGGAGTGGTGAGATTACAAGGAGCAGAGTTGTTGAAGGTGCAGGAATTTAGATACTTAGGATCGACTGGTCAGAGCACTGGAGAATAGAGTACAGGCAGGGTGTACAACAACAGGAGAAAAGTGTCAGGAGGGATCTGTGATAGAAGAGTGTCAGCTAAGGTGAAGGCAAAGGTTTATGGGATGTTTTTTTGGACCAGCCATGATGTTTGTTTTAGAGACACTGGCAATAGGCATAAGATAGGAGACAAAGCTGTAGGTGACAGATGCTAAGATTTTCTTTAGGGACTAGTATGGACAGGATCAGGAATTAGGTGTTTCAAGTCCGAGACAACACGGACAAGAAAATTTGGAGAAAAAGGTAGAGAAGCTAGATTAAGATGGTTTGGACAAGAGGAGAGACAGTGGTTGACTCGCTGTGGCAACACCTGAAAGGGGACAAGCCGAAAGAAAATTTTGTAAACCATAAGGTGCATTTTAAACTTAAAATGTACTCTTTAATCATCAGTGCACCTTTTATGTGGATTCAGGTTGTGTTTAGTGAACTCGGACAGTGCTCAAATTATTTGAGCACTGTTGATTAAATTAAATCAAATTAAATTGTTTAAGTTTTTTTTTTTTTTAAGCTAAAGAGCACCTCTCCCTGAACCAACACCTTAACGTGGTGGAGGGCTTTAAGCATCCAGATGAACCTAAGGGCTTTGTTGTCTGGGGCTCAATGCCCCTGGTAGGGTCTCCCAAGGCAAACAGGTCCTAGGTGATGGATCAGACAAAGAGCGGTTCAGAAAACCCCATTATGAAGAATGAACCATGGAGGCAGTGTACGTCGCCCGGATTGGCGTTACCGGGGCCCCACTTTGGAGCCAGGCCCAGGGTTGGGGCTCATAGGCGAGCGCCTGGTGGCCGGGTCTGGGTCCACGGGACCCGGCCGGGCCAAGCCCGAAAAAAGACGTGGACTCACCACCTGCAGGAAGGTCCATAAGGGGCCGGTGCCGTGTGATTTATGCGGCATGTCACCTTGCTGGGGAGAAAGGAGCCTGAGCTGGTGCGGGAGGCTGAGCGATACCGACTAGATATAGTCGGGCTCGCCTCAACACACAGTTTGGGTTCTGGGACCCAACTCCTTGAGAGAGGCTGGACTCTCTTCTACTCTGGAGTTGCCAGCAGTGAGAGGCAACGAGCTGGAGTAGGCTTGCTTATAGTCCCTCAGCTCGCTAGCCGTGTGTTGGAGTTTTCCCTACTGAGCGAGAGTGTCGCTTCCCTGCACCTCCGGGTCAGGGAAAGGACTCTCACTGTGGTTGCGGTCTATGCGCCAAACGGCAGTGTGGAGTACCCGACCTTCTTGCAGGCACTGGGAGGAGTACTGGAAAGTGCTCCTCTCGGGGATTCCATCGTCCTGTTGGGGGACTTCAATGCTCACGTGGGCAATGACAGTGACACCTGGAGGGGTGTGATTGGGAAGAACGGCCCCACGGTTTGTCCATAACAAACACCATGTTCAAACATAAGGGTGTACATCAGTGCACTTGGCACCAGTACACCCTAGGACGGAGGTCAATGATCGACTTTGTAGTCGTCATCTGACCTCCGGCCATATGTTTTGGACACTCGGGTGAAGAGAGGGGCTGAGCTGTCTACTGATCACCACCTGGTAGTGAGTTGGCTTCGCTTACGGAGAGCAAAACTGGACAGACCTGGCAGACCCAAACGTATCGTGAGGGTTTGTTGGGAACGTCTGGCGGAACCCCCTGTGAGGGATGCCTTTAACTCTTACCTCTGGGAGAACTTTGAACAGGTTCCAAGACGTTGAGTCTGAATGGACTAGGTTTTTCTCCTCCATTGTAGAAGCAGCTGTTTGAAGCTGTGGGCGTAAAGCCTCGGGTGCCTGTCGGGGCGGCAATCCCCGAACTCGGTGGTGGACACCAGAGGTTGGGGATGCCGTGAAGCTGAAGAAGGAGTCCTACCAAGCCTGGCTGGCTCGGGGGACTCCTGAGGCTACTGAAAACGGGCAGTGAAGCAAAAACTCGGGGGAAAAGTTCGGAGAGGCCATGGAGGACGATTATCGGTTGGCCTCGAAGAAATTCTGGCAAACCGTCCGGCGCCTCAGGGAGGAGCAAGCGGGAGTTGTTGACCTCTGTGGGGAGTGTTGTTGTCTCCTAAATCCCACTGACACGTCTTCCTCAGAGGAAGGAGAGACAGGGTGCTCGGTGGATGACTCACCAATCTCCTGTGCTGAAGTCACGGAGGCAGTTAAAAAGCTGCTAGGTGGCAAGGCGCCAGGGGTGGATGAGATTCGCCCTGAGAATCTGAAGTCTCTGGATGTTGTGGGACTGTCTTGGCTGACAGGGAAAGTTTACTCCAGGGTATTGGAACGGAGAATTCGGCCAATAATCAAACCTCAGATTCAAAGGAACAATGTGGTTTTCGTTCTGGTCGTGGAACACTGGACCAGCTCTACACCCTCCAGAGAGTTCTTGAGGGATCATGGGAGTTTGCCCAACCAGTCCACATGTGTTTTGTGGACCTGGAGAAGGCTTTCGACCGGATCCCTCGGGGACTCTTGTGGGGGGTACTCAGGAAGTACGGTGTTGGAGGCTCTTTGCTAAGAGCTGTCCAGTCCCTGTATGAACGGAGCAGGAGCTTGGTTCGCATTGCTGGTAATAAGTAGGATCTGTTTCCAGTGCATGTTGCACTACGGCAGGGCTGTCCTTTGTCACCGGTTCTGTTCATCACTTATAAGGACAGAATTTCTAGGCGTAGTCAGGTGCCGGGCGGGGTCCAGTTCGGGAGACATCAGATTTCATCTCTGCTGTTTGCAGATGATGTTGTTTTGTTGGCCTCTTCGAACCAGGACCTACAGCATGCACTGGGGCAAATTAGCTGAAAAATATGAAAATTAGCTCCTCTAAATCCGAGGCCATGGTTCTCGACCGTAAAAAGGTGGTAAGCACCCTCCAGGTCGGGGGAGAGATCCTGCCTCAAGTGGAGAAGTTTAAGTATCTCGGAGTCGTCTTCACGAGTGAGGGAAGGATGGAACGGGAGATTGACCGGCGGATCGGCGCAGCGACTACAGTAATGCGCTTGCTACATCGATCCGTCGTGGTGAAGAAAGAGCTAAGCCAAAAGGCGAAGCTCTCAATTTACCGGTCAATCTACGTTCCTACTCTCACCTATGGTCATGAACTTTGGGTCATGACCGAAAGAACGGGATCCCGGTTACAACCGGCGGAAATGAGCTTCGCAGGGTGGTAGGGCACTCCCTTAGAGATAGGGTGAGGAGCTCTGTCACACGGGAGGAGCTCAGAGTAGAGCCATTGCTTCTCCACATCGAAAGGAGTCAGCTGAGGTGGCGATCTACATCGGATGCCCCCTGGACGCCTCCCACGGGAGGTGTTTGGGGCTTGTCCCACTGGGGGGAGACCCAGAGGAAGACCTAGGACACACTGGAGCGACTATGTTGCCCGGCTGGCCTGGGAACGTCTTGGGATCCCCCCAGACGAGCGTGAGGAAGTGTCTAGGGAGAGGGAAGTTTGGGCGTCCCTCCTCCGAATGTTGCCCCCGCGACGCGGCTCCGGATAAGCGGATGAAAATGAATGAATGAGCTACAGAGCAGTACCACTTTATGTTTAAGAGCATTACAGCCACTGTCGCCAGGAGCTTCACAGAGTAATACTTTACTATACTGTGTTCGGAGAGAAAAGGAGTAGTAATGCACTAAACTCTAGCGTGCTCAAGAAAAGGATTTTTTGAGGCCAGAAACACCACTGAACAGCTTACAACAACCAAACTGACTCAGAAAATGACAATACGACGCTGAATATGGCTGACACCAAAATTGCGCAGCTGCTAAACTTTAAGGATGAAGAATTTCATAAATTTGTGGAAAAAGGAGTGAACTGAGAACGTCAGTGTTTTGTTCCTTATCTTATTAGTTACAACTGAACAGTGTTGAAAGCAATTCTCACTGAGCTGAATTACTACTACTACACAACTACAACTAAATGAACTGACGTCTTCATTTCACCTATTGGGTCTATAATATGGAGCACCTTATGGTCCATAAGATTTGACACTCCACCGCCACCAAACAAATTTTGAATCATAATTCTGCTGGTGGCAGGGCAATAATCTTTCTGATGTAATGCATTTTTGAAAAACAATAGAAGCAGGAAAGCAAGCAAGTGGTAAAACCTACAGTGGGGGTTCAGGATATGACCCCCCAACACCCAGGTTTTTCATCTTTAAAGCGACTTTTGTTTTTCTTTGTGATACGGATACATACATCAGGTTCAACTTCAATAGCTTCAACTTTGTTTGTTTAAAATGCCAAATCACAGCAACCATTGTCCCAGGGCACTTTACAAACAATTCTCACACTGGCTGAAGAACAACTTCCAATAAAACCTGGACAGGGAAAAAAAAGGAAGAAAATTTAGGGTGATCAACAGTGGAGGGGATCCTCACCCAGGACGGACAGGCAGGCACTAAGGAGAAAAACGAATTTAATTTATCAATACAGGCTATCCACACAATGGCTCCACCTAAATAATACAGGTGGAGTCCTGGGTCAAAAAGCAGACCTAGAGGTACCTAGAGCAGCTGGGCCAGGATGTGGAGGTTAAGTCTTCAGTCCAATCCACGGCCATAGGGTTCTGGTTGGAGAACAGAGACTCCGGGGACATGGGGTTCCCGGCCGAATGAATAAGTCCTCTTAGGATATAAGGGAAATAAGTTGGGAAATAAGGAATAAACGAAAGTAAAGAGAGAGAAAGAGTCAGCAAGAGAAAAAGAATTGCACAAATACTGTCGAACCTATAGGCTACCATGGACAAGGTCAAAAAGAAACGTCTTCAATCTAGACTTGAAAATAGAGACTGTGTCAGCCCCCAATGTTATGACTGCTCGTCTAATCTCAGACTCTCCAGCTGATCCAAGGTCAGCCACCTGTTCTTTCCTCTGTCACACCCATTTTTTGTCATCTTAGTCCCTCTCTGAGCAGTTGCATTAGTTTTAGTGCAAATCACCATGAGACCTGCAGCAATGACAACATATAGCAACGATTGTGAAAACAAAACACAGAGACAGTCTCTGTGGATCATGCTGTCTCCCTGTTAAACCATAAATTGTACACCTTACTTTTGAAAAATTTGAAAAAAAAAACAAGAAAAAGACAAAACATCTTGGATATCTTCTACAAAGCTCGCCCTTCTCCAGTGAATAGGGATGAGGGCACTAGGCTGAAAGGGACAGGGATGGCAACAGGAAATTTTGATTTCAGCTGAGATGTCTGTGGGTCTTGGGGGCCAGTCAGGTCCAGGGCAAAGCCTGGTGGGGGGGATCAGCTGAAGCTGAAGGTTTTTATGCATTTTTACACCCATTTCTAAAGCAATGAAGGCAGTATTTTCCTGTAAATAATATTATGAAAATATCAATTAAATTCAAAAACATTCAATGAAACATTCAACTTTACTGAATACTCACAAAAATTATGACGACAATTAACATATTTGTTGTTCATATTTATATGCCAATAATATACTACTTTGTACTTAATATACCTACTTCAGATGTGTTGGCCTTGCATATCCTATTTGATAAACAATCATCGGCAAAAATAAATAAATTGAATACAAAGTAAGTAGACCTACCTCTCAATTGACCTGTCTGTCAGCTACAGGGGTGAGTAGTTGCGACTGCAGGCTCTGTGAAGTGCTAGGTCTAGTTAGAGCTAAAGTTCCCCAGTGCGTTGTGTCAACAGTGTTAGCAAAACTTGCAGATGACGATTTTGCAAAAGCAGATCCCAAAGAATAATTACTCCGACGCAGTCCTATATTTAGTAGCCAATCACAGCTCCTTTTACAAAATGGCGCATAAGTTTTACTCTAGCGTGAACGTTCAAGATAGATAAACATCGTTTTTTCTGCACAATTTTGATGAGAAGATGACCGTATCCTTGGTGACAGCAATAAATATAGGTACTTCACTCCCTTAAAGAACCCCTTTTTTAGATGATTATATAAAATTTTAGAACATACATTATTAATTGATGCAGAAGTCAAGAATCAATTATTCTTGACTTCCGGTAAAATGAGCGCTGGCGCAACTAGCTGCCGCTGCTCGCCAGTAACCCTGTACGTCATCTTGCTACTGCTGATCATTGCGTTCTCGTCCACATCGTGGGCTGGAAGAACATGAATCCTGTCTGTCTATGCCTGGCTCTTCCTGCTCCTCGTCCACCTACCAGTGGCAGTTCTTATTCGCTACTCGGCCTCTGACTTGTTCCGGCGACATTACCACTGGCCTGGTCCTATGCCAGAGGCACTCTACCTCCACCCTGACATCACCTTCGACCACTGCCAGAGATTCATCCACCGAGGGTCTTGCCGGAATTTCCAGCAGAGCAGCTCCACAGCGATCAAGTCCATCACTTGCGAGAAGTGTAAATGGAGCAGCATACCAACATTCACACCCACTCCAAAGGACACATTCTGGATTTAGTCTGCTGTTTTGGCATCACTTCTCTTGACCTAACAGCTTATGAACTCCCCATAACGGATCACTTCCTCCTCACTTTCTTTTTCGCCCTGCTAAAAAACAAATCTGTCTCCTTCATTGTCTCTGCTCCTTGGTTCACCCCCGACCTCCGGCTCATGAAAGCCAGAGGTCGGCAGCTTGAACGCCTCTACAGAAAAACCGGTCTCACTATACACAAAGAAATGTACAATAACCATCTCCTAAGTTATAAGGATTCTATTAATACCACCAAAACACAATACTATTTCAGCCTAATCACGGCCAACAAAGGGAACTCAAAATCACTTTTCTCCATACTCAACAAGAACACCAAATCCCAGGACATCCTTCTGTAACACCGAGAATCTTGGTTCATTGCCTCATCATAGCACCGCAGCTGACCTTCCCCCATCCATACTCTTCCTTTCTCATTTTTGCTCCCCACTCTTACAGAAATCTCTGATCTGATCAAGAAATCTAAACCTTCCACCTGTCAACTGGACCCCCTCCCCACTCAACTTGTTAAAATCTGTCTTCCCTCTCTGGCCCCCAACATCTCTGCGATCATCCACTCCGCCCTCACCACTGGTACTGTTCCTTCATCTCTCAAAACGGCCGCCATTGCTCCAATTTTGAAAAAACCTGGTGCTGACCCTCCAACCTCAACAACTTCCGTCCCATCTCCAATCTACCTTTCATCTCCAAAATCCTAGAAAAAACAGTTGAATCTCAGCTCCACTCTCACCTATCTTACAATAATCTGTATGAACAATTCCAGTCTGGTTTCCGGCCACTCCACAGCACTGAAACAGCACTCACAAAAATTACCAACGACCTCCTCATGGCTTTTGACTCTGGACTCCTCACCATCCTCACCCTTCTCGACCTGTCCACAGTTTTTCACACTATCTGTCACACCACCCTTCTCAGTAGGCTATCCTCCATCGGCATCACCCACACTCCCCTACCTCTGGTTCACTGGTTCACTTCCTACCTCTCCGGCCGCACTCAGTTCGTATAGCTCAGGTCCCTAAAATCCACCCCCTTCCCCGTCACCTCTGATGTGCCCCAGGGCTCTGTCCTGGGGCCCCTCCTCTTCATCATATATCTCCTTCCCCTTGGCAATATCCACTGCGAATTCATCATTCAATTCCACTGCTTTGCCGATGACACCCAGCTCTACCTCACCACAAAGCAATCATCATCAATCTCACCCACCTCCCTTACAGACTGCATTTCTGAAATAAAAATCTGGTTCACACAAAACTTCCTTCAACTAAACAGCAATAAAACTAAGGTTCTCCTCATTGGAACTAAATCTACACTTTCCAAAGCCAACAGTCTCTCACTCACCATCGACGGCTCCTCCATCTCACCCTCCCCCCAGGTAAAGAGTCTGGGTGTTACCCTTGACAGCACACTTTCCTCCCAAGCCCATATCAACAACATTACCCGGTCTGCTTACTTTCACCTCAGGAACATCACTCGCCTCCACCCCTCCCTTACAAACCACACCGCTGCCATCCTTGTCCACAGCCTTGTCACCTCCCGTCTGGACTACTGCAACTCACTCCTCTTTGGCCTCCCCCACAAATCCCTCCATAAACTGGTCCAAAATTCAGCTGCCCGCATCAGTCAAGGCCATACATAACCTAGCCCCCCCCCATACCTGTCTGACCTCCTTGTTTTTGCCACTCACTCCCGCTCCCTCAGATCCTCCTCCAACATCCTCCTGTCTGTCCTTCGCGTTGCTCTGCTCCCCGCCTCTGGAACTCCCTTCCACCGTTGCTCAGGAACATTCACTAGCAGCGTGCCCGCCCCATCACCCACCCTTGACTTGTTTTGTTTTAACTGTTTTATCATAGTTTAACTATCTATAGTATCCCCCCGACTTTTAATTAATTGACTTAATTAATTTATTTTAATTGTTTTAACTGTTTCATGATGTTTTAACGTTTTTACTGTTTTTCTCTATGTACGGTGACCTTGAGTGTCCAGAAAGGCGCCTGTAAATAAGCAGCCACTAGGGTGCACAAGCAAGTGTTTTTTTTTTTTTTAGTCCCGCTACTAAACCCGAATAAATGGTGAGTGTTGCGTCAGGAAGGGCATCCGGTTGTGGCATACCCTGAAAAAGGGACAGAAAGAAGAAAATCATTATTACAAAAGTTGTTTTTTATCTATAGTCGAGGACAAAATGACCCCCCACCCCCCTTTCAAAATAGTCATTGCTTTACAAGTATTTCCCAATTGCTTTTAACCTGATCAAAGAAAATAACAGCTTATTAGACATCCTTTCCCCAGTGTCTTTGAAATCTTTCGCTTTCTACCTCTGTCTGGTTTGTTCTGCACTTCTGTGGCTGTCCTTGAATTTCTGGATTATACCTCTCACTCCAGTTTATGACACTTGGAAATCTTTCTATATCCTCTCCTCTTTTGTGTGTATCAACAATTATTTTTCTGAGGTCCAAACTAATCATCTTTGTTTTGCCATGTTCCTTTATAAATACATGATTGAGTTCGCCCGATGCGTAAAGACTTTTTAATTGGTATTTAATTGTTTTTAATTTGTATGAGATCTGTCTTTTTTGAAAAATGCCGGCCAACATTATGAAGGGTGGAGGACAAAAAGATATTAAATATACATCTACATGTTTAGGACTAAATTGCTGGACTTTTTAAAAGGGCCACAATGGATTAATGGGTTTACCATTATTTCTTAGGGGAAAAAATATTTCAGACCTCGACCACCAACCTGGAACGGATTATGTTTGAAAGCTGAGGCACCACTGTAAATGGTATTTTGAAGAGGCTAATAAGAATGCTGTGGTCAGTTTAGGTGGTTTTACATAATCATGTTTTGGTGTCCAAATGTAAATATTTTGGTCCTTCTAATGAAAAATAGCATGTTCAGAAATACTTTGTTAAAGGTCCCATGCTATATTGAAATGGTAGTCGGGGAACTTTAAATTTAATGGGGGTGTAAGGGTGTCTGGGGTGCTAATAATGGGAGGCTAATAATGCTAATAATAATATATTTTAGATGTTTAGATAGCAAGGGAATTTGTTCACGTCCATTCTCTTATCCATTACCAGGTCTCAGGAGCAGCAATCTCCACAACTGCTACACAAATCACACTGCTCCATATTGTCAGACTTCCTGTGGTTGGTGAGCCCACTGCAAATTATGTGGATCAGACAGTCCAATGAGCACCTCAGTAGCAACCTAGCAGCTGGTGGATTAGTACATTGTGGACCCAAGTCTGTTTCCTTAACCACTAGACCACCACAGGCCCATTGTTTATGATATTACATTATGATATTATTAAGTGTTAAAATCTTACGCCCACTGTATTGATGTAATTTCTTCATAATTCAATCTCATAAGAAAATATGTCTCTTCAAGTATTGTTTTTTTGTTTATTCATTTTAAAAATTCTGAAAACAAAACAAAAAACAAACAAACATTGATTGGGGAAAAAACTAAACAGTAGGAACTTCCTCAAAATAAACAACTTGCATATGGAAAAGGTGTACATTTACATACACATCTCAAAAGCTGAACGGTAAAAAATGAAGGTCACACAATGTGCCAGTACAGAGCAGAAGAAGAAACCCTTAAGCCCCCACAAGGCTGAAGTATTTCTCCTCTTCAGATGCACACATACATACACATGAATATGTGAGGAGATTCCCGTTGAGCAGAAAAGGAACGCCTCTGCATATCTGTACATCCTTACATGCGCTATTTTTTTTGTTTTACACATGTTTGATCCGTACATCTTTATATTCACTCAGCAGTCAGACCCGGGACATTACTGCTTATGCATTTGGATATTAAGGCACCGAGGGGTGTAATTCCAATTTGTTTCAGAGGAAGTATTAATTTGCCCATTTCAAGGCCAGACAGGAGGGAAGCCCTGTAAGACTATTGAACCATGAAAGACATTATCTGGAGAATTGATGATAGGAGATGCTGGCGCCTGCAGACATTTGAGCTGGACTCCCTGCGGTTGAGCTCCCAGCATGAAGTCTGAGAGCGATGCCATTAGACGTATGATGACAGCGATGGGCACACTGATGATAGACTGGCCCACTCTGCCACCCAGTGCCCTGCCAATCTCCCGTTTATGCCTGCAGCATACTAAACAGCTCCCAGTGGTGAGAATATGTGGTGCTTAACGGGCAACTCCTCCCAGGAACAAAGGAGGCACTGCTCGCTTAGCAACGTTTTCCTGCCTACCATGCATTCATTTATCTCAGGTCAAACATGTATGTCATCTTTAGTCTTGGTTCAAAGCTTTCGGTACTGCATATCTAAAACACTGCATGTCCTTATCTGTATCTTTAGCTCCACTGTATTACTGACACTGCAAATGTAAAATGATTTTGGAACTGTAGCCATTGTATATTGTATGTTATGCAATACTGCTTTTTTTTTATTAAAATAAGTAGCAGCAGGTAAATTACAATGATTGGATGAGCAAATACATACATAGCATCATATACTTGGCCAGACAGTGTTTACCAGTTTTGTGTTCACATTTGTTATTATCGTTTTAATGTTTTTCATTACCTTTTCAGGTTCTTCAATTTTATTTAATGCGACATAGGGGTGCATTGTACACGTAGACAAATGTACCTCCTAAAGCCAACATTGTTGTCCATCCGGATGAAATCCAAACCATCATTGAGTGATGACAGGTTTAAAATTACAGATTATAAATAAAAATTAATTCCACCTTCACTTCAGCACTGTTTTTTTTTACATTTACAACAGCGTTAATATTTTTAGTATTAGAGGTCAAAACTGTGACGTATTTTCTGGTCTCTCCGTGTATTAACATAAGTCCCCCCATAGTTTAGGAAACTGTACGTAAGCCCCTATGCAGTCTATCCAGGCGTGCCAGGTAGATTGGCATCTTTACCTCGCAGTTTAAAAAGTTCAGGAATAAAATAAAAGGAAATTTGAGATTTTAAAATTGAACTTCATTTAACTTGTTACAAATCAGAGGTGATCCACCATCGTTAGAAAAGACTAAAACACAGTGTAGCTATCACGCTATCACACCACTGACACTGGACCAGAACACGTTTACCAGAGACCAATACCAGCTGAAACGTATGAAGTTATATAATGGTCATATTCTACAGAACTGCTCTTTCAGCTGCCTCTCTGGCTGCTGTGATGATTAGACTCCTGATTATGAAATATAAATAGCTTCTTGGCTTTCGCAACTAGTTTCTTCAGTCTGAAAACATCTTGATCTGTAAACTTGAAATAAAGAAAAAGATGGAAAGATGGAAGGAGGACAGAAACAAAAGAAGGAAGGAATGGAGGAAGAAAAGAAAGAAATTTGAGATTTTCAATTTTATTACAAAAAAATGGTGGCGAAAAAAAGAGTGGCGAAATAGGCTACGAACAAAAAGAAAAACTTAAGTGAGCATTGCAAACAAGGATGACAATCGGTAAAGATGTGACAGTTTCTGGCAGTCAGCAAAAGGGGCACTGGTTCAAAACACTGGGCGAAAAAAATGACAGAAAGACATTGGATGCAAATGGCCCTCCTTTGCAGATGTAAAACCCTCCACTGCAGATCCTCACATAGTCTTCTAATAACAAGTGTACACAGCACTTTAACCGGCATCATGTAGGTGCAGCGCTGTTCCAGCTTGCAAGAGGGGGCTTTTGGGTTGTGCGGCAGAACCAGGTTCTAGGTGAAGAATGTGCCAGAGGGGTTGGGCATGTTTTTACTATTGCTGTGTTGAGAGATGGATCTGTGCAATAAATCTATCAGTCTGCATCTGGTGTCACGGCAGATGTCCGATCTGGTTCCACAGACCAGGGGCTCCTTCAACGGCCAGTGCAAAGAATTACTCTTCTCCCTACTTGTACATATGAAACGAGCCTAAGATTCTAGTATTCCTTGGTAAAAATGCAATACACCACCAAGGCTGAGCATTTTGACATCAATTAAAAACCTATTGGCCATTTCTTTCCAAACCAGATCCTGTGAACTGTTCAGGTAGAAGAGAAAATGACAACTTTTACTTGGATCTGGGATATGAGGCCCTGTTAAGCCCGGCGCACACGGGGAGGATTCGGCGCGCGCCGAATGCTCAGCGCCATCCGCGCGCGCTTATAGTACACGCGCACACGATGAGAATTCGGCTCACGTCTCGCTAGTAATTAGTTGATTTAATTTTAATGTTTTCTTATTTCCACAGCTTATTTCTGTGGAAATTTTAGGAATAATGAAAACAAAATGATGTAAAATGTGACAAAGTGAATATAAATTTTTCAATTCACACAAAACAAAACATGGAGAAGTTTTTGGAAAACATGGAGAAGTGAAACACCAAATACTACTAGTATATTTTTCAGAAGACTGTTTACCTCATAGTAAACAAACTATTTTTATTCTTCATGAAGAACAATCATATATATATTTATAGTCAACTATGTATAATTGACTATTCCTTCCATGTGATTTGCCCATAAAAAAATGTTTATCATGATATAGATTTAGGACAGGAAATTACAATTCTTACCCGTGTGTGCGAATTTCATGGCAATTTCCTTTATCGCCTCTTCCCTCTTGTCCTTATCTTTAACATCGCCGAGACGAATGTCGAACAGGCAAGGATGGTCTTGACAAAGATCTACGAATTTATCTTCTCATAGTCTTCTCTATAGTCTCATTCAACAAGACGCTGCGGGCTGCCATATTATTGCGTCTTTGTAATAACGCATGCGCACAAATCATTTGTAGTGAGAAAGATGCTCACGAAATCGAACACGATCGATATTTTGCTCACGGCCTCAAGTGACCAAATGCTCACGGAAATTTGCGCGCACACGGTGAGAATCTGGCACTGAGCAATCGGCGCGCGCCGAATCCTCCCCGTGTGCGCCGGGCTCTAAAGTTTATGACCATCAGACAACGTCATAGCATGAAAGCCACAAGGTTGTTCACAAGTACCCTCTTAATGACATTTGGGCATGAATCCACTTCTACTTAGTTAGTCTACACCCTACTGTTTCTGTGACATTCTCCAAATTCTTCTTTACAAAGGCATCATTGCTTTGGTCAGTGATTTTCAACCTTTTTTGAGCCGCGCCACATTTTTTACATTTACAAAATCCTGGGGTGCAGCACCAACCAAAATTACATTTGACACAGTATATATGATACATATAGTTAATAAAATAGTTTCAAAATGTATTTATACTCAGTGTGAAACATTGGCCTGTTCTAATGAAACAACAAATTGGAGGAATTGTAGAAAGACAAACACAAAGCTCTTCCTCAACAGCTCTCAGTCTCTCTGTTTTTATGTTGATGAAGGTTCTCAGTCATCCAGGTCATGGTACAAGGTTAAAGAGTTAAGTTAGGCAACTGGACATTCAGTTTTTTGGAAAACGCTTCACCTCTCATCCAAGAGGCTTCTTCAGTTCTAACTGTCAGTGGGGAGTAACAGAAGTTATATCCTGTGGGTGAGGAGGAAGGTTGATTAAGGTCGATCCTGTTGGGTGGACCTGGAAGTGTGATACCAGTCGTTGGGTGGGTATTGATCTGTTGTTACCGTTATTGTCGGAGTGGTTTTGGTCACACACCTTGATGTGTGAAACCGGTTGTTGAGAGGGGAATTTTTTGGGTATTGTTCCCAAAAGGTCTCTGTAAGTGGGTGAAAGGTTGTGTCTCAAACCACAACCTCTGTTCATGGATGGTTTTTCCAGGGTGACAAAAATGGCTTCTTTTACACCTCTCTCAAACCATCTTCCCTGGCCAGGATTTGAACCTCTTGGTCCTCAAAGGAGTGTTTGGTAGCTTTTAAGTGTAGGTGGACGTTTTCCAAAAAAACTGAATGCCAGTGTTGGGAAAGATACTTTAAAAAAGTAACTTGTTACTTCACTAGTTACTGCTCTGGAAAAGCAACTAGTTACATTAGTTAATAAATTATAAAAGAAACTAGTTACTTTACTTTACTTTGAAAAACACATTAAACGGGTTAGTTTAGTGTTGTGCTCTATAGCAACTATCACAATGAAATCTAGTGGGACTGTAATGGTTATAAGGTTATATACAGCAGTTATGTTTCCAAGTTTGGGGGAGGCGTGGTTAGGTCTGTGTGGATGTGAGAGTGAGAGAGTGAAGCTGCAGGGAGCACCGCTGCAATTAGAGTCTGGAAATAAGTTATACGTTTGCTGTGCATTACAGTACAATAAAAACAAAATAGATGTTTAGACATTTTGACATGCATTTTTATTGTAACCTCAACTTGCCGCTTGCTGTCATCTTGCCTGTGGGGGTTTGCTGCTGTACCACGTCACCTGTGTGTGTGTGTGTTTATTTCCCTACAAGGCAAGAAGACCCGCCCAGGACTCTGATTGGCTTAGCATTGTTAAATGATTTACATGATGATTTACGAGTTTCACATAGTTTCACACCATGACTGTAAGAGTTCCCACACACAACGATAGTCAGCAGATACCTTAACCACTGTCTCCTGGAAACAGTGTAGCTGGTTTCAGATAGTTAATAGTAAGGAGCTCCCTCACACAAGAGTAACTATAATGGTGTTACCGCTTTGAAAATATAACTCATCACGTTATTACCGAGAAATGTAATTGCGTTCCGTAACGTCGTTATAAGTAACACTTGGCTATAATACTTTGGGGCTGGCTCACCCTAATATTTTCAGAACCCACCCATTTTAAGGGGTCTGGCTACGCCCTGGTCCCAAAATTGCTGAATGCCCAGTTGCCTAACTTAAGTCTTTAATCTCTGTTTTTAGTTTTAAGCGTAGTCAAGCTCGAGAAGCTCAGCGCACTTAGATATGAGGTTTTGCAATGATCCTCTCATATGAACGAGGAATAACAAAGTCTCCAAATGATCAAATGATCCAAACATAGACTACATAGAAGTCAGTAATCAATACCGAGTGTTCATCCCGACAGATCGGATAGCACGTGAACAGGTCCAAAACACAAATGCAATGACAAGTGTCTGAGTGACAGTCAATGGTCCTCCGTGAATGACAGTGAATTCTATCCAGTTCCCGCGAAATAATCCCTCAGACCCACAAGGTATAGAAACCTGGACCGTCATAAGGTAACGCGCTGGCGCTGGCTTCCTGGAGAGGCGGTGTTTATATACGTCACACCTCTGATGAGCAAATCAGATACAGGTGATGCCCCATTCAGAAAGTCAGCACCATAAAGAGACAGTACACAGACCCTCCATGCATGGATCCACATTAAAGACAACATAAACCAACAGAAATATCGACAGGTCCACAATTCTCTCGGCCTAACAGCAGACCCCCCACTCCCCCGCCCCACTCAACGGGTGCCTCCTGGCAGCCTAGATTTTCAGGGTGAGCCTTATTTAATGACAGTGGGGTCTACAGTATTTGCCCTCGACACTCATGATTGCTCCTCAGGTCCATAATCTTACCAATCTATTAAAAACTGCCAACCACGTCCTCTACGGCACGCGCCCATCAAACGCCGAACCCTATAGGCAGGATGGTCATCCACTACCAGGCGGGCGGGGGGGAGGTGAATTGGCTGAAGGGGACAAAGGACTGGAGGACACTGGCTTTACCAATGAGACGTGGAAAGTAGGAGGAATCCAAAGAGAGGTAGGAAGTTTTAGTTTATGGAAATTGTCTAATGACTTTCTCCATTGCGTTTGGACCAATAAATTCCGGAGCCAGTTTTTTGCTCTTCACGTCTGCCCAGGACGATAGCCATTAGCAGGAGATCGATGTTTGTCATCAGTGGTCTTCATCCTGGTTTGCTGACCAGGGCCTTTCTTACCAATCTCCAGACTGTCCATTTCCGCTGCATATTGTCCTCCACCATGACATTGTAACTTTCACCTCCTGCTTGGGAAATAAAGATTTTGTATTATAATTGCCATGATTACTTAATTATTTATAACAAATTTAATTGCTTTAACCTTTCTCATACAGTACCTCTCACATTGTCTCACACAGTGCTTCTAAAGCAGTGTGGTACTCCCCCAGTTTGGTCTGCCAGTGTATCACAGGTAGCATGACATGGTGCTTTAGGCCTCCAGACACAAGATGGCAGCAGAGTAGCGCATTTTATTAATTCATTCGTTCATCTTAATTCCTCTCCTCTGTTACCTGTTCTCAGGGTCAGCAGTTTCCACAACTGCCACCCAAATCACACTGCACCATACTGTGGTACCATTGTTCCTGTCGATCGTGAGTCCACTGGAATCATTCCATCAATCTATTTGGATAATCGGTATTCAGTAACTCATTCAGGATAAAAAACAACGACCGCCAACAGTGCTGTTAACCTACAGGGTACTGTTGGAAATTGGACTACTGTTGGCCTAAGACAAAGAAGAAGAGGAGGAAGATTGATAAAGACAAAGAGGGAAAACAGGAATGTTAGAAGTGTTGGTCTGAAAGTGAGAACCCTGAATGTAGGTACAATGACAGGGAAAGGTAGGGAGCTAGCTGATATGATGGAGAGAAGAAGAGTGGATGTGTTGTGTGTACAGGAGACCAGGTGGAAGGGCAGCAGGGCCAGAAATATTGGGGGAGGTTTTAAGTTATTCTACCATGGATTAGATGGAAAGAGAAATGGAGTTGGGGTGATCATCGGGGAAAAGTATGCAAGTAATGTGGTGGATGTGAAACGGGTGTCAAGACAGGTTGATGTGTGTGAAAGTAGAAATAGAAGGAGTGATGTTGAATGTTGTCAGTGGCTATGCTCCACAGGTAGGCTGTGAGTTAGCAGAGAAGAAGAAGTTTTGGAATGAGCTGGATTTGGTTGTAGAGAGCATCCCCAGGGGAGAGAGAGTGGTGATTGGAGCAGACTTAAATGGCCATGTAGGAGAAGGGAACAGTGGGTATGAGGAAATGATGGGACAGTTTGGAGTTAGGGATAGAAATTAGGAAGGACAGGCAGTGGTGGATTTTGCAAAAATAATGGAAATGGCCGTGGTAAACACCTATTTCCAAAAGAGAGAGGAACACCGGGTGACATACAAGAGCGGAGGCAGGTCCACTCAGGTAGATTACATTCTCTGTAAAAGAGGTAATCCCCAGGAGATAAGTGACTGTAAGGGGGTGGCAGGTGAGAGTGTAGCCAAACAACATAGGATGGTAGTATGCAACCTGAAAATGGAGGTGAGAAGAAGGAAGAAGGTATAGACAGAGCAGAAGATCAAGTGGTGGAAGTTAAGGAAAGAGGAATGTGATGTGATGACTTTGGAAAAAGAAGTCAGAACAGTGCTCTGGTGGGGAATTCCCAGATGATTGGGAGACCACTGCTAAAGTCATTAGGGAGACAGCTACGAAGGTGCTAGGTGTTTCCTCTGGACAGAGAAAGGAGGACAAAGAAACCTGGTGGTGGAATGATGAGGTTCAGGAGAGTGTCCAGAGGAAGAGACTAGCAAATAAGAGATGGGATTGTGACAGAACAGAGGAGAATAGACTGGAGTACAGAGATACGGCAAGGGAGGTGAAGAGGGAAGTGGCCAAGGCCAAACAAAAGGCATACGAGGAGTACGAGAGGTTAGACACGAAGGAAGGCGAAAAAGAGTTATACAGATTGGCAAGGCAGAGAAACCAATCTGGGAAGGATGTGCAGCAGGTGAGATTAATTATAGACAGAGATGGAAATGTCATCACCTGTGAGGAACGTGTGCTGGGAAGATGGAGGGAGTACTTTGAGGAGTTGTTAAATGAGGAAAATGATAGGGAGCGTAGGAACGAGGAGCCAGCTCCCAACAGGGAAAAGGTTGATCAAAGAGTACCACAGATGTAATATTTGCCTTGAGGATGTTGATGGAGAAGTACAGAGAGGGTCAGAAGGAGCTTCATCGTGTTTTTGTGGATTTAGAAAAGGCCTATGACAGAATTCCAAGGGAGGAACTGTGGTTTTGTATGAGGAAGTCAGTGGCTGAGAAGTATGTTAGACTGGTGCAGGATATGTATGAGAACAGCACAATGGTGGTGAGGTGTGCTGTTGGAAGGACAAAGGACTTTAAGGTGAAGGTGGGACTTCATCAAGGATCTGCCCTGAGCCCCTTTTTGTTTGCTCTGGTGATGGACAG